>CM018691.1:117804262-118352438 GCA_009363875.1 Mikania micrantha | reverse complement strand
AACGAACAACGATTTAATTTAATCCAATTAAGCCTTATGAGAACTTAGAATAGGTTATACAACGGTAGTAAGTCAAGAACGATGAACGTAACGAAAAACAACCGAAAAACGATCCAAAACCACGAAACTGGGCCATTGGGCTCTTCCGTCAGGCGTCGCGGTACGCCAAGGACCCCGGATTGGGCCTTGACGGTACGCGAGCTTGGGCGGGGCATTTGAATTCTCCAAAACCATCGCGGTACACGACGCCGATCATCTTCCACCACGGCGGTATGCGGCGAGTTTCGGGAATCAAACGAATTAATAATCATGGCGGTACGCCAAGGGCCTTGAGCCAGTCTTGGCGGCACGCAGAGCACCCAAAAACGCAAATCTCTTTATAAACACAACACAAAATCATTTATGCCTCCTCTATTTCAAATCCCTCGAGCACCAGACCCTATCCCAATACCCGTCATTTCTCTCTGCAAAACACTCCCCCATCCCTTTGGAAGCCATAACCAACCCTCTTCAGAAGCCACCATTGAAGATTAAGGCTTGAAGAAAGAGGATGCATCATCCATCACCATACCTCTTGTGTAGTACCTGTTGAGGCAACATCAGACCTTCTTGAAGCCATCTAGACCTATTCCAGCAACAATCAAAGCTTCAAAGAAGCGCTTGGAGGTAGTTTCTTTCTTGGCACCACATTGCACAAAACACTCAAATCACTCACATGCATTCATTTCTTCACACATGCAATCTCATTGAAGGTGCATGCACAATATTTGGCCCTTAACAATCTGTGATTTGTTGTCATAAACGAATGATTAGTGGTTATTGGGACGATCCATGGTGTTTATTGATGAGATTGATGATTAGATGATTCTATTGTTATTAAAGTAATTTTTATTTACATGCATTTACAATCATGAAGTTCTATTTTCATTCTTATGTTGATTGAATAATATTGCAAGATTCCGATTGATTACAATGAGTATAAATGTGGTCATTGACCTTTTTGGGTGTGGATTTGGGCATAGTTACTACTAATAGTAACTTTTGTCACACAAGTGTTCATAGGAAAATGATTTTAGGCAAAATAAACATGTTTACATGATGATATGTAGCTGGTAATGATGTCACAACAAAGGATTGGTTGAATTGATAAATAGGTGGATTACTCAAAAGTTTCTATAAATAGAAACTTTAGTTATAAAACTGGACATGAAAGATTATTTTGACAATATGAAGATTGGGAATGATAATAATGGTTTATTGAGCGTGATGGAATAGTTTGATTTGATTAAATTTAGTTAAATTACAAACTTACTAAAATAGGTAACTTTGAATTAGGGATTTTTTATGAAAACATGATTGTTGAGCATGAATTTGTTGGTAGTTGACTTAATATCCTTAGTTATGAGTGAATGAATTTTTATTACATGATTTTTGACATGACACTTGATAAGTATAGGGACTTACTAAAATTAGAAACTTTTAAACGAGAAATGTGGTTATTTGACTATGTGTGACCAAATGCTATGTGATAACATGATCATATATGATAAACAAGCATGTTAGAATAAATCAAAAATGATTACTTGTGTGAACCTGCTTAAAACAAGAACTTTCAAAATGGAAACTGAGTATAGATAGTAATTATCCCATAAACGTAACTTATTATTTACACGTATCACACGACACTAAAAACACTTGAACGATCACTTAAACTAAACACGTCACCAACGGTTCGTTAGGTCAACACACGGTCTACACGGTCAAACACGGTCAATACGACCAACGTAACAACTTAGAGTTGTTTGGACACGAACACGGTCTAGTGAGACCGACACAAACACGAACATAACCGTGAACACGAACTCACAACACCTATGTGATACAGGTAACCGCTAGAGGCGAACAGATAACCGTTCACGCAAAACTCATGTAAGTTTACAGCCCACTTTTACTCTTTAACTTTTGTTAAACTTTGGGGTGAGAATACTATGCAACTATTTAGATGTGTGACCGATATGTTGTAAAACAAACTTTTTGGTGTAACTATAATCGCAAAAAAAGTCCTCACATATCCTTACCGTTAGTTTTGTAATAAACAAGTCGTTATTACGTAGTACTACTGGGTCAGACTAGCCCCACTCGACAACAGCTGTGACTGAGGTCACAGCGAGTGTAATATCAATTTGATGCTTGGTTCCGCGATAACCCGGGGAGGCAACAGAACAGTTGAGTTTTGGTACGATGAACTAACACCCTCGTGGTCGTAGATCCAACAAACTTAACATACCGAGTATATATCTTGTTACTGCTTTCAAACTATTTAACCTATGAACTCACCAACTTTATGTTGACACGTTTTCGCATGTATTCTCAGGTCACTTAACGCAGGACGCTAGGATGCACTTGGAGTAGGACTTTTGTGGAGTCTTGCATGCATTATAATTTTATATTTTGAAATCTTTCATGATTTTTGTATTTAAGCAATGTAGTGTTTAGACAATTACATTTCCGCTGCGTAACTTATTTACTTTCCGCTGCTAAAACAATTTACTATTTCCGCTGCTTATTTTAATGTAACTTGAATTGAATATCAAAATTATGTGTTTTCAAAACTCATATATAGTCGTTTGATATGACTGAGAGCTTTGATTCGTGGCTACGTCACACCCAGCGGCCTGACACCGCACGTGGGAATTTGGGGGTGGACAACTATCGAGAATTAAATAAACTGACCGTCAAGAATCGGTACCCGTTACCAAGAATTGATGATCTGTTTGATCAACTACAAGGATCCAGCTGCTTCTCAAAGATTGACATGCGATCAGGATACCATCAGCTGCGGGTACAAGAAGATGATATACCAAAGATTGCTTTCCGAAATCGATACGGACATTACTAATTCTTGTAATGTCGTTGAGTTAACTAATGGCCCTGCAGTATTCATGGACTTGATGAATAGGGTGTGTAGACCCTATCTAGATAAATTTGTGATTGTATTCATAGATGACATTCTCATTTACTCACAAACAAAACAAGATCATGAGCAACATCTGAAAGTGATCTTACAATTACTCACGAAAGAAAAGTTGTATGCAAAATTTTCAAAGTGCGAGTTTTGGCTAAGAGAAGTTCATTTCTTAAGGCACATAATCAACGAACGAGGCATTCACGTTGACCCAAGTAAGATTGAGGCGATTTCAAAAATGGAAGCGCCGTGGACACCCTCCGAAACCCGTCAATTTCTTGGATTGGCATGATACTGCCGACGTTTCATTGAAAATTTCCCAAGAATTGCACAACCATTGACGATGTTGACCCAAAAGGACAAGAAAGAAGATCGACTGAGAAAAAGACAAGAGAATCATTTCAGCTACTGAAAAAGTAGGTTGTGTAAAGCACCCATTCTATCTTTTTCGGAAGGCAACGATAACTTTGTGTCTTCTGTGATGCATCACACCAAGGATTTGGTTGCGTATTGATGTAGAAGGAAAAATTCATTGTGTACGCCTCACATCAACTCAAAGTTCATGAAAAGAACTACACTACGCATGACTTGGAGCTCGAAGCGCTAGTGTTTGCTTTAAAAATTTGAGGCATTATTTGTATGGCACCAAGTGTGTGATTTACACCGATCATAAGAGCCTTCAGCACTTTTCTGAACCAAAAAGAGCTGAATATACGGCAACGAAGGTGGGTGGAATTATTAAACGGTTATGAATGCAAAATTCGGTATCACCTAGGCAAGGCTAATGTCATTGCCGATGCATTGAGTCGTAAGAACGGGTTAAAACCAACTAGAGTATGAGCTATTGGTATGACTATTTCATGAACCGAATCTGGGTGCCTATCTTGGACGATCTGATATCGATTATTTTGAATGAGGCTCATAATTCTAAATACTCAATTCATCCGGGAGCCAACAAAGTGTACCAAGACCCAAAAGAAAAATTATTGGAGGCCTGGGATGAAGAAAGACATTGCCACATACGTAGGGAAATGCTTAACATGCTCAAAGGTTAAAACTGAGGATCAAAAACCTTCTGGGTTGTTGCAACAATTTGAAACCCCTCAGTGGAAATGTGAACAAATCTCCATGGATTTTATTACTAAACTTCCTCAGCTCACTTTCTACCGATACGGGAAGACTACAAGATGGAGAAACTTGCCGATGTTTATATCAAGGAAGTCGTTCCTAGACATGGTGTTCCCCTGTCTATCATTTCTGATCGTGATAGTCGCTTTACTTCATGGTTTTGGCAAACACTGCAAAAAGCCTTGGGAACTCGTTTAGACCTTAGTATAGCATATCATCCACAGATAGATGGTCGACATAGGCAGTTTAGTGATAAAGTCCATGGAAATTAGTTCCCATTTCCACATCGGTATCTCAGGTTTTTGAAGTAGACCTGATGGCTTCTGGTACTCAACCTTGACCTTTGAGCACGCTAAACACTTACCTACGTAAGTTTGCTATTTCGGCTTTCATGTTCGGCCACCAATAGGCCGTTTTCAGGTCATGGTATATTTTGTCAGAGCCCGGATGTACCAAATACCGGCTCTTGTGCGCTTCATCCATCACCACATTTCTCAATCCTCCGTAGTGTGGAATCCATATACGATCCATGAAATAGTATGCTCCGTCGGTCTTTACCTCTAGGTGCTTGTCCATACCACGCAAGGATTCCTGAGTGAGGTTTTCGACTTTCAGAGCTTCCTGTTGAGCGTTCTTGATCTGTTGTGGCAACTCAGAATGGATCATGAGTTGTAGTGCTCGTACGCGTTTTGTTGTTTCTTTTCTGCTCAACACATCGGCCACTATGTTTGCCTTGCCAGGGTGATACTTGATGGTGTAATCATAATTGCCAATAAGTTCAACCCATCTTCGTTGTCTCATGTTCAGTTCTTTCTGATCGAAGATGTGCTGCAGGATCTTATGATCGGTAAAGATTGTACCCTTCCGTGCCGTACAAGTAGTGTCGCCAAATTTTCAGGGCAAACACCACAGCTCCCAACTCTATGTCATGAGTTGTGTAGTTCTTCTCATGCAACTTCAGTTGTCGTGATGCATACGCTATGAATTTCTCGCGTTGCATTAGCACGCAACCGAGTCCTTGTTTCGAGGCGTCGCAATACACCAAGAAGTCATCGCATCCTTCCGGCAGGGATAGGATTGGTGCGGTGCATAACTTCTGCTTCAATAAGTTGAAAGCAGTTTCTTGTTTCTCTCCCTAATCGAACTTCTTGTCCTTATGGGTTAGGGATGTCAGTGACTGAGCGATTTTTGAAAATCCCTCGATGAATCGTCGGTAGTACCCTGCCAATCCTAGGAATTGTCGCACCTCGGTCGTTGGAGTCTTTGGTGCTTCCAGTTCTTGATGGCTTCGATCTTGGCTGGGTCTACATGTATTCCCTTCTCATTAACCACATGTCCAAGGAATTGAACTTCGTGAATCCAAAAGTCGCATTTGGAAAACTTCGCGTATAGTTTTTTCGTTCTTTAACAATTCCAAGACAAGCCTTAGATGTTCAGCATGTTCCTCCTGATTCTTGGAGTAGATCAGGATATCCTCAATGAATACTATTGCGAACTTATCGAGATAGGGCTTGCACACTTGATTCATGAGATCCATGAATACGGCTGGTGCATTGGTCAGTCCGAAGGGCATAACCAAAAATTCGTAACATCCGTATCAGGTTCTAAAGCCAGTCTTAGGAATATCGTCTTCCTGGATCCTCAGTTGATGATAGCCTGATCTCAAATCGATCTTCGAATAGTAGCTTGACCCTTGCAACTGGTCAAACAGATCGTCTATCTGTGGTAACGGGTATCGATTCTTGATCGTCACCTTGTTCAGCTCTCTGTAGTCAATACACATACAGAATGATCCGTCTTTCCTCTTCACGAATAAGACCGGTGCTCCCCAAGGCGAGAATCTCGGTCTGATGAATCCTTTGTCTAACAGCTCTTGCATCTGGTTAGACAGCTCTTGCATCTCTATCGGCGCCAGTCGGTATGAAGCTTTAGCAATCGGTGCTGCTCCGGGAGTGAGGTCTATCTGGAACTCGATCTGTCGCTTCAGTAGTAGTCCAGGTAATTCCTCGGGAAATACTTCAGGAAAATCGTGAACTACTGCGATATCCTCGATCTTCTTCTCCTGTTTCGGTTGTTTGGTGATGAGAGCTAGTATCGCAGGTACTTGCTCGCCTTCATGCAAGATATGATGTTCAAGGGTATTCCTCGTTGTTCTTCCTGAATTGAGATCTGTTCTCCGCTCGGCAGCGTCACTCGTACGATCTTCTCGTTGCATACGATCTCAGCTTGGGTTGCAGATAAACAGTCACCACATCGAAGCTTCCGAGAGTTACCGGCATCAGGTCGATTTTGAGTTCGTGATCCGCCAAAACCATGACGCATCCTCGAAAGACGTGTTGCGTTTCAATCAGTTTGCCGTCGGCTAACTCCACGGTATACTTATAATCTAATGGTGTTGGGGTAATATTAAGTAATTTGCTAAATTCACTAGATATAAAACTCCTATCGGCACCGGTATCGAATAATATACTTGCATAGACATTATTTAAAAGAAACGTACCAGTTACGATATTCGGGTCATCCTTGGCTTCCCCCGAGCCAATCATAAATGCACGGCCTTTGGCTGCGCCTCCTCCAGCCTTCTTCAATTGCGGGAAATCCCTCCGCATGTGCCCCGGTTTTCCACATTCAAAACACCCTTTGAGGGTGTTCTGTTTGTTGTTGTTCTGATTGAGGTTGGGGTTGTTATTGTTGTTTGGAAGCTTAGGCCTGCAGTCTTTGGCCATGTGACCATGTCGTCCGCACTTCAGACAACGGTACCTCTCACATTGTCCGAAGTGATGGTATGAGCATCGGTTACACAGAGGGTATTTCCCATCGTATACACCTTTCCCCTTGTGGTCGGGTTGGGTTGCAGTAAAAGCTCTAGCAGGCGTTGGTCTTGATTGTTGCTGATGTGATGAATGAGTCTGGTGATGGCTGGGTTCCCATTTTCGTTTGTGGCTCTCCTGAGGTTTCTAATGTTCACCTCGTTTGGGTAACTTTCCCTGTGCCACAGCTTGATCAGTAAGTTTGTGTGCTAGCCGGATGGTGGGTTGGATTTGGGTTGGGTCAGATGTTGTGACCATGCTTTGGATCTGCTCGGGCAGTCCACTGATAAATTGCTCGATCTTTTTGTACTTCGGGGTCACCATTCCCGGGCACAGCTTGCACAGTTCGTGGAACTGTGTGCAGTATTGTTCGATCTCCGATCCCACCATTTTATGTACCCAGAACTCCTCTTCGAGCTTCTTGATTTCGTTCCTGGGACAGTATTCCTCATGGAGCATTTTGGTAAACTCCTCCCAGCTGATGGAGTTTGCAGCTTCCAGTCCTAAGGTCTGGACATGAGAGTTCCACCATGTGAGGGCAGGTACCTCCAGTGTCCCGGTGGCATACTTTACTCGGTTCCCTCAAAACAGTCAGACATGGAGAATACCGACTACACTTTCTCGATCCATCGGAGCAGTCCCACTGCTCCTTCAGTTCCCTTAAAGTTGTGCAGGTGGCAGCTCACGAATGCTTTAAATGAGCTTCCCTTGTTGGTGCTTCCGTGAGACCCTGTTTGTCAGTAACCAACGTTGTGTGTTAGTGATAGTGTTAGCTATGCTATGCGAGTCGAGTTAGGCAAGTGTTAGTACCGTTGTTGGTTCTGCTGGTTTCACTATGTTGACGACTTGCTTCGTATTCAGCAATCGCCTTGTTGACTCGGTGATCAACCATCATCTTGATGGTTGCCGCACCAATTTGTCTCTTGTGATGTCAGGCATGCGTTCCTCTTCCCGTCATAGTGGATTTCTATACGGAAGGGATAGAGTGTTAGTCACCATGGGTTAGAGTGTTAGTCAAGTGTTATGTTAGTTGTTATGTTAGTAGCAGTCATGATCAAGATACATAATAAATGAAAATAAAACATCATTTCATTAATATCAGCTTGAAGTACAATGATTTTCCAAAACAAAATATAACTAAAATGATTCGTATGAGCATATCCCGCTCATATAGGCGTACAAAAAGTAAAGTAAACTGAAATAGAAAGATCTAACTAATCCGAAGCAATTGTGAAGTGTGAGTCTCCACTGTCCGCAGGGCCATCATCCTAGTCCTCCTCAGGATCCTCATCGGGGTCCTCATCGAAGTCACCTACTTCGAGGTCCTCTGCCTCGAACTGAGGCTCCTGCTCCTGCTCCTGCCCGGGCTCCACGATGAGCTATTCTGCCCAAGCGTCCTAGAGTATCGCCTGGTTCTCTTCGTTCGCGACTTCTACTGAAGCTAGTCGCCCACCTTATTCCTGAACCACGGCAGCGATTTCTCCTTATTGTTCCTCCAGTTGTGCTGCCCTGTTTCGAAGTGCCGCAATCTCGTCTACTACCTGCTCCTGCAGATAGTCCACCTGTCCTCGGAGGTGGTGGTTCTCCTCTCGAGCTGATCGGGCAACATGGGCTGTGAAAGCCCGCTCGAGTGGCACACCGAGTGCTGGGAGTCGATGTGCGCTCGGCACATCACTCGGAAGCCGTGGGAGAGGTACTCTCTCCTCCACAATCCAGTCCCAGATAGTCAGAGGGTACCAACTCCATGATGTAGCACGTTTCGCTAGACAAGCTCTCTCAGTCTCCTCTGCATCCACTCGAGATACGATATCCCAGATCCTCTGACGGTCCTCCTCCGTCAACTCATATTCCATGGGGCGTTTCCCCGGGTTCCTCCCATTGTCGTTGTTGGCCATCCTGTAATCTTAAATCAGTAAGTAACAGATAAAAATGACAACATATTATTGTGCAATGTCTAAGTGTAGTGTCTAATGTTGAGCAATGGCTATAGTCTAAGTTTACTACATGCAAACCTAGTTCTCTATAACCAAGGCTCTGATACCAGTCTGTCACACCCCGAAATTTCCCACGTGTGGTGTCAGTCCACATCTATGTGACGTGGCCAGAATCACAGCTCCTGATCATATAGAACAACTCTATATGCGTTTGAAAATACATCATTTGTCATAACACAACTACTACAGTTTAAAGTATTGCAGCGGAAATAAAATGTGTTTGATCATGCAGTGGAAATATAATAGTTAAGCAGAGGAAAAATAATGTCAGACCCTACGATGTTTTAATACAAGACATAAATAAGATTGTTTGTTCAAATGACATAAAATGTATGCACGTGCTCCTATGCTCGACCCTTACTTGCATCCTTATCCAAAAGCAGCTAGTTACCTATGAATACAAGTTTAAAAAAAAGTGTCAACACAATGGTTGGTGAGTTCACAGGTTTTGAAATACATAGATAATAATCAGAAAACGTGTGTCAAGTTGTTTATTGAATGTTAGTCCCGAGCCTTAGGCTCCAAGTGTCAGTGCGTCACTACCGAACTAGACTTGATAGTCCTTGCCTCCGCTATGTCTCGTAATAACATAGCAAGATAGGTCGAGATTTCATGTGTCCCGACCTACAGTCAGTATTGAGCCATGTGGGGTTCGTCACACCCAAACAGATCTATTCAAACTCACCTCGTTGTTGGTATATTAACGGTAAGACTTTGTGAGGGCTTGTTACGATTACAACACTTAATTTTTGTCTAGTAAACCAGCATACACATAAAATGTTTGTACAGTAATAATGTTTGACTCGATTCAACAAGTATTCTCCCCTATTTTAAAAGCTTGTAAAAGAGTAAAGAGGGGCCGTAAAATCACCTTAGTGATAATGAAAAAGTGCAAGCGTAAGCTCCTGCGTCGCAGAGTGGGTGGTCACCGGCTACCTATACTGTATACCATACGTGAGTTCGTGTAAGTGACAGTGTTCGTGCTCGTGCTCGTGTTTGTGCTCAGCAACCCTCGGTTGTTATGTTTGTCCGTGTTGGTCCACATTGACCATGTTTGCTCGTGTTTGACCGTGTCAAGTCAACGACCCGTTGGTGAACCGTGTGTCGGTTGTGAATCGTGTAAAATTCGTAGTTGTGCTCGTTGTGTGCAAATCGTGCAAAT
This sequence comes from Mikania micrantha, assembly GCA_009363875.1. Taxonomy (NCBI): domain Eukaryota; kingdom Viridiplantae; phylum Streptophyta; class Magnoliopsida; order Asterales; family Asteraceae; genus Mikania; species Mikania micrantha. The sequence goes on along the minus strand of CM018691.1, from coordinate 118,342,379 downwards.
CGCGTTCATGGACAACTTACTATTTATAGTAAGTTTCCATTTATAGCAAGCCCGATAACACATATAATTTTTAAGGTTCTAGCATGCTCGTTAGTCCTACGTGATCATGTTAACACATAGCACATCATCATCAGTGGTCAAATAAACATATAAGTCATTTTTACACATTAAAGTTTCCTAAAAAGGAAAGTTCCTAAATCTAGCATGATTATCATCGAAAATCATCTAATTTAGCATACATTGATCATATCATATCATGTTGAGCCATTTATCGAGTTCAAAACATATCTAGCATCCCTAGATCGACATTTCACAAAATAAAGTTACTAAAAATAGTAACTATGACAAATATCATTCAAATGATTATTCTATGCATTCCTAATCCATCCTTATGCCAAATACCATCAAATAATATCATTTAACAACATATAAACATATCCATATAAACCAAATCACCGAATAGTAAGATTTCGATTAAAAAAGTTACTATAATATTAACTAGGTCCAAAATGACCCGAATCAATCCCAAATCGATTTCTTGCACATAATATCATCATATTATCATTCTAATAGCAAATCCATACACATGCATGTTCATAATCTCATCCATATCATCATGTTGTAACTAAAAAGTTACTAAAAATGGCAAGTATTGCAAATGCTCATATTTTAGTCATTTTGACAATACCAAATCATGTAGTATTTTCCCAATAACATCAATAATCATCAAAAACTCATCCAAAAATCTTAGATCATGCATGCATGTAGGTTTTTCACCTATTCATGACCAAATCTAATATTTTACACATACACATTATCATGGATCATCAAGATATGACACCAAATCATCCTAGATCATCAATATACATCCTAAAATCAACAAACCCAGATTCATACATCAAGAAATTCGTGCATGCAAGGATAAAGAGCTTGCATGTGGTTTTTAAGCATTGCATGTGTGTTTGTGTGTGTTGAGAGTGCATATTAGCCATGAAAACTACCTTCAAGTGTCTCCAAGGGCTGAGGTGATGAATCTACCAGCTTCTAGAGCTCCTGGACAGTAGGTTTGTGTAGGAACAACAAGGTGGTGATGGTCTCCAAGCTTCTATATGGATATCAAGCTTCAACTTCCAAGCCTTGAGCTTCAAAATGGCCTTCAATGGCTTCCAATGGAGCTTTTAGGGGGTTTTGCAGAAGAAATGGTCGAGTGGTTGCGTGTTTAGCTAAAGGTTATGATTAAAAGTGGTAGATTAGGCATAATGGTCTTGGTTTTATAAAGATTTGGCGTCTAGATGTCGTCGGTTACCGCCGAGAAGGTCAAAAATATTCTCGGCGTACCGTGATGGAATTCGGGAATTCAAACTCCCCGTCCATCCATTGCGTACCGCCATGGGCTTCTCTGAGGTCTGTCGCGTACCGCTACGAGTCCACGAGGAGCCCAATAGGCCCAATTTCAATGGTTTACCCTGTTTTACGTCGTTTTCATGCTTACAGACCATTGTTCGGCATCGTTTGAACTTTCAAGTTCAATGTTCGGGCGTTTCGTGTGGTTTCTAGTGTTTTGTTACACGATGTGCTTTGACGTTCACCAATGTTCGTGTCTTCTTAGACACGTGTGTGCGTGTTGCGATAATTCACCGAATTATCGTGCTTGTGTCTGTGTTCGTACTGTCATGCCACGCGTCACACTAAATTAAACTAATTCTAGTGCCACATGTACAAATATCAATTAAATAAACATTTAATTATATCAAATGCTGACCTGGAATTTACGGGGTGTCACACATGTTGTCCCCTAAAGTCATTAGGGTTTTCACTAGAAAATTAATCGTTTGGGTCAACCGGCCAGGCTAAGGATCAACATCATGGTTCATAAATTACATTCATGGGTAAACACGGATTTAACAAGTCGTTTAGTTCTAAGTACTTGTGTTTATTAACTCAAGTCATGGGATACATAAATGGTGGTATGGTTTATATTATGAGCCAAGAAACTAAGAAACAAGTTGTGAATTCATTAAGGATCAAGACAATAATATAAGTATATAGGTGTTGATTTCATTATTAACACCTAATACTTAGTAAATTATATACAAACATACAACTAAGTTAGATAGTTCATTTGAACTTTCTAAGCTAAGTTGTACACAAGAGCGATCAAAGAACCATGGAAAACAAAGATCTAGCAACGGACTTGGATTTAATCGAATGAGATTAACCTAAGTCTAACAAGTTAACTTACAATTTTCTTCAATTAACTTATGTTTTAATCAAATAAAATGACTTATAATTGAATTAATTACTCTTTATGAGTAAGACAATGATTTTAAAGACAAAGACCTATTTATCAAAGCTCTAATTCAAAGAGTCTAAATTTAGTGTGTGTTCAAGAAAACTAATGATCAAATCCAAAGAGTCTAAATTCAGTGTGTGTTCAAGAAAACTAATGATCAAATCCAAAGAGTATAAATTCGGTGTTGTGTTCAAGAAAACTAAGGATCTAATGCAAAGAGTCTAAACTCAGTGTTGTGTTCAAGGAAGTCAAAAGATCAAAATCAAAGAAATCATATCCGTGTGTGAACCAAAGAACTAATGAAATCAATAACGAAAAATTCAAGGTGGATGTCAGTTGTATGCAGATCAAGACCACGTGTTAACACACGGAAAGTCCCGTCATAAATAGTAGACTTTTATAGTCACGCTATATGGGCATAAATCAAACAATCAAACGAATTCAAGAGAACAGAGGTGAACAAAGAACAAAGGATATCCTAAAGTCCCAACATGTATAGTAGACCTGAGGGTCAAGCTGATATGGGCATATCAGGAAAGTCCCGACACATACAGGTAGACTCATTTGGGTCAAGCCTGATATGGGCCCGTGTGAGACGGTACAAACTGGACACCACCAACAACTAAGACTAATTGATTGAGTCAAATAAGGCCCAATCATCATGTCTTAGTTGTATTAAATGTTTATTTTTTCATTTAATTAAGCATTTAATATCATGTTTCTACAAATACTATGGTTGATCATGAATGCGTGATGAACTCAAGAAATCAGTAGAATTTCAATTTGTGGAACTCAAAATCTATTATGTCGATGGTGTGGAATGAAATGCTTAATTATCATTAACAACAATATGTTATGCGGTTCGGTATGTGGTGGGACGGTGGCTGGGCTGGCGGTAAGCTTGACCCTACATATGCCCTATATATAAGCATACTTGATTGGATAACATAAGTGGTTGATGATGACGTTAAGGTTGTCATTTCGGGGGATCAAGCTTAACAGATTTTCAGATTATTCAAACGTTGTGGATCAAAGGTATGGGATGAAACGCTTAATTATCACCAGGAACAGTATATCATGTGTTTTGGTATGTGGTGGGACGGTGGCTGGGCTGGCGGTAAGCTTGACCCTACATATGCCCTATATATAAGCATACTGAACTAGATGGTATAGGTGGTTAATGGTGAGGTTAAGGTTTTCCTTCGAATAGGTTTATTCAAATTCGTTTTTAAAACAAAACTATATAAACTCACCAACCATGTGTTGACTTGATCTTTTTGCATGACTTCTCAGGTGACGAACAAGTCTGAGTTAGAAGTCTGTACTTTTGGACTAGGATGACAGATAGAGGACCTAGTATTTTGGACTTGCATATTTTTGAACATCATTATATAGATTATTTTGTATATCTTGTGCAGATACAAGATAGAAGAATTATGATGTTGATAGTAGATTTACATTGTTAAATTATGAACGAAACTGATGTAATTTAACTTTGTAATTCTATTTTATTTAGCATTTTCTCATTATATATCATGTGCAATGTAAACAATCTGATCATCACGATTATCATTCCCGATATCGCGCCCAGAGACCTTTCCGCCCGACGGGACACACGATCCGGCCCGCCGGCTCGGGGTGTGACTGATTGGTATCAGAGCCATGGTTATAGAGAAATATAGGTCATTTATTTAAACGGTTTGGCCTAGAGTATAACCTAGGAACCCTTCATGTAGAGAACACAGGACTTACGAAATTATTTTCATTGTGTCTTCTGCATTCGATCATTGCACTAACAGATATTCTATTGGTTGTGATCAGAATGCTGCCGAGAAGACCACCTACTCTTATGCCTCCACCAGCACCGCCACCTCCTCCTCCCCCACACACTCCACCTACTGACCCGAACGCGAATCCGAATCTGGATCCTGCTACTGTTGCCTTGGCAACTCTACTGGGCAGTCAGCTGACCAACCAGCTGAAAGAGGTGATACCAGATATGATAAACCATATCCGGAACGACAGCAACAACTCTGGGAATTCATCGGGAGAAGCCAGTGAGAATAATGGTAGTGCTTCCAACTACTCCTACAAGTCCTTTGTGGGATGTAAGCCGCCTAGTTTCAGCGATACTGAGGGAGCCGTTGGATTAATCCAATGGATAGAGAAGATTAAGACTACTCTGGACCTCTGCAGTTGTCCAGAGCATCACAAGGTTCGTTACTCTGCTGGATCATTCAGTAAGCGAGCCTTAACTTGGTGGAACTCACAGATTCAAGCTAAAGGAAAGGAAGAATCCATGTCGATGTCATGGGAAGATTTCAAGACCTTACTGAGAACTGAATTATGTCCTAAGAACGAGCTGCAAAGGGTGGAGACTGAATTGTCAAACCATGTGATGAAAGGAGCAGATCACTTGGGGTATACTACTAGTTATCACAAGTTAGTAGCATTGGTGCCAGACATGGTACCAACACTAGAGAAGAGGGCTGACAGATATGTAAGTGGACTCCCCGCCTGCATACAGGGTTTAGTCATTTCAGCAAATCCTGTCACATTAGAGTCAGCTGTTAGCTTGTCAGGAAAACTCCCTGACTTGATGGTAGCCTCTGGAACTCTGAAGAAAGAGGCAGACTCCGGCAAACACAAGAAAGAGTCATCCAAGAAACCCCACCATCATCCCAAGAAGAAGCAGAAGGTTATCAAGAACTATACGATGGCTACTCCACTCAACCAAGTAGTTGTTGCACCGCAGAACCTTCACAAGAAGCCATATACTGGCCCGCATCCTCTGTGTGCTAAATTCCAGTACCATCACGCTGCTAACACACCATGCCGCCACTGCACGGGGTGTGGAAGGAAGGGCCATTGGGTCCAACAAAGCAGGATGATACCAAACCTAGTAGTCAACAATGCTGCTTTAGCCCTCCCTCCACCCAACAATCAGAACCAGAACAATGGTGGATGCTATAACTGTGGTGAGATTGGCCACTTTTCCAAGAACTGCCCAAAGAAAGCACAACCGGCAGTTCAAGCACCACGTGGAAGGGCTTTTGCTATAGGAGCTCCAGCTGCTAGTCAAGACCCGAACGTGGTCACTGGTGCATTTCTCTTACATGACTTTTATGCATCTATTCTGTTTGACACTGGTGCGGACCAGAGTTTTATCTCGACCGATTTTGCATGCCAACTTGATCATATTAAGGAACTTTTAGATTCTTCTTACATTATAGAAGTAGCAAATGGGAAACAAATCACAGTTAGTACAATATATAGAAACTGGCCATTAACACTTAATGCTCATACATTTACCATCGATTTGATACCGATGGAATTGGGTAGTTTCGACATCATTGTCGGGATGGATTGGCTATCTCTCAACAGAGCGGAAGTCATCTGTTCTGAAAAGCTGCTTCGAATTCCATTGACGGACGATCATGTGTTGGAAGTTTGAGGGGATCAAGCAAAACATAGTGTCAAAATCATATCTTGCATAAAGGCGCGTAAGTGTTTACAGAAGCAGTGCGTAACTTTTCTGCCTCATGTGGTGGAGAAAGAGAAAGACAAGATCAAGATTCAGGATGTGCCAGTAGTAAAAGAGTATCCCGAAGTATTTCCTGACGATCTACCAGGTTTGCCAATCGTGCAACCGGTAGAATTCTGTATTGACTTAGTTCCTGGAGCAACTCCTGTTGCTAAATCTCCATATAGGTTAGCACCTTCAGAGATGCAGGAATTGTCGAATCAACTACAGGAGCTACTTGATAAAGGTTTCATCCGACCGAGCTACTCACCATGGGGAGCTCCGGTTTTGTTCGTGAAAAAGAAGGACGGATCCTTTCGGATGTGTATAGACTACAGAGAGCTGAACAAATTGACCATCAAGAATCGGTATCCATTACCGAGGATTGATGATTTATTTGATCAACTACAAGGAGCACAGTATATCTCAAAGATTGATTTGCGGTCCGGATATCATCAACACAGAGTTCAAGAAGAAGACATACCAAAAAGGGCCTTCCGAACCAGATATGGGTATTACGAGTTTATGGTGATGCCTTTTGGATTGACAAATGCACCTGCGGTTTTCATGGACCTCATGAACCGAGTGTGCAAGCCGTATCTAGATCAGTTTGTCATTGTCTTCATCGATGACATACTGATTTATTCCAAGAGCAAAGCAGAACATGAGCAACATCTCAGGAAGATCTTGGAGTTGTTGAAGAAAGAGAAACTTTATGCTAAATTCTCTAAGTGTGAATTTTGGCTGAGATAAGTTCAATTTTTGGGTCATGTAGTCAACAGTGAAGGAATACATGTAGACCCAGCCAAGATCGAGGCGATTAAGAACTGGGATACTCCGAAGACACCAATGGAGATACGGTCTTTTCTAGGACTAGCAGGTTATTATAGAAGGTTTATCTCAAACTTTTCTAAGATAGCTCTTCCTCTCACCAAGTTAACTCAGAAAAGCGAGCCGTTTGTTTGGGAGCAGAAACAAGAAGATGCTTTCCAGACGTTGAAGCAAAAGTTATGTGATGCTCCAATCTTATCTCTCCCAGAAGGTTGTGATGACTTTGTAGTATATTGTGATGCCTCCCATCAGGGACTTGGTTGTGTGCTAATGCAACGAGACAAAGTAATCACCTATGCATCAAGATAGTTAAAGATTCAAGAGAAGAACTACATTACTCACGATCTATAACTGGGAGCAGTGGTATTAGCGTTGAAAATCTGGAGGCATTACTTATATGGCACTAAGTGTACCATATTCACTGATCACAAGAGTCTACAACATATTTTTGATCAGAAGGAACTCAACATGCGACAGCGTCGTTGGGTTGAACTTCTGAATGATTACGACTGTGTGATTAAGTACCATCCAGGTAAGGCGAACGTTGTAGCGGATGCCTTAAGCTGGAAGGAACGGGTCAAAGCCTTGCGCGTCAGAGCAATGGGGATGACTATGCAAAAAAGTTTACACGACAAGATTATTTAGGCACAACAAGAATCAGTTGAACGAGGAAATCTGAAGAAAAAACTTGATTGTGGAGCAGAACGACAGTTTGAAACAAAACCAGAAGGAGTTATCTACTACCAGGATCGCGTATGGATTCCTGTGGTAGAGGAATTGAGAAAACTCATTTTTTATGAAGCACACAAGACCAAGTATTCAGTACACCCAGGCGCCGATAAAATGTACCAAGACTTACGGGGATTTTATTGGTGGCCGGGAATGAAGAAAGACATAGCCGAGTACGTCGGCCGATGCCTTACGTGTGTGAAAGTAAAGGCGGAACACCAGAAGCCGTTTGGGTTACAGGAACAGCCTGAGATTCCGCTCTGGAAGTGGGAACAAATAGCTACAGATTTCGTTACCAAGCTACCCCGCACTTCTAGGGGTCATGATACAATTTGGGTTATCATCGATCGATTAACCAAATCCGCTCACTTCTTGCCAATGTGTGAGACCTTCATGATGGATAAACTGGCGAGACTGTACATCAACGAGATAGTGGTACGTCACGGTGTACCATTGGAGTTCCAGGTTGGAGACAGAGTTTTACTCAAGGTCTCGCCCTGGAAGGGGGTCATTCGATTTGGCAAACGAGGAAAGTTGAACCCTCGTTACATTGGACCTTTTGAGATCACGAAACGAATAGGCCCTGTGGCCTACGAGCTAAACCTGTCAAACGAGCTGAGCAGTGTACACAACGTATTCCACATCTCGAACCTCAAGAAGCGTCTGTCCGATGAAACACTTGTTATCCCTCTTGAGGTGATACAAATAGACGAACAATTGAACTTCGTTGAGGAACCACTTGAGATTATGGACCGGGAAACCAAGAAGCTTAAGCTCAGTAAGATACCAATTGTGAAAGTGCGATGGAACTCGCGACGAGGACCGGAATTCACGTGGGAACATAAAGACCAGATGAAACAGAAATACCCACACCTGTTCGCTGAACAGACAAACACTGGCAACGTAAGTTGAATTTCGGTACAAAATTCTTTCTTACAAGGGGAGGATGTGACACCCCGTAATTTCCAGGTCAAACTCTTATTTATTTAAATGTTTATTTAAATACTATTTGTACACGTGGTACTAGAATTAGTTTAATTTGGTGTGACACGTGGCACGACAGTACGAACACTGACACACGACTAGATAATTCGAGGAATTATCGAGAAACAGCACACACGTGTCAAAACACACGAAAGTTGGTGAACGTTTAGCACATTGTTTATCACAACACTTGAAACCTCACGAAACACTCAAACCTTGAACTTGGAAGTTCAAACGAGGCCAAACGATAGTTCGTAAACATAAAAACGACGACGAACGGATCAAGCCCATTAAACTAGGCTTATTGGGCTCTTCAGGGACCCATCGCGGTACGCGATGGCCCGTAAGAGACCCTATCGCGATACGCGACGAGTTTCGGAAAAATTTGAATCCCGAAATCCATCGCGGTACGCGAAGCATCTTTTTGCCCTTCTCCGCGGTACGCGATGGGTGTCAGACGGAAAATCTTTATAAAACCAAGATGTAATCATGTTTAGCCACCCTACCACTTCACTTCTCGATTCCCAGACGCCTATATTCATCTTCTTCATCTGTAACCTCCATTAGCAGCCATTAGAACTCAAAGTTGAAGCTTGGATGCCACAATGAAGACTTGGAGATTCAAAGGAAGACCTCTAGACCTTAATGTCACACCCCCAAATTCCCACTCGTGGTGTCAGTCCACGTGGGTGTGACGTGGCCAGAATCACAGCTCAAGGTCATATAGAACACCTCTATATGCGTTTTCAAACACTTTTTGACATACAATTACAAAATGGTTTGCAGCGGAAATTATAATATATTGCAGCGGAAAACATAATTGTCATAACATGCAGCGGAAAAGTAAATAGTTTAATACAACATTGTTTAACATAATAAAAGTTAAATTGTTTTCAAAATGACATGACAAAATGCATGTAGATCCCTAATGCTCGCCCCTTAGAATGTGCACTCATGTCCTCATGCTAGCCATGCTAGTTACCTGAGAATACAAGTTAGAAAAGTGTCAACACAATGGTTGGTGAGTTTACAAGTTTTGATATACATATAGTAATAAAAGTGTGTCATGCTGTTTACCAAATGTTAGTACCGAGCCCAAGGCTCCAAGTGTCAGCGCGTCACTACCGAACTAGACTTGTTTGTCCTTGCCTCCGCTATGTCTCGTATACATAGCAAGTTAGGTCAAAGTTTCACGTGTTATGACATCCAGTCAATATTGTGCCACGCAGGGTTAGTCACACCCAAACGGATCCATTTAAACCTACCACGTTGTTCGTACATTAACGGTAAGACTTTGTGAGGGCTTGTTACGAGTTCAACACTTATGTTTGTCTAATAAACCAGCATACACAATAAAATGTTTGTCATAGTGTAAATGTTTGACTCGATGTAACTAGTATTCTCCCCCTATTTGAAAGCGTTTGAAAAGAGTAAAGCGGGGCCGTAAACTCACCTTAGTAGTGATCAAGTAGAGTATGCGTAAGCTCTTCGAAGAAATAACGCGTCGGTCACCGGCAACCTATATCGTACACCGTACGTGAGTTTGTGTAAGTGACCATACTCGTGTTCGTGCTAGTGTTCGTGTTAGTGTCCAACAACTCTCGGTTGTTCATGTTTGCCCGTGTCGGTCCACAATGACCGTGTTTGCTCGTGTTGGTCCATATCGGCCGTGTTTGACCGTGTTTGACCAGAGTTGACCGAAGTTGACCGTGTCAAGTCAACGACCCGTTGGTGAACCGTGTGACTGTTGTTAATCGTGTAGCAATCGTGTAAGTGCTCGTCGTGTGCAAATCGCGCAAGTCGCGTCTATGGACAACTTACTATTTATAGTAAGTTTCCATTTTTGGAAAGTTCACGAAGCATTTTGGTTTTAATGTTCTAGCATGCTCATTAGTCCTACGTGATCATTTTAACACATAACACATCATCATACGAAATCACATAAGTCGTTTATAACATGTTTGCACATAAAAGTTTCCTAAAATGGAAAGTTTCCATTTATAGCATACGTGACATCGGAAACCATCTAATTTATCATACAATCATTATATTACAACATTTTAAACCACTTAGCATTCTTAAATCATAAAACATGATTATAAATCGGTTTTTCTAAAAATAAAGTTACTATAAATAGTAACTTTGTTGTTTTTGCATAAAAATGACCATTCTAACATTTCTAAACCATTTTCACATCACCAATCATCATAACAAGCCATTTACTATCATATAAACATGTTCATATAGCCAAAATAACCATTTATCAATATTTAAACCTTAAAAGTTACTATAAATAGTAACTAGGCTAAATATAACAAAAAATCATGTTCCAACATGTTTCTTGCACATAATATTATCATATCATCATGTTATCAATAAGTCTTCATACATGCATGACCATAACTCATCCTATTTCACTATCTTGTAACTTAAAATGTCACACCCCCAAATTCCCACTCGTGGTGTCAGTCCATGTGGGTGTGACGTGGCCAGGATCACAGCTCATGGTCATATAGAACGACTCTATATGAGGTATACAATCACACAGTTTTGCAAAACAAACATGTTTTCAAAATAAAGCAGCGGAAATAATTAGATATCATAAGTAAACAGTTACAGCGGAATGTAAATTGTTCAAGACACTACATGGTTAAAATGTTTTGAAAACACATTTAATGCACGCAAGCCTAGGATATGAGCCTATATGAAAGCCAGAATCCTGTGCGTGTCATTGTGCCTGTCCTTGCGAGTGCTCCATCAATTACCTGAGAATACATGGAAAAATTGCCAACTAAAAAGTTGGTGAGTTTACAGGTTTAGACGGACATAAATAGTAAACAGACATATACTGGGTATGTTAAGTTTAGTTGTTTGGATACTACGATCCGTGGAGTGTGTCAGTTCATCTTACCGAAACTAGACTGTTTCCGTTTGCCTCCGCAGGTCATCGCTGAACCCGCATTCACATCGAAATTACACTCGTTATGACCTCTAGTCAACATTGGTGCCGAGTGGGGTTAGTCAAACCCAGTAGTACTACGTAATTACGACTCGCTTGATACACAACTAACGGTAAGGATAAGTGAGGACTTTAAGCGATAATAGTTACACTCGAAAATGGTTTTTACAACATACCAGTCATATATCTTAATCAGTTGCATTATATTATCACCCCAATAGTTTAGCAAAACAGTTAAAGAGTAAAAGTGGGGCCGTAAACTCACCTGAGTTTGAGTAAAGTGATGCGCGTTCGTATCGGAACGGTGTAGCTCGCCGGCTAGTAGTTACCTATATCACATAGGTGTTGTAAGTTTGTGTGTTCATACACGTGGGTCTCACAGGACCGTATTAGTGTTTAACAACTCCAAGTTGTTATGTGGGTCGAGTTGACCGTGTTTGACCGTGTTGACCTAACGACCCGTTGGTGACGGTTTGGATCAAGTGCTCGTGTAACGTGCGGTTTAGTGTCGTGTGGAGTGTACGGATACCAAAAATCATTCCATGAGGAAACTTACTATTTATACTAAGTTTCTATTTTAGGCAACTCATGTAAGAAATTATAATCCGATTATTCTAATATGCATATTTATCCTAAGTGAGCATGTTATCATATTGCACATAGTTACACATAGTCGGTTTAGCATGTTTTGCGCGTAAAAGTTACCATAATTAGAAAGTTACAAGATATGCATATATCACTAAGTCTAGATACAATCTTATAATAATATCATCATATTAGTCTTAAATAAGTATTTAATCATAACCATTATGACTAGCATGCTCCTATTCTCCAAATTGTAAAATAAAGTTACTATATTTGGTAACATTCCTAAATATCATACTATTAGCAATTTTAATCATTCCAATGCATCATATAACCGTCATATTAACTTCTAAACATCATTTTAAACATAACTTACAGATCTAAACATACAAATGTGACCATTTCATCAAAATACATAACTAGTAACATTAAAGTTACTAAAATTAGCAATATTCACCAAATGACCAAATAGTTACAAATCAACCATTTCTAATCTTGCGAATCATCATCAATAACACTCATAACATCATTTCAATATCCACAATCGTGTAAAACCACCTAGATCATACATTCACGTTGCTAAAACCGTCATTTTAGCTACTATGACCATCCTATCATAACAACATCATCATGGAATGTAAAGATACATCATCTAAACATCATAGATCATCAAATATCATGTAAACATCATCAAACCCAGAACTAAAATTCGCGCATGTGCATCAAGGGTGCTTGCATGTGTGTTTAAAGTCATGCATGTGAGTGTAAAGGTGAAGGAAGTGTGTTTTGGGTATATAACTACCTTCTAATGCTTCAAGAACTTCTGAGATAGTGATTTCTTGACCTTAAAAGCTTCTGGACAGCAGCTTCTTGCAAGAATGAGATGGTTGTGATGGTGGTTTTGAGCTCCAATGGGTCTTCAAGCTTCCAAACCTTCAACCTTCAAGCTTGGAGCTTCAATGGAGGTCTTCAATGGTTTCCCAAGGGTCAAATCAAAGTGTTTCAGAGAGGAATAGTCGAGAGTTGGTGTGTAGAACCGGAGAAATGATGAGGGTGGTGTTAATAGGCATGGTGGTCTTGATTTTATAAAGATTTGTCGTCAGGACTCCGTCGCGTACCGCGGTGGATGGTTAAAAGAATCTTCGCGTACCGCGACGGATTTCGGGAGTCAAACCCCCGCGATGCCTGTCGCGTACCGCTATAAATCCTCCTGTTGGTCCCTCGCGTACCGCGACGGGTCCCAGAGAAGCCCAATAAACCTAATTTTGTTGTTTTGAACCGATTTTCGCATATGTTTCGATTACGATCATCGTTTCTCGACATTTAATCATTGTTCCCAATATTTTAGGTTCCCTAGAACCTAAGTGCAGTGAAAGTATACTGTGGTTTCACCAACGATCGTTATTCAAGACACGTGCGTTGTGTATTGCGATAATTCCTTGAATTATCGGTGTGTTTGGTCTGTTGTGCCACGTGTCACAATAAATAGTAATGATTCTAGTGCCACGTATGCAACGGTAATTCATATTATTAGTTAAAATAAAGAAATTGCTAACCTGGAAATTCCGAGGTGTCACATCATCCCCCAGTTAATAGGAATTTCGTCCCGAAATTCAGTTTGTGTTGCCGGTGTTAGTCTGGTCGGAGAATAAGTGAGGGTATTTCTTTTTCATTTGGTCCTCCCTTTCCCAGGTGTATTCTGGTCCTCGTCGTGAATTCCGTCGTACCTTCACGATCGGTATCTTACTAAGCTTCAACTTCTTGATTTCCCGGTCCATGATTTCCACCGGTTCCTCAACGAAGTGTAGTTGTTCATCAATCTGGATTTCCTCTAAAGGGATTGCGAGCGTTTCGTCTGATAGATACTTCTTGAGGTTTGAAACGTGAAATACATTGTGCACGCTACTCAATTCCTGCTGTAGCTGTAGTTCGTAGGCCACCAGGCCTATCCGTTTGGTGATTTCGAAGGGTCCGATATAGCGAGGGTTTAGCTTTCCCCGCTTCCCGAATCGAATCACTCCCTTCCAAGGCGAGACTTTAAGTAGTACCCGGTCTCCCACTTGGAATTCTAAAGGTTTGCGCCTCTTGTCGGCATAGCTCTTTTGTCGATCCCGAGCTGCTGCCATCCTGTTTCGTATTTGCACGATCTTTTCGGTCGTTTCGTGCATGAGTTCGGGTCCGGTCAGTTGGCTTTCACCAACTTCCGCCCAACAGAGTGGTGATGTAACATTTGTGCATATAGTCATGTAGTTGTAAACAGTGTTAGAACAGTGTCTGTTCAGTTTCAGTTCAATCAATGTGTTTCAGTATGTTCATAATGTGTGCTTGTGTGTTACAGGATCTTAGTAGTCAGAAAACAAGTATGTATTATTTAATTACAGTCGATTTCACTAGGCAAGAACAGTAACTTGTTATATCGAAACAGTGGTGGGCAGCGAGAGTGAGCCCTATACATATACTGCGTTCGGTGTAACAGGTTAGTGTTAGTGCGTAGTGTCGAGACGAATATTATGACATTTAATTAATTCAACCAAGATCGTAATCTGTAAGCGAGACTGAGTATAGTTATGGGTGACGATCCATAATAGTACGAATGTTGAACTTATAATTACGATTAAACGACTTTAAATATTTTAATACGATCGGAAAACGTACGCGATTGCGGGTATACACGTAATTGTGAATGTTTTAACGATCTGGCAATGCACGAAGAGTAAAATAATTAAATTAATTATTTTATATTTTTACAATTTTGAAACTCATCATTTAAATGAGTTCAATAACTATTTTAGTTAAAACCGCGTAAAATACGCGTTACGTTCCGGAAACGCGAACCGAGCGACCGAAACGAACCCGAACTTCACCCGAGCTATAAAAGCCTTGAACAAGGCTTAAATGCTCATAAATTCCACCAACAACCCTTTCTCTCTCTAATAGTTCGTCTACCCTCTCTCTCTCTAAGAAAACCGACTTTAAACGCGCGTAACTCGCTTATTTCTCAACGGATTTCGGAGTTCTTGGTGTCCACGCGAAGCTCTCGACAAACTCTACACGAAAGTACAAGAATATTGCAGATCCATCCAGCCAAAAACGAGGTATGATTCAAGGAAGTTTCGGAAAAATAGGGTTTTCATGGGTGTGTTGTTGAAACTTGACTCAAAGCCGGTCCTAGCCTTTTCTTTCGGTTTTCGCAGCCATAACAAACTTTTTAGATGTTAGATCAGTTTTGCTAAGGGTCTGGAATCGGCTGAACAGGATGATGATGATGGAGTTCTTACAGGTTCGTCGAAGGTTCGAGGGTCGAACCCTAAACAGCATATGGCCGAACCCTCCTGAACATAGCAAGTTCTGCGAACCCTGCATGGTTCGTGGTGTTATCAGCCGAACCCCAGGGGTCCTCACGAGCCTTCATGTCTTCGACGAACCATACTAAGGTCACGAACCCTCCCGGATCAAACGAACCCTGCATTGCCGAAGTTATTAGGGTTTCCTGGTCGAACCTATGCTCACGAACCCAGCCGAACTTTTGTGCCACCTACGAACCCTGATCCTCATCAGTCCCACGAACCCATCAAGCCTTAGACGAACTTGGATGTCAACGAACCTTCGGCCCTTCATTTTCCTAAGCCGAACCCTTGCATGGTTCGTGAATCATGATAGACGAACCATGGGACTATCTTAGCCGAACTATGCTGGATACATTGGCCGAACCCTTGAACCCCTCACCTTGACGAACCTTGGGCTAAACCTCCAAGGGTTCGCTGCCCAAATGGCAGCTCACTTTCCTTTCGGCCCAACCCAAATCATATTCGGCCCAATTGCAATGGTATTCAACCCCATAGGTTAAAACAAGCCCAATGGGATTATGTTGATCCATTATGATCTCAATTGGTTCAAATTTATCCTTGGTGATTTACTTGGCCCAATAACTCACTCGTTTGGTTTACAAGACCCATTTCGGTCCAACACAACATTCAATTGACCAATATCACGTTCAATTGGGCCATAGTTGACCTAAGTGGACCATGGTCTTTGTTAAGCCCTCATGGTTTATGGGCTTAAGGCCCAAATTGTGTTGACCTCGACTTATGATATTGTGAATTGATCACGAAGAGGTTAAGTGACAACTTAACATAATCGAGAGATCAATTCATAATCACAAGACTTGAAAACAATTGAACATCTTTTCACAACAAATGGTAATCATTGGCTATCAAATTCTTGAACAAATATCATTTATGCATAAGAATTATGCATCAAAGAACATTTCATAAGTTTCTTGGACCCATGATCAATCAAAGGACTCAAAGCATAACATACAAGTTTTCACAACAATCAAATCATGAGAACACAAGTCAATCAATGAATCAAAGTCTATACAATTATAAATCCTATATCTTATGTATGATTACAATGTTATAGGAAACAATTAGAAGTCCTGTTTGCTACTTGCTATCTGTTTTAGTTCAGAGTCTACTGCAGACAGGTGAGAACTTTAGCCCCTCTTTTACTGTTTTATAACTGTTTTGGGGTGGAACACGTGATCAAAACCGTTCTTTCAATCTTGTTTCATTGCTCAGTTTATGTGCATTCATAAACATTACAGGTTTATCTTATGAATCCAAGTGATTCTTCAACTGTTTAAGGAATATTGTCAACTGTTTTAAAGGAATTATTTACTAATAAACCCTTATTACTAAAAAGGATTTTATAATGTTTTCTTGAAATGTTTTATAACAGTTTTACTCAAATGTTCTTTTAAAGGATTTTACAAACCTTTTGTTATAAACCTTGTTATTACACAAGGTCATCATATCATGGTATTCAAAACAAGTGGTTCACAACATGGTATCCAAAACAAGTGGTTCAAAACATGGTATTCAAATTCAGTGGTTCAAAACATGGTATTCAAATTCATTGGTTCAAAACATGGTATTCAAGTCAAGTTGTTCACATCATGGTATTCAAATCAAGAGATTCATTTCATGTTACATAAACAAAGGATTCAACTCGTGGAGTTAAATCCAGGTTTTCAATAAGACATTAACACATCCGGTTAAAGTAAGATTCAGAAAACATGGTGTCCATTGTTGCAAACAAACTTATAAACCCATCAAGTATCATATTCATTAGCGTTAGTACTGGGTGATCACAACAAGGGAAAGCGGACACATACATTGGGGCAGGCCGATTGCTGCAGTTAGTTTTTAAATCTGTTTTATAAACTAACTGCAGATTTCGGTTACATATGGTTTATTCAAAACTGTTGACATATTATCTAACTCCAAACGTGGTTTGGGACTTGATGTTATATGTTGACTCATGTGCAAACAGTGATTGGACTGTTTACACTCATTTTCTTACTTGATGTTAGTTTGGGTTGCAGCTCATTCGTGTGAATCTTATGATGCTTTAACTTACCTATGTCTTATATCATATACTCATGTTTACAAATGCTTAAACCTATTGTTCTCACCAACTACGTCTGTAGTTGACAGTTACTTTTCACGTGTTTCAGGTAATCAGGTTTAAGACATTCTCAGAGACAACTAAGGAGACCATACTAAGATAGAACAAGATGAAGAAACATGCTAGGATGGATTAGAAACACACTAAATCCTAAATGTTTAATTGTCTTGTTTGGAGTCTTATTTTGTAAACTATATTTTGGGTCTGTAGTTGTCTTTCTTTTGGTAGATAGATTGTCTGTAACTAACCAACTGTCTAAACATTATGAAATGTAGTAATCCATTGTGGTTGTTCTTATTCAATACTTGTGCATGATTCAACTGATCATACGTCACCGCGCCGTGGATTCCGCACGCGGCGCAGGGGTGTGACAGGTGATCTGCACTTACGTCCGTAAAGTGCTTCAAAAGGTGCAGCTCCAATGCTGGTGTGATAGCTGTTATTATATGAGAACTCAACTAAAGGTAAGTGAGTCTCCCAGCTGTTACCGAAATCGATTACGCATGCTCGAAGCATGTCTTCCAAGGTCTGGATGGTTCGTTCACTCTGACCATCCGTCTGTGGGTGATACGCGGTGCTCATATCCAATCTTGTCACGAGCGCCTTGTGTAAGGACTTCCAAAAATGTGCCGTGAAACGACTGTCTCGGTCGGATATTATGGAGATTGGGACTCCGTGTCTGGATAGGATTTCCTTCAAGTATATTCGGGTTAACTTCTCCAACTTATCGGTTTCCTTAATCGGTAGGAAGTGTGCCGATTTCGTGAGTCGGTCTACGATAACCCAGATGGTATCGCACCCATTTGTCGTCTTTGGCAGCTTTGTGATGAAATCCATGGAAATCTGCTCCCATTTCCATACTGGAATTTCTGGTTGTTGAAGTAACCCTGACGGTTTCTGATATTCGACCTTGACCTTGGAGCAAGTCAGGCACTTACTCACACAGGTCGCGATTTCTGATTTCATGTTAGGCCACCAGTAAGTTGCCTTTAGGTCGTGATACATCTTGTCAGAGCCTTGATGTACTGAGTATCGACTTTTGTGAGCTTCATCCATCACTACTTCTCTTAATCCTTCGTAGCGTGGAATCCAGATTCGGTCCATTAGATAGTAAGCTCCGTCGTCTTTCTGTTTCATCTGTTTATCCATACCCCGCATAGCTTCGAGGATAAGGTTTTCCTTTTTCAGAGCTTCTTGTTGTGCGACTCGGATCTGATTAGGTAGCTCAGAGTGAATAGTAAGTTGTAGTGCACGTACGCGTTTGGTTGTTTCTTTCCGGTTCAGTGCGTCGGCTACTACATTAGCTTTCCCGGGATGATACTTGATTGCACAATCATAATCGCCTATCAGTTCGACCCATCTGCGTTGTCTCATGTTTAGCTCCTTTTGGTCGAAGATGTGTTGCAGGCTCTTATGATCAGTGAATATAGTGCACTTGGTGCCGCACAGATAGTGTCTCCAGATCTTCAATGCAAACACTACGGCTCCTAATTCCAAATCGTGGGTTGTGTAATTCTTCTCGTGCACCTTCAGCTGTCGTGACGCATAATCTGTAACTTTCTCACGTTGCATTAGCACACAACCGAGTCCTTGCTTCGATGCGTCGCAGTAGACTGCAAAGTCTTCACATCCGTCTGGTAGCGATAGAATTGGTGCACTGCACAATTTCTGCTTTAACAAGTCAAAAGCAGCTTCTTGTTTTTCTCCCCATTCGAATTTCTTGTCTTTGTGCGTAAGGGAAGTCAATGATTGTGCGATCTTCGAGAATCCCTCGATAAACCGCTTGTAGTACCCGGCCAATCCCAGAAACTGTCGCACCTCAGTCGGAGTCTTGGGTGCTGTCCAGTTCTTGATTGCCTCAATCTTGGCTGGGTCTACGTGTATCCCTTTCTCGTTCACTATGTGCCCAAGGAACTGAACTTCGCGAATCCAAAAGTCACATTTGGAGAACTTCGCGTATAGTTGTTCCTTCTTCAGTAGTTCCAAAACACGTCTTAAGTGATCGGCATGTTCTTCTTGAATCTTGGAGTAAATCAGAATGTCGTCTATAAATACGATTACGAACTTGTCAAGATATGGCTTACACACCCGATTCATGAGATCCATGAATACTGCCGGTGCGTTAGTCAACCCAAAAGGCATGACTAGAAACTCATAATGTCCGTATCGTGTTCTGAAAGCTGTCTTCGGTATGTCTTCCTCTTGTATTCTAAGTTGATGGTAACCGGATCTCAAATCGATCTTCGAATAGTAGCTTGACCCTTGTAATTAGTCAAACAGGTCGTCTATTCGAGGTAGAGGGTATCGATTCTTGATCGTCACCTTGTTCAGTTCTCGGTAATCTATACACATACGGAATGAACCGTCTTTCTTTTTCACAAACAAGACTGGTGCTCCCCAAGGTGAGAAGCTCGGTCGGATAAATCCTTTATCTAACAACTCTTGCAGTTGATTAGATAGTTCCTGCATTTCCGTAGGAGCCAATCGGTATGGTGCCTTCGCTATTGGTGCTGCTCCTGGTGCCAGATCTATCTGAAACTCCACTTGTCACGCTGGTGGTAGTCCCGGTAGATCGTCAGGAAAAACTTCCTGATAATCGTGAACAACATCGATGTCCTCGATCTTCCGTTCCTTTTTTGGTTGTTCGGTGATAAGTGCCAGGATAGCTGTGTATCCCTTTTTCAGATATTTGTTAGCCTTCATGCAAGACATGATGTTTAACGGTATCCCACGCCGTTCTCCTTGGATTGAGATCTGCTCTCCACTTGGCAATGTAATTCGCACAATCTTCTCGTTGCACACAATCTCAGCGCGGTTTGCAGACAGCCAATCCATTCCAATCACCACGTCGAAGCTCCCGAGAGTTACCGGCATCAGGTCAATTACCAGTTGATGGTCTGCTAGTGTCAGAACACACCCCTTGATGATATGTTGTGTTTCGATTAGTTTGCCGTCCGCTAACTCTATGGTGTACTTATAGTCTAGTGGTGTTGGTGTCATATTAAGCAGTTTACTAACATCACTAGAGACAAAACTCCTATCGGCACCGGTATCAAATAATACACTAGTATAGACATTATTTAAAAGAAAAGTACCGGTGACGACATTGGGGTCATCTTTAGCTTCGCCCGATCCAATGACAAATGCTCTGCCCCTTGTCGGGTTGCCTCCAGTGTTCTTGTTTTGTGGACAATCTCTGCGCATATGCCCTGGTTTCCCTCAAGTGAAACATCCCTTTAAGGTGTCATTCTTGTTGAGATTTGGATTCGGGTTTGATCGGCATTCTTTGGCCAGGTGTCCATTCCTGCCCCAGTTTGTACACTTGCCCTTTTTGCATGGGCCAAAATGATGGTAGTTGCAGCGGTTGCATTTTGGGCTGTTGCCCTGATATCCTCCCTTGCCTTGAGTGTTCGGCTGGGTAGCAGTGAAGACCTTAGCAGGTGCTGGCCGGTGCTGGGTTGGTTGCTGTGGTGAGAAAGTACGGTTGTTACTAGGCTCCCACTTTCGCTTGGGTTCTTGGAGCTTCAGGTGTTCACCCCTCTTTCGTAGCTTTCCCTGGGCTACTGCCTGGTCAGTCAGTTTGTGTGCCAAGCGAATCAGTGGTTGGATGGTGGTGTGATCGGAAGCAGTCACCATGCTCTGAATCTGTTCCGGCAATCCACTAATGAATTGCTCGATCTTTTTGTACTCTGGTGTCACCATCGCCGGGCACAGCTTGCACAACTCGTGAAATCGAGTACAATATTTCTCGATTTCGGATCCCACCATCTTGTGTACCCAAAATTCCTCCTCAAGCTTCCTGATCTCGTCACGAGGACAATATTCCTCATGCAGCATCCTGGTGAAGTTCTCCCATGGGATGGAGTTTGCAGTCTCCAGTCCAAGGGTCTGGACATGGGTATTCCACCAGGTGAGGGCTAGTCCCTCCAGAGTCCCGGTGGCATACTTTACTCGGTTTTCCTCCGAGCATTCAGACATGGAGAATACATACTCCAATTTCTCGATCCGGCGAAGCAGTCCCACTGCTCCCTCGGTACCCTGGAATTTGTGAGGGTGGCAGCTCAGGAAGGCTTTATACGAACATCCCTTTGCTGTGCTTCCTTAGGACCCTGTGCATCGGAGTTCAACAAGTTAGTGTCAGCGTGGCCTATGCTAAGTTAGTCACGTTAGGTGGGTGTTAGTACCATTGTTAGTGCCGCTAGTTTTGCTAGCAAGTCGGTTGGCTTCGTACTCCGCGAGTACTTTGTTGACCCTCCGTTCAATCATCATATTGATCCTTTCCTTCTCGGCCTTACGCTTGAGATTTCGTGCATTGGATCCCCTTCCCGACATGATTCTATATGGAAGGGTTAGAATGTTAGTTAGCATAAGTTAGAGTGTTAGCCGATTGTCATGTCAGAAGTCAAGTTAGGTGTCATGTTAGTAAGCAACCATAGTCAAGATATAATAAGTAAAGCAAAACATCATTTCATTAATAATAATAACTTGAAGTACAACGATTTCAAAAGATAATAGCAACATAAGTTTGTATGAGCACATCCCGCTCGTTTAGGCAAATACAAAAAGAAACATAAATGAAAGTAACTAGGCTAGTCTGAGTCCATGGTGACGTGTGAAACGTCACTATCAGCATCTCCATTATCCTCGTCCTCCTCAGGATCCTCATCGGGATCCTCATCGAAGTCTCCCTCTTCGAGGTCATTGGCCTCGAATTGGGGACCATCATCCTGAGGCGGTTCCTCAATAAACTATGCGACCCACGCGTTAAGCATGGCATCGCTAGCCTGGACCATCGCCTGAGTCTCCTCGGTGGCGACTTGATTCTCTGTAATGCGTATGTCATGCTCCTGCATGACATCCACCATCTGTCCGTGCTGTCCCATCAGCTGGGACACCTGAAGGCGTAAAGTTTCAACCTGTTCTTCTAACCGGTCATTCTTCCTCTCGAGGCGGTTGCTCTTCTCTCGAAGAACTCGGACCTCGTCCGATAGTTCGTCGTTCCTCATGGCCTCGCGTCGGGAGAAAGCTACGTGAGCTGCGAACGCTCACTCCATCGGCTCTCCCAGTGGCGGCAGTCTATGGTCTGTCTCTGCGTCGCCAGGATACCGTGGCGGAGGTACCCTCTCTGCTATGACCCAGTCCCGTATCACTATGGGTAACCATCCCCAGTACCACACCCGCGCCGCTTGCCGAGCTCGTCTCTCCATCTCTTCGTCGACCTGGGCCACGATGTCGTCGACTCGCCGTCGACTCTCTGCGGTCAGGTCATCTGTTGCCGAGCGTCTACCCGGGTTCCGGCTAGTGTTGTTGTTGTTGGCCATTCCTGTAATGTCTCAAGTTAGTAAACAACAGTTCAATAATAATAGTAATATCAGTGTGCAAGTAGTAAGTGTAGTGTCTAGTGTAGAGCAGTGGCTATAGTCTAAGTTCACTACATGCAAACCTAGTTCCCTATAACTAAGGCTCTGATACCAGTCTGTCACACCCCCAAATTCCCACTCGTGGTGTCAGTCCACGTGGGTGTGACGTGGCCAGGATCACAGCTCATGGTCATATAGAACGACTCTATATGAGGTATACAATCACACAGTTTTGCAAAACAAACATGTTTTCAAAATAAAGCAGCGGAAATAATTAGATATCATAAGTAAACAGTTACAGCGGAATGTAAATTGTTCAAGGCACTACATGGTTAAAATGTTTTGAAAACACATTAAATGCACGCAAGCCTAGGACATGAGCCTATATGAAAGCCAGACTCCTTAGCATGTCCTTGTGCGTGTCCTTGCGTGTGCTCCATCAATTACCTGAGAATACATGCGAAAAGTGTCAACTAAAAAGTTGGTGAGTTCACAGGTTTAGACGGACATAAATAGTAAACAGACATATACTGGGTATGTTAAGTTTAGTTGTTTGCATACTACGATCCGTGGAGTGTGTCTGTTCATCTTACCGAAACTAGACTGTTTCCGTTTGCCTTCGCAGGTCATTGCTGAACCCGCATTCACATCGAAATTACACTCGTTATGACCTCCAGTCAACATTGGTGCCGAGTGGGGTTAGTCAAACCCAGTAGTACTACGTAATTACGACTCGTTTGATACACAACTAACGGTAAGGATAAGTGAGGACTTTAAGCGATAATAGTTACACTCGAAAATGGTTTTTACAACATACCAGTCCTATATCTAAAACAGTTGCATTATATTCTCACCCCAATAGTTTAACAAAACAGTTAAAGAGTAAAAGTGGGGCCGTAAACTCACCTGAGTTTGAGTAAAGTGATGCGCGTTCGTATCGGAACGGTGTAGCTCGCCGGCTAGTAGTTACCTATATCACATAGGTGTTGTAAGTTTGTGTGTTCATACACGTGGGTCTCACAGGACCGTATTAGTGTTTAACAACTCCAAGATGTTATGTGGGTCGAGTTTGACCGTGTTTGACCCTGTTGACCTAACGACCCGTTGGTGATGGTTTGGATCAGGTGCTCGTGTAACGTGCGGTTTAGTGTCGTGTGGAGTGTACGGATACCAAAAATCATTCCCATGAGGAAACTTACTATTTATGCTAAGTTTCTATTTTAGGCAAGTCATGTAAGAAATTATAATCCGATTATTCTAATATGCATATTTATCCTAAGTGAGCATGTTATCATATTGCACATAGTTACACATAGTCGGTTTAGCATGTTTTGTGTGTAAAAGTTACCATAATTAGAAAGTTACAAGATATGCATATACCACTAAGTCTAGATACAATCTTATCACAATATCATCATATTAGTCTTAAATAAGTATTTAATCATAACCATTATGACTAGCATGCTCCTATTCTCCAAATTGTAAAATAAAGTTACTATATTTGGTAACATTCCTAAATATCATACTATTAGCAATTTTAATCATTCCAATGCATCATATAACCATCATATTAACTTCTAAACATCATTTTAAACATAACTTACAGATCTAAACATACAAATGTGACCATTTCATCAAAATACATAACTAGTAACATTAAAGTTACTAAAATTAGCAATATTCACCAAATGACCAAATATTTACAAATCAAGCATTTCTAATCTTGCGAATCATCATCAATAACACTCATAACATCATTTTAATATCCACAATCGTGTAAAACCACCTAGATCATACATTCACGTTGCTAAAACCATCATTTTAGCTACTATGACCATCCTATCATAACAACATCATCATGGAATGTAAAGATACATCATCTAATCATCATAGATCATCAAATATCATGTAAACATCATCAAACCCAGAACTAAAATTCGTGCATGTGCATCAAGGGTGCTTGCATGTGTGTTTAAAGTCATGCATGTGAGTGTAAAGGTGAAGGAAGTGTGTTTTGGGTATAGAACTACCTTCTAATGCTTCAAGAACTTCTGAGATAGTGATTTCTTGACCTCAAAAGCTTCTGGACAGCAGCTTCTTGCAAGAATGAGATGGTTGTGATGGTGGTTTTGAGCTCCAATGGGTCTTCAAGCTTCCAAACCTTCAACCTTCAAGCTTGGAGCTTCAATGGAGGTCTTCAATGGCTTCCCAAGGGTCAAATCAAAGTGTTTCAGAGAGGAATAGTCCAGAGTTGGTGTGTAGAACCGGAGAAATGATGAGGGTGGTGTTAATAGGCATGGTGGTCTTGATTTTATAACGATTTGTCGTCAGGACTCCGTCGCGTACCGCGGTGGATGGTTAAAAGAATCTTCGCGTGCCGCGACGGATTTCGGGAGTCAAACCCCCGCGATGCGTGTCGCGTACCGCTATAAATCCTCCTGTTGGGCCCTCGCGTACCGCGATGGGTCCCAGAGAAGCCCAATAAACCTAATTTTGTTGTCTTGAACCGATTTTCGCGTATGTTTCGATTACGATCATCGTTTCTCGACATTTAATCATTGTTCCCAATATTTTAGGTTCCCTAGAACCTAAGTGCAGTGAAAGTGTACTGTGGTTTCACCAACGATCGTTCTTCAAGACACGTGCGTTGTGTATTGCGATAATTCCTTGAATTATCGGTGCGTTTGGTCTGTTGTGCCACGTGTCACACTAAATAGTAATGATTCTAGTGCCACGTATTCAACGGTAATTCATATTATTAGTTAAAATAAAGAAATTGCTGACCTGGAAATTCCAAGGTGTCACATAAAAGTTACTAAAAATAGCAAGTCTCGCTATATAATCATATTTTAACCATTTTATCAAGATCAATTCATGTAGTTCATTACCAATAACATCAATATTCATCAAAAACTCATCTAAGATCCTTAGATAGATCATACATGCATGCAAAGATTATTATCATCCATGACCAAAACATACATTGTCCATATACATCTCATCATGATTCATCATAAAACATCAAAATAACATTATAGATAATTAATAATAGTGGATTTAACCATAAACCCAGATTCAAATTACAAGAAACTCGTGCATGTGGTGCTAGGATGTGTGCATGTGTGTTTAAAGGTGGTTAGAGTGCATGTTAGCCATGAAAACTACCTCTCAAGGTCTTGCACTCTTAGATGTTGTAGTAGCAGCTCTAGAAATCCCCTGGACAGCAAGCTTTTGCAGGGAGATGAAGGTGAAAGTGGTGGTCAAGCTTTCTAAGTCCTCTTCTTCAAGTTCTTTGTGTGATCCTAGCTTCTCCTCTTCAAACTTGAGCTTCAAGATGCTCAACAATGGCTTCCACAGGCTGTAATGATGAAGAGGAAGAGTGTTGGGCCGAAATATAGCTGGTAGTTTCGAGGGAAATGAGTGGAGATGTTGTATCAAGTCCCTGGTTGGTCTTTTTAAGATTTCTGATTCTGATGCCCCAGGCGTATCGCCTGGCGTGAGCACGTGGCGCCGTGCGATGCGCGCGAGTCCACTGGATGAGACGCTCCTTGTTCCATCCGATCATGACTTCGGGTCAGGCGTAGCGCCTGGCCCATTTTTCAGGCCCAATAAGCCAATTGTTGGTTCTGGGTCCATTTTCGCCCGTTTCTCGACTGTAGAACATCGTTTGAGCATCGTTTGGACTCTAATTGACAATTATTAACCATAACTGACTTGTGAAGTGTTTCTGTGCATAATTGTTGTGACGTTCACCAACGTTCGTGATTTTTGACACGTGTGAGTGGTTTCTGATAATCCCTTGGATCATCATGTTGTGCATCAATGCTCATACTGTCGTGTCACGTGTCACACTAAATTAAACTAATTCTAGTGCCACGTGTACAAATAGTATTTAAATAATCATTTAAATAAATAAAATGCTGACCTGGAAATTATGGGGTGTCACACTTAACCACCATCACCACCTTCTTGTTGGCTGAGGGAGCTGCTATCCAGGAACTTCCAGAGCTACTCCAACACTTTCTTGACGATCTAGAGCATGTGAGGTAGTCTCTACAAGCTTACACACACTCTTTTCACCTCTATACTCACATGCATGTCCATAAACTCACATGCAACCATCCCACCACCACATGCACGAGATTTAATTCTGGGTTTGTTGGTTTTGAGGAGTTCCTTGATGATCTATGATGATATAGTGGTGATTTATGACGATCTATGATGTGGTGTTTGTGAAAATCTCATGATTTGTGTATAAAATGTTGAAAGATTGCCATGCATGTATGATCCATGATTGTTGGGATGATTTTGAATATGTAGAAATGTTTCTTGATGATATTGGAAGAGGAGAGTATGATTAGATCTTGTTTAAATGGTTAAAAATGTGATTTTTATGAAACTTTCTAATAATAGTAACTTTTTATCTATGAAATGATGATATGGGTGATTATATGGTCATGCATGGGTGTATATTTTCTACTTGGATGATATTAAGATGTTATTGACACTTTGAATGGGATTTTAATATTGATTATGATCATATTTAGCAAAGTTACTATTTATAATAACTTTTACAAGCTAAATGTTGATAAATGGTGATATTGGCCAAATGTGGATGGATAAAATATGTTAAATGGCATAATATGACTATTTGTGTTATAAAAATGGATTAGAATGGTTTAGAAAAATCACTTGTATGCAAATGGGCAAAGTTACTATTTATAGTAACTTTATTTTTACAAAAACCAATTTATGAATATTTTGTATGATTTGAGCATGCTAAGTGGTTTATTATGTCTTAATATGATGAATGAATGCTAAGTTAGATGGTATCCGATATCACGTATGCTAAAAATGGAAACTTTCCATTTTAGGAAACTTTTATCTGAAAACATGATGAAAGTGGCTTATTTGAATCGTATGATGAAAATGCTATGTGTTAACATGATCACGTAGGACTAACGAGCATGCTAGAACTCTAAAAACGATATGCTTTGTGAAACTTTCCATAATTGGAAACTTACTATAAATAGTAAGTTGTCCATAGACGCGACTTGCGCGTTTTGCACACGATGAGCACTTACACGATTGCTACACGATTCACAACCGTCACACGGTTTACCAACTGGTCGTTGACTTGACACGGTCAACTTCGGTTAAACACGGTCAAACACGGTCAATGTGGACCAACATGAGCTAACACGGTCATTGTGGACCGACACGGACAAACATGAACAACCGAGGGTTGTTGAGCACAAACACGAGCACTAACACGAACACTAGCACGGTCACTTAACCAAACTCACGTACGGTATACGATATAGGTTGCCGGTGACCGACGCGCAGACTACACTGGAGCTTACGCTTCGAATATTTTACTTGATCACTAAGGTGAGTTTACAGCCCCTCTTTACTCTTTTCAGACGTTTTAAATAAGGGGAGAATACTAGTTGCATCGAGTCAAACATTTATACTATGACAAACATTTTTGTGTATGCTGGTTTATTAGACAAACATTAAGTGTTGAACTCGTAACAAGCCCTCACAAAGTCTTAATGTTAATGTACGAACAACGTGGTAGATTTGAATGGATCCGTTTGGGTGTGACTGACCCCACGGGGCACAATAGTGACTGAGTGTCATAACCCGTGAAATTCTGACCTAACTTGCTGTGTGCACGAGACACAGTGGAGTCAAGGACAAACAAGTCTAGTTCGGTAGCGACGCACTGACACTTGGAGCCTAGGGCTCGGTACTAACTTTTGATAAATAGCATGACACACGATTTCTTATTATATGTATATATCAAAACCTGTGAACTCACCAACCATTGTGTTGACCCTTCTCAAACATGTATTCTCAGGTAACTAACTGCTATGGAACAGGATGCACATTAAGGGACGAGCAATAGGAACCGCATGCATTCCTGTTTTGTCATTTGAAAACAATTTTTAATTATGTTTTGTAATGTTACAATGTAGTGTTCAACAATTCGTATTTTCCGCTGCATTTTATCAAACTTATTATTTTCCGCTGCAATATCATATGTATTCCGCTGCAAACTATTTCGTTATTATATGTCAAACTGTGTATTTGAAACGCATATATAGTTGTTCTATATGACCTTGAGCTGTGATTCTGGCCACGTCACACCCACGTGGACTGACACCACGAGTGGGAATTTGGGGGTGTGACAGATTGCTAGTTAGGAAATTATTACGTATAAACATATGTGAGGTTGAACAAAACAAAACAACAACGGATGTCGTTACGTGAATGCTAAATTGACGAATTATTCGTATAGGTGACGATCTGTACGAATATATCTGAATGTTTAACGTTCCGAATGATGTCCAATAATTAGAAAACCATATTGAAAAGTGTAGTAATCGTCGTGTTCGTACGGGTGACGATCTGAACGATTACGCGCAACGACTGTACGATTCGATTTAAACAGATAAATTTAACATTTTCAAAATTTTAAAATAAATGAAAGATATTTAGCTAATTTACTAGGAATTACCACCTAAATGAAATTTATAAATTCTACTTTTAAAATCGTAACGAATCGTTACGAAAACGAACGAAAACCGACGATTTTACCGAAACCGAGCGAGACCGAAGGAGCCCGAACATGCCCGAGTGTTTGAAAGCCTTTAATGAGGCATTAAATGACATTTCCTTCCCCCACCTACCAGCCCTCATCACCATTTTCGTCATTCTCTCTCTCTAAAATTTCTCTCTCTAGAATTCAAACCCTAGATTCTTCATTTCTTCACCAAATCGAGCAATCTTGGTGTCAAAACGACCACAACAACCTGTAGATCACGAAAGTACAAGCAATCTGAGCTTTGAACCATCAAAATCCAGGTAAAAACGAGTTCAAAAATCCGATTTTAGGGTTTTCGAACCCCTTTGTTCGAACTACATCCCCACCCGGTTCTAACCCACTCAAACGATAGGGAAACTACACGAAACCACTTTAGGATGAGTTAGGAACATGTGATACTTCATGAGTTAGTCATTATGTTCGACAATGGGGGCTGCACTTGTCTTGGATTCGAACAGCCGAAAGGGAAAAAAACCCATCAGCTTGGCCGAATGGCCATAAGGCCGAATGAGGCCCCTATTCGCATGGTCACCACATTCGGTCGGGTGCCCTCTTTCGCATGAACCTCTCATTCGGCCAACACCACACCTTCACATGCCATGCTCAAACGGTCACCCTCATTCGCACAAACTGATTCCTTCGCATGGTTATTCCCTTTCGGTCGACCACCCCTTCGCATGCAGTGAACATTCGGCCCTCATGATTTATTCGCATGGCTATCCACATTCGGCCAATCATTTCTGTCACACCCCCAAATTCCCACGTGTGGTGTCAGTCCACATGGGTGTGACGTGGCCAGAATCACAGCTCATGGTCATATAGAACAACTCTATTTGCGTTTGAAAATACATCATTTGTCATGACAAAACTAAACAGTTTAAAGTATTGCAGTGGAAATAAAATATACTTGATTATGCAGCAGAAATGTAATAGTTAAGTAGCGGAAAAATAATGTCTGACACTACATAATGTATTACAATACAAATTGTTTGTTCAAAAATCAGAATATAAATGTACGTGATCCTAAGCTCAGTCCTTAAGAGTGCATCATGTTCCATACGCCGCTAGTTACCTGAGAATACAAGTTTAAGAAAAAGTGTCAACACAATGGTTGGTGAGTTCATAGGTTTTGATATACATATATAGTAGGAAAACATGTGTCATGCTGTTTATCAAATGTTAGTCCCGAGCCCTGGGCTCCAAGTGTCAGTGCGTCACTACCGAACTAGACTTGTTAGTCCTTGCCTCCGCTATTAGCAGGTTCGGTCGAAATTTCACGTGTCCCGACCTCTAGTCAGTATTGTGACACACAGGGTTCGTCACACCCAAACAGATCCATTCAAAATCAACTCGTTGTTCGTACATTAACGGTAAGACTTTGTGAGGGCTTGTTACGATTACAACACTTAATGTTTGTCTAATAAACCAGCATACACATAAAAATGTTTGTACAGTAGTAATTTTTGACTCGATTCAACAAGTATTCTCCCCTATTTGAAAAGCTTGTAAAAGAGTTAAAGAGGGGCCGTAAACTCACCTTAGTGATAGTGAACAAATGTAAGCGTAAGCTCCCACGTCGCCGAATAGTCGGTCACCGGCTACCTATATCGTATACCATACGTGAGTTCGTGTAAGTGGCCATGTTTCGTGTTCGTGCTTGTGCTCAAAAACCCTCGGTTGTTATGTTTGTCTGTGTCGGTCCACATTGACCGTGTTTGCTCGTGTCGGTCCACATTGACCGTGTTTGACCGTGTCAAGTCAACGACCCGTTGGTGAATCGTGTGTCGGTTGTGATTCGTGTAACATTCGTGATTGTGCTCGTCGTGTGCAAAATGCGCAAGTCGCGTCTACGGAAAACTTACTATATATAGTAAGTTTCCATTTATGGCAAGTTTCACATCACATATCTTTTTTTAAAGTTCTAGCATGCTCGTTAGTCCTACGTGATCATGTTAACACATAGCACATTGTCATAGGTTGTCAAATAAGCATACAAGTCATCTTTGCATATAAAAGTTTCCTAAAATGGAAAGTTTCCATATCTAGCATGCTCATCATCGAAAACCATCTAACTTAGCATGCAATAACCATATCAAGTCATATTAAGTCATTTAGCAAGCATGTAACACCCATGACATCCATAAATCGATATTTCTCAACATAAAGTTACTAAAACTAGTAACTATGGCAATTTTTATTCAAATGATTATTCTAAGCATTCCTAATCCATCTTTATATCAAATATCATCATGTAATATCATTTAACGCCATTTATCAATATTTAGGCCTCAAAAGTTACTATAAATAGTAACTAGGCCAACTATGACCACAATCAAATCCAAATCCATTTCTAAACATCATACTCATCATATTATTATCCAAATAACAAATCTATACACATGCATGTTCATATTTCATCCCATATCATCATGTTGTAACTTAAAAGTTTCTAAAAATAGAAAGAATCACAAATAATCCATTTTAACCATAAAAATCATGTTTTAACTTTGCAAATGTACTTAAACATTATCAAGAATCATCACTTTGTAGTCAAAACCATCTAAAATACTTTAGATCATACATGCATGCAAGTATATCACCTTTATATGACCAAATCATGCATTCTACACATACATATCATCATAGATCATCATGAAACGTCATCAAACCATCTTAGATCATTATTAACAGTTGAAATAACATTAAACCCAGATTCAAACATCACAAAATTCATGCATGTGATGGTGTAGTGCTTGCATGTGGGTGCAAGACCTTGCATGTGTGTATAGGAGTGTTGTGTGTGCAAAATGGACATTAGAACTACCTTTCAAGCCCTTGTAACTCTTAGATGTTGTAGTAGCAGCTCTAGAAACCCTCTGGACAGCAAGGTTTTGCAGGGAGATGAAGGTGAAGATGGTAGTCAAGCTTTCCACGTCTTTTTCTTCAAGTTCCTTGTGAGTTTCTAGCTATCCTCCTTCAATATTGAGCTTCAAGATGCTCAACAATGGCTTCCAGAGTC
Organism: Mikania micrantha; assembly: GCA_009363875.1. Lineage (NCBI taxonomy): Eukaryota > Viridiplantae > Streptophyta > Magnoliopsida > Asterales > Asteraceae > Mikania > Mikania micrantha. The sequence goes on along the minus strand of CM018691.1, from coordinate 118,310,017 downwards.
TGAAATGATGAAGAGGAAGAGTGTTGAGTCGGATTCTAGCAGATAGTTTCGAGAGTAATGAGTGGTATGGTTGCATCAAGTCTCTGGTTGGTCCTTTTAAGATTTCAGCGATTCTGGCTCCCAGGCGCATCTCCTGGCGGGCGTGCTTGGCGCCAGGCGTTGCGCGCGCGGCCACCGGATGAGGCGCCCTTTGTTCCTTCCGCGCGGATAGCCAAGGGTCAAAGTTTCGGGTCAGGCATATCGCTTGGCCCACTTGTCAGGCCCAATAAGCTTATTTTGTGGTTTTAGGCCCGTTTTCGCTCATTTCTCGACTGTAACACCTCGTTTGAGCATTGTTAGGACTCTAATCTTCAATTATTGGCCGTAATTGACTTGTGAAGTGTCCGTGTGACTAAATGTTGTGACGTTCACCAACGTTCGTGAGTTTTGACACGTGTGTGCGGTTTCTCGATAATTCCTCGAATTATCCTGTTGTGTGTCAGTGTTCATATTGTCGTGCCACGTGTACAATTATCAATTAAATAAACATTTAATAAAATAGGATGGTGACCTGGATTTTACGGGGTGTCACAATTTCCATTCACATGGTATACATTCGTAGGGCCGGGATTATTCGGGGGAATCGATGTCAAGTGAATGAACAACCAATCTTAACCTACAATGCATGCATGCATGGGGTTTGGACGTGGAGTGCATGCATGGAAATCATTAGGGTTTTAACGATTATCAACCGACTTTTGTGAACCTTGATGATAAGGATATCAAAATCAAAACCTTTCTAGATATAACTCTAACTTCTAAACATGAGTTTTAATAATCTATTGGGTTCACATCCTTGCATGTTGTCCCCTAAAGTCATTAGGGTTTTCACTAGAAAATTAATCGTTTTGGTCAACCGGCCAGGCTAAGGATCAACATCAAGGTTCATAAATTACAGTCATGGGTAAACGCTGATTTAACAAGTCATTTAGTTCTAAGTACTTGTGTTTATTAACTCAAGTCATGGGATACATAAAAGGTGGTATGGTTTATATTATGAGCCAAGAAACTAAGAAACAAGTTGTGAATTCATTAAGGATCAAGACAATAATCTAAGTATATAGGTGTTGATTTCATTATTAACAACTAATACTTAGTAAATTCTATACAAACATACAACTAAGTTAGATAGTTCAATTGAACTTTCTAAGCTAAGTTGTACACAAGAGCGATTAAAGAACCATGGGAAACAAAGATCTAGCAACGGACTTAGAGTTAATCGAATGAGATTAACCTAAGTCTAACAAGTTAACTTACAATTTTCTTAAATTAACTTATGTTTTAATCAAATAAAATGACTTATAAATTTCCTTATTTAAAATGTTTTAAAGTAAATGAAATAATTTCTAACTTAAAGATTTCAACTTAAGGTGTATTTAATAATGATGTTTTCCTTAAAAAAAAAGAGTCATGAATGTAATTAACATAAACCTTACATAACTAAGGTTTAATAGTCATTATCTACGGCATAAGGGTTTATGAACGGGTAATACACTTAGAATAGTTAGAGAAAATCATAGCAACACATTAATAAAATCTAGGACACATAGTTGCACACCGAGACCAAAACCCTAGATACGTCTATTATAAATACTTACAGTACTCGAATCTTCTTAAAACAACTCAGGAACTGAAGATACTTAATCTACAAGTAACGAGCGCGCATAATTGTTGTGAATCATTACATAGCAACACATGTGAGTTCATTGCCCCTTTCTAAACATTTTTGTTTTACAAACGCGGGGCTGATAAGCATGCGTATATTATTTTCTTGAAATATGTTTTACGTAAATGCTTTTACTTCATGTATGTTATATATGCCTAAATGTATCCTAGACTTCTGTCTAGGTAACTATTACAGGTTTATTAAATGAATTAATTACTCTTTATGAGTAAGACAATGATTTTAAAGACAAAGAACTATTTATCAAAGCTCTAATTCAAAGAGTCTAAATTCAGTGTGTGTTCAAGAAAACTAATGATCAAATCCAAAGAGTCTAAATTCAGTGTGTTTCAAGAAAACTAATGATCAAATCCAAAGAGTCTAAATTCAGTGTTGTGTTCAAGAAAACTAAGGATCTAATGCAAAGAGTCTAAACTCAGTGTTGTGTTCAAGGAAGTCTAAAGATCAAAATCAAAGAAATCGTATCTGTGTGTGAATCAAAGAACTAATGAAATCAATAACGAACAATTCAAGGTGGATGTCAGTTGTATGCAGATCAAGACCACGTGTTAACACACGGAAAGTCCCGGCATAAATAGTAGACTTTTATAGTCACGCTATATGGGCATAAATCAAACAATCAAACGAATTCAAGAGAACAGAGGTGAACAAAGATCAAAGGATATCCTAAAGTCCCGACATGTACAGTAGACCTGAGGGTCAAGCTGATATCGGCACATCATGAAAGTCCTGACACATACAGGTAGACTCATTTGGGTCAAGCCTGATATGGGCCACGTGTGAGACGATAAAAACTGGACAACACCAACAAGTAAGGCTAATTGATTGAGTCAAATAAGGCCCAATCATCATGTCTTAGTTGTATTAAATGTTTATTTATTCATTTAATTAAGCATTTAATATCATGTTTCTACAAATACTATGGTTGATCATGAATGCGTGATGAACTCAAGAAATCGGTAGAATTTCAATTTGTGGAACTCAAAATCTAATATGTCGATGGTGTGGAATGAAAAGCTTAATTATCATTAACAACAATATGTTATGTGGTTCGGTATGTGGTGGGACGGTGGCTGGGCTGGCGGTAAGCTTAACTGTCACACCCCCACCTCCACGTCACCAGACGACGTCATTTTTAAAGGTAGCGGAAGCATAGCGGCGAAGTCTCGAAGGTGAGGGGTGACTTACTTGATCCGGTATCATAACACACATAGTTAAGAAAAGCACTAATTACAAGTCACGACAAATATTTATTACATGTCCTGAATATCCGTTTACAACTTAAGTTCCTTCTATTACATCCCAAGTCCTAACTACATGGTGCGTGCACAGGTGTTTCCTCACCGTTGGTACTGATTACCTGTAAAAGATTTAAAGTTTAAAAATATCAGTATAAAACTGGTGAGTTCATAAATAAGACTCGATACAATATGATATGATAGTAAAGTCAATGGTACACATTAACATAAGTGAATAATCATGTGACCCGTATCCAGATCCTTTCTGACAGTCCAGTCTAGAAAATAACCGAAGTTAAAATCCGTGCCTCTAACTCAATGTCTCACTACATCAAGTCGATACCAGGAATGGTGACAAGCATTCACACAAGGGTAGACGCTATCTATCCATGAATGGGGTTGTCAGCCCGATAGTACTATCTTTGTCCACACATTCGGCCCCACATGGGTTAACCAGATACAGTTGGTTTTGAGGACTTTTGTTGTACACAGAAAATAGTCATAATCCCATGACACCCACATGCAAGCCGGTATTGCAATTGTTACTAAACATATCACACGTTTGATAAAGATTTCATAATAGTCACCCCGATGTTAAGAAAACAGTAAAAGAAAAGGGGTTGTATGAAACTCACCTGAAGTTTATGAAAAGATAAAATCACACGAACGGTGGCTAAAAATGCTAATCTGCATTAGTTTATTTATAATTAATTATTTGTGTTTTAACTTGCTGATTAGATCTGTTTGAACGTTCAATGTCACCGACATTGTAATGAAAAGTCATCGAACTAACATTAGATGTTTAATTAATTATTTAGTCTAATATCATACAATGTACTATAATGTAGGTACCTATACCCGTTTAGGTACCTTGTGTTAAGTTGATGACTCATTGGATTAGCCGGGATAATCTCCGACTAATTAGTTAGGTAATGCTGTTGATTATATTACTTAAACAGTCCCTAGATGAAATCTCGGCTTAGGAATGATTAATTCTTGTCACTAATTATCCATGTATCACAAAACATAACAATATGACATTTGAATAGGTTAAACAATCATGTTTAACATATTAATCCGACTGTTATCATAAAACCAGACAGTTATTCCAATTGGTAGGGTAATAACTGTGATTAGTTTGAAACACTTGGGATTAACCTTGCATTTCAAAGATTAACCAAAATAATCACTTACATTGTCATAATCCAATGGTTTAAACCATTAGAAGTATTGTTATGGTTTAGTGAAAACCGGGCATTATAACGGATCAAAACAGGCATTTACCCGTTAACAAGACAAGTTATCCGTCAAAAATCATTCCTAGCTATCATCTAAGCAATAATCAACAACCCTAACTATATCATTACGTTCAAAAACACGATCTAATCAATGAAGATCAAGTCAGAAGGTTAAAAAGGATAGTTACCCAAATCAGACGATTCTACGGACAAAATCACGATCAGGACGTGTATACACGTTCACCGGTTCGAGCTGGACGTTCTGGTGGTGTCAAATATGAGTTTTGGTGGGAGATTGGTCAAGATCTTGAGTTAAAGAGGTTTAAAGTCGAGAGGAAAGAAAAATAAAATTTTCTGCATGCTTCTGCGATTTAACAAGCTGGTTCAACAGACCGACCTACTCGTCGCGTATCGCGACGAGTGGCCCACATGTCGTCGCGTACCGCGAGGGATTCCGGATAAGATTTGATATCTTGACTTGTCGCGTACCGCGACAAGACTCCAAGGAGTCGTCGCGTACCGCGAGGGATCCAATTTCAAGATTTTTCTTCGTTTCGCGATTCCGGACAATCCGTAACTCGGTTTCACGCACGGTTTTCTCCCATGTTCCCAATTTCTCGCACACTTTAAACCTGTAATGATTAAAATCATCAATTTAACACAGATTCCTAGAACGACCAAACGTGCTCGTGTTATTGATGACGTAATGTTTACCTGCAATTGTCACAGTCTCCTCCTGTTACAGAAATTTCGTCCCGAAATTTGCTTTAACTCCTACAGTTTGATCGCCTATGTAAACAAATGAGGATACTTCTGTTTCATGCGGTCTTCACGTTCCCAAGTGTACTCTGGCCCTCGTTTAGAATTCCATTTGACTTTTACAATTGGTATTCGACTTCGTTTGAGGGTCTTTTCATCTCGATCCATTACTTCGACTGGTTCTTCCGTGAACTGTAGGTTTTCGGCAATGTGTATCTCATCAAGAGGTATGACTAGTGACTCGTCCAATAGGCACTTTTTCAGATTCGAGACATGAAACACATCATGTATGTTACTAAGTTCTGAGGGTAACTCTAATCTGTATGCTACCATTCCAATCCTTTCAAGAATTGTAAATGGTCCTACAAATCTTGGTGAGAGTTTTCCTCGTTTTCCGAATCTGAAAATACCTTTCCAGGGAGAGACTTTTAGCATCACTTTATCACCAATCTGGAATTCGAGTGGTCTACGTCGATTATCAGCATAACTCTTCTGTCGATCGCATGCTGCTTTAATTCGTTCCTGAATGAGCGCGATCTTATCAGTCGTTTCCTGGATCAGTTCCGGGCCAATAATCTGACTTTCGCCTACTTCTGACCAACACACAGGAGATCGGCATTTGCGCCCGTACAAAGCTTCAAATGGAGCACATTGGATACTAGTATGATAGCTGTTATTATAAGAAAATTCAACCAATGGCAGATGAGTATCCCAGCTACCTCCAAAATCAATTACACAGCTTCGAAGCATGTCTTCTAATGTTTGATTTGTACGTTCAGTCTGCCCATCCGTTTGTGGATGATAAGCTGTGCTCATGTTGATCTGTGTACCCAAGGCATGTTGAAGAGTTTGCCAAAAACGTGACATAAATCGACTATCTCTATCAGAAATAATAGAGATTGGCACTCCATGTCGCATTACGATTTCGTTGATGTAGAGTTTAGCTAAACGGTCCATGGAATAGTCTTCCCGAATTGGTAAGAAATGTGCTGATTTGGTAAGGCGATCTACGATGACCCAAATAGCATCATGGTTATGCGCCGTTCTGGGTAATTTAGTGATGAAATCCATGGAAATTTGTTCCCATTTCCACATAGGGATTTCTGGTTGTTGCAATAGCCCAGATGGTCTTTGATGTTCTGCCTTAACCTTAAGGCACGTTAAGCATTTATTCACATATTCTGCTATTTGTTTCTTCATACCAGGCCACCAGTAGAAGTCTTTGAGATCTTTATACATCTTGTCAGTACCTGGATGAATAGAATATTTGGATTTGTGAGCTTCGTCCAAGATAATTGGTCTGATATTACCAAGTACTGGGATCCATGCTCGGTTTTTGAAATATAATATTCCATCCGTTTTGGTTTCAAGTTGTTTATCTAACCCTCGTAATTTCTCAACGGTGTAATTTGTTGTTTGCAAGGCCTGCCGTTGAGTTTCACGTATTTGAGGGTTTAGACTAGTTTGAATCGTCATTTCCAGCGCTTTCACACGTATGGGTTTGACTCTCTCTTTGCGACTTAAAGCATCGGCTACAACATTTGCTTTACCTGGGTGGTAACGGATTTCGCAGTCATAGTCGTTCAGAAGTTCCACCCATCGCCTTTGTCGCATATTTAGCATTTTCTGATCTAGAATGTGTTGAAGACTTTTGTGATCTGTATAGACCGTACACTTCGTCCCGTACAAGTAATGTCTCCATATCTTGAGTGCAAACACTACTGCACCAAGTTCTAGATCATGAGTGGTGTAATTCTTCTCGTGCACTTTTAGCTGCCGAGAAGCATAGGCAATCACCTTGTTGTTCTGCATCAGCACACACCCGAGTCCTTGACGTGAGGCATCACAGAAGACTATGAAATTCTCTGTGCCTTCTGGTAGTGCCAGAATAGGTGCATTGCAGAGTTTATGCTTCAACAGTTGAAATGCCTCCTCCTGTTGAGAGTCCCATATGAACTTTTGATCTTTCTGGGTTAGAGTAGTTAAAGGCAAGGCTATCTTTGAAAAGTTCTTGATGAATCTTCTGTAATAGCCCGCTAACCCTAAGAATTGACGAATCTCTGTTGGGGTTTTCGGTGTCTCCCATTGCTTTACCGCTTCAATCTTGCTGGGATCCACTTGTATACCATTTTCATTTACTACATGCCCAAGAAACTGGACTTCCCGTAACCAGAACTCACATTTGGAAAATTTGGCATAAAGTTTCTCATGTGCTAAAAGTTCCAAGATCAGTTTTAAGTGTTGCACATGTTCTTGTTGACTGCGGGAGTAAATGAGAATGTCATCAATAAAAACAATCACGAATTTATCCAAGTAAGGTCTACACACACGATTCATCAGATCCATAAACACTGCAGGCGCATTAGTCAGCCCGAAGGGCATTACTAAAAACTCATAATGCCCGTATCGAGTTCGAAAAGCTGTTTTAGAAACATCATCATCATGGATTCGTAGTTGATGATATCCAGATCTGAGATCGATTTTTGAAAAATAGATAGCACCTTGCAATTGATCGAATAGATCATCTATACGGGGTAGTGGATAACGATTTTTGATTGTCAATTTATTGAGTTCCCGATAGTCGATACACATCCTGAGAGTACCGTCCTTCTTTTTCACAAAAAGGATAGGTGCGCCCCAAGGTGAGTAACTCGGTCTAATGAAACCTTTGTCTAAAAGTTCCTGTAATTGACTCGATAGTTCTTGCATTTCCGATGGAGCCAATCGGTAAGGAGCTTTAGCTATAGGTGCTGCTCCTGGTACTAAGTCAATACGAAACTCAACTTGTCTCACTGGGGGTAATCCTGATATATCGTCAGGAAAAACTTCAGGATATTCTCGAACTACAGGAATGTCTTCAATACGTTTTTGATGTGGTTTGTTTTCAGTCACGTAAGCTAAAAAGGCTTGACAGCCCTTTCTTAAGCACTTTCGAGCTTGCATACATGATATGATACTCAGTTTCCTGCCAGCCCTTTCACCTTGTATCATAAGTGTATCACCATTTGGTAATGAAATACGAATCATCTTATTTTGACATATGACTTCCACTCGATTTTCTGAAAGCCAGTCCATACCAATAACAACATCAAAGCTTCCCAATTCAATAGGAAGAAGATCAATATTAAAAAGATGATCGTTTAGATTCAATAAACACCCTTGAATCACATTGTTAGTCATAATTGACTTGCCATTAGCAAGTTCAATGATGTAAGGGTTTGTTAGGTTATCAACGGCCAATCCGAGTAGTGAAGCAAAATCAGAGGAAACAAAACTTTTGTCCGCTCCGGTGTCAAAAAGAACAGATACATAGTGATTGTTAAGAAGAAACGTACCGGTAACGGTGTTGTTATCACGTCGAGCCTCTTCCGCCCCTATCTGGAAGGCTCTTCCTCTTGCTTCATTGCCCTGGTTGGTGTTGTTGGTAGGGCAGTTTTTCATGAAGTGATCCGGGCTTCCACATCTGAAGCACGACCGGTTGATTTGTTGTGGTTGTTGTTGTTGAGTTCCTTGGTTTGATCGGCGAACAGGGAGATTGCAATATTTGGAGAAATGCCCGACCTTGTTACAATTGTTACAAACAGGGCAGGGTCCCACATGATGAAATGGGCACTTAAGACATTTAGGTGCTTGCCCTACATAGGCTTTTCTCTCCAAAGTTGTGGCAATGTATCCCTTTGCCATTTGCACATTCCGGCTGGGTTCCACCGGAGCCCCTGGTTTGCCTTTCCCAACCCATTTTCGTTTCACCCCTTTAACAGTGCTGGGGGTAGTGGTTGCCAGACTGCTGCTTGACTCACCTTTCACTGTCAATGTACCACTTCTTACTGCAACATCGGTAAGCCTGGTGGTTAAGGTGATAGCATGTTTCAAAGTACGTGGTTCAGCTGCCGTGACCATTCCCTTGATTTGAGGTACCAGACCTTTGATATATTTTTCTATCAAAGCCTGCTCAGTTGGAAACATGTTTGGCAGCAGACATGTTAATTCGTGAAATCGATCGGTATATTTCAAACAATCAGCACCGATCATAGAATGGTTCCAAAATTCCTCTTGGAGCTTTTGGATTTCAGTGATGGGACAATATTCTGACAGAATCAAAGTTTTAAACTCGTCCCAAGTCATAGCATCCACAACAGCCGTGGTCAAGGTTTTTGCCTGGGTATTCCACCAGGTCAATGCTGAGTCTGTCAGTGAACAAGCTGCATAAGACACTTTGTGTTCAGCCAAACACTGGCTGATCTTGAGCTTAGTCTCCATGCTCTCAATCCATTTCAAAAGTCCTGACGCTCCTTCCTTCCCCGTAAAAGTAGGGGGATTGCAAGAAGCGAAGTACTTATAAGTGCATCCTCGTTGTGGAGGATCCGGATTGATTGTGTTGGTACTAGTCGTATGGCGGGTTTCAACATGTCCGCCTGTAGCATTATGCTCCGTATGGACTCTACCCGAGCCAGAAGCACGATTTGTTTGATATTGGGCCAACATGCCCGTAAGAACAGCGGATAATTGGTCACCTGCTATACGAGCAACGTCCGCTTCATTTAGACTGGGTCCATTCACAGGTGGATCCTGAATGGATTCTTGAGTTTGAGGATTTTTAGCAGAACGACCTCTTCTAGGGGCCATAGTCTGATCACACACAGATAAAGTAAAGTCAGAACAAGAATCCATAGTCGTAATAAAGACAAATGTTGTATAACTACTTCGAGTTTTTCACAGTTATATTGTACACCACTAAGTCATGTTCATAGTTGCAGTTATACTAGTACGTCTGTTTGTCTTGCCAAGCGTATACTAGTATCATTTTATAGTCTACCAAAATGACACCGATTTAGACATGTTACTACACTGATATGTACTAGTATTACATTATTTCACTATAATGTAGTACCGATATTAATATGTTTCTACACGTGTTTGTTATGTACTAGTATTACATTATTTCACTATAATGTAACACCGATATTGATATGACCCAATCACAAATTTTGTTACGTACTAGTATTACATTACTTCACCGCAATGTAACACCGATATTGTTATGACTCCACATGAGTCTTGTTATGTACTAGTATTACATTACTTCACCGCAATGTAACACCGAGATTGTTATGACTCCACATGAGTCTTGTTATGTACTAGTATTACATTACTTCACCGCAATGTAACACCGATATTGTTATGTTTCCACATGAGTCTTGTTATGTACTAGTATTACATTACTTCACCGCAATGTAACACCGATATTGTTATGTTTTCGCACAATTTTTCTTTTTATATGACTTGAAAAGTTAGCACCGGCTATAATGTAAAGACACAATGTTGCACATACAATGTTAAAAGAAAACTTTTATTATAACTGTCACAGTTGTACATTAGGATTAGTACATATGCAAGAAAATATCCTAATGCAGTTGTACCCACTATTACAACCTAACCGTCCGAGGCCTATTTTACAAGTCAAAACTTCCTCGGAGTAGTACAGTCCAGCCTATTCGATTCCTTTACCGTAGTAAATACAGTAAACATGTGATAATGATGGCCACCGCTGCCATCACTATTGCTGCGTCCAACAGTCGTAGCTCCATCCTCATATTGCCTAACCCTACCATCCATCCCCTAACTCTCTCTACCCCACTCCTACACATACCACCTAAAGTCCACTGGAGTCTACCCTCAATCACCTCCCTCCATGCCCTGGCACCTGCCTCCAGGACAGCAACATGTTCAGCTAAACTCTCATAGGCCGTGCGAGTTTCCCACAGAGTGTCACGTGTTTCCTGCAATGAAACACGCGATAACTGAAGATCCAATGTAACCCGTTGCAGCTGAACTCTCATCTCAGCCTGCTGAGATGACTCGCCTTCCTCATGTATGGAATGAGGTACATCCCGAGGTGCTAGTGGTCCTCTCGGAATAGGACCTGTCGAGATGCGGGCTCGTCCCCGCCTTCCTCCAAACCCTGTAAATACTGGTACTTGCTGTGGTGGTGTAGGGCTTTGTGCCCTCCCGATAGCTGGTGAGTCAGCATCTAATAGATGCTGAGGTATAGGTGGTGTAGGTGGTATTGATGGTAAAGTCTGGTGGGACATTTGAGATGACGGCACTGTCTGTGTTGATCCTGAACTTGTTTCCGTGCCAAATGAATCACTTTCTGAGTCTGACATTGCTGTATCGACACACAAGTTCGTATTAGTAACATAAAATAGATAAATAACAATCATTTATTTGAGTGTTTATATTTGTTAACTATGTTCGGTGCTCTCAGTGTAACTATTCGAGCCTATGGTTATAATCTAGGTTTCTAAGTCCGCCTAAATTCTATAACCTGTGGCTCTGATACCACCTTGTCACACCCCCACCTCCACGTCACCAGACGACGTCATTTTTAAAGGTAGCGGAAGCATAGCGGCGAAGTCTCGAAGGTGAGGGGTGACTTACTTGATCCGGTATCATAACACACATAGTTAAGAAAAGCACTAATTACAAGTCACGACAAATATTTATTACATGTCCTGAATATCCGTTTACAACTTAAGTTCCTTCTATTACATCCCAAGTCCTAACTACATGGTGCGTGCACAGGTGTTTCCTCACCGTTGGTACTGATTACCTGTAAAAGATTTAAAGTTTAAAAATATCAGTATAAAACTGGTGAGTTCATAAATAAGACTCGATACAATATGATATGATAGTAAAGTCAATGGTACACATTAACATAAGTGAATAATCATGTGACCCGTATCCAGATCCTTTCTGACAGTCCAGTCTAGAAAATAACCGAAGTTAAAATCCGTGCCTCTAACTCAATGTCTCACTACATCAAGTCGATACCAGGAATGGTGACAAGCATTCACACAAGGGTAGACGCTATCTATCCATGAATGGGGTTGTCAGCCCGATAGTACTATCTTTGTCCACACATTCGGCCCCACATGGGTTAACCAGATACAGTTGGTTTTGAGGACTTTTGTTGTACACAGAAAATAGTCATAATCCCATGACACCCACATGCAAGCCGGTATTGCAATTGTTACTAAACATATCACACGTTTGATAAAGATTTCATAATAGTCACCCCGATGTTAAGAAAACAGTAAAAGAAAAGGGGTTGTATGAAACTCACCTGAAGTTTATGAAAAGATAAAATCACACGAACGGTGGCTAAAAATGCTAATCTGCATTAGTTTATTTATAATTAATTATTTGTGTTTTAACTTGCTGATTAGATCTGTTTGAACGTTCAATGTCACCGACATTGTAATGAAAAGTCATCGAACTAACATTAGATGTTTAATTAATTATTTAGTCTAATATCATACAATGTACTATAATGTAGGTACCTATACCCGTTTAGGTACCTTGTGTTAAGTTGATGACTCATTGGATTAGCCGGGATAATCTCCGACTAATTAGTTAGGTAATGCTGTTGATTATATTACTTAAACAGTCCCTAGATGAAATCTCGGCTTAGGAATGATTAATTCTTGTCACTAATTATCCATGTATCACAAAACATAACAATATGACATTTGAATAGGTTAAACAATCATGTTTAACATATTAATCCGACTGTTATCATAAAACCAGACAGTTATTCCAATTGGTAGGGTAATAACTGTGATTAGTTTGAAACACTTGGGATTAACCTTGCATTTCAAAGATTAACCAAAATAATCACTTACATTGTCATAATCCAATGGTTTAAACCATTAGAAGTATTGTTATGGTTTAGTGAAAACCGGGCATTATAACGGATCAAAACAGGCATTTACCCGTTAACAAGACAAGTTATCCGTCAAAAATCATTCCTAGCTATCATCTAAGCAATAATCAACAATCCTAACTATATCATTACGTTCAAAAACACGATCTAATCAATGAAGATCAAGTCAGAAGGTTAAAAAGGATAGTTACCCAAATCAGACGATTCTACGGACAAAATCACGATCAGGACGTGTATACACGTTCACCGGTTCGAGCTGGACGTTCTGGTGGTGTCAAATATGAGTTTTGGTGGGAGATTGGTCAAGATCTTGAGTTAAAGAGGTTTAAAGTCGAGAGGAAAGAAAAATAAAATTTTCTGCATGCTTCTGCGATTTAACAAGCTGGTTCAACAGACCGACCTACTCGTCGCGTATCGCGACGAGTGGTCCACATGTCGTCGCGTACCGCGAGGGATTCCGGATAAGATTTGATATCTTGACTTGTCGCGTACCGCGACAAGACTCAAAGGAGTCGTCGCGTACCGCGAGGGATCCAATTTCAAGATTTTTCTTCGTTTCGCGATTCCGGACAATCCGTAACTCGGTTTCACGCACGGTTTTCTCCCATGTTCCCAATTTCTCGCACACTTTAAACCTGTAATGATTAAAATCATCAATTTAACACAGATTCCTAGAACGACCAAACGTGCTCGTGTTATTGATGACGTAATGTTTACCTGCAATTGTCACATTAACCCTACATATGCCCTATATATAAGCATACTTGATTGGATAACATAGGTGGTTGATGATGAAGTTAAGGTTGTCATTTTGGGGGATCAAGGTTAACAGATTTTCAGATTATTCAAACGTTGTGGATCAAAGGTATGGGATTAAATGCTTAATTATCAGCAGGAACAATATATCATGTGGTTTGGTATGTGCTGGGACGGTGGCTGGGTTGGCGGTAAGCTTGACCCTACATATGCCCTATATATAAGCATACTGAACTAGATGGTATAGGTGGTTAATGGTGAGGTTAAGGTTGTCATTCGAACAGGTTTATTCAAATTCGTTTTTAAAACAAAACTATATGAAATCACCAACCATGTGTTGACTTGATCTTTTTGCATGACTTCTCAGGTGACGAACAAGTCTGAGTTAGAAGTCTATGCTTTTGGACTAGGATGACATATAGAGGACCTAGTATTTTGGACTTGCATATTTTTAACATCATTATACAGATTATTTTGTATATCTTGTGCAGATACAAGATAGAAGAATTATGATGTTGATAGTAGATTTACATTGTTAAATTATGAACAAAACTGATGTAATGTAACTTTTTAATTCTATTTTATTTAGCATTTTCTCATTATATATCATGTGCAATGTAAACAATCAAATCACCACGATTATCATTCCCGATATCACGCCCCGAGACCTTTCCGCCCGACAGGACACACGATCCGGCCCGTCGGCTCGAGGTGTGACACGTATTGTTATATTTTATCATTCAACAACATCTAGTAACGTAAAAGCTACTAAATATAGCAACATTCTCAAATACTCATTTCTTGACAACAATAACCATAATGATCCTTTTAAAACATCCAAATATCATCTATGATGATGTTCTTGCACTCAAAATCAACTAAAACATATTAGATCATGCATGCATGTTGCTAGAAAGTCCCAATTAATAGTAATATCAACAAATGACCATTACAACTCCTCATTATTATCATGGATGATCCTCATAACATCAAATCAGTAGCAAAACACCAGAATCACATATCCATATCATTAAAATTTCGTGCATGTGCAGTTTGAGTGTTTGCATGTGGGTTATTTTCATTGCATGTGTGTGTGAGTGTGAAAATTGCAAAATAATCATAAGACTACCTTCTCAAGCTCCAAGAACACTATCAAGTGGCTGGAACAGCAGCTAAATAGCTTTTAAACCTTCTAAGAATGGCTCCTTAGCAGATGTAAGTGTTGGTGATGAACATGAAAAGCTTCCCAAGCTTCCTTCTTGCTCCAATGGCTTCCTAGGGCTTCAAGGCGGCTTGAAGTGTCAACAATGGAGTTCCCTGATGGTTATGATGAAGAAATGGAGGTAGTTGCTCGAGGTGAAGGTGATCTGGCCGATATAATAGGGTGGTGATGATTAAAAATTAGATAGGTTGAGTCTAAATCTAATTTTGCCATCTGCGACTTCCATGCGTACTGCCTATGGAGCCCACGCGAGGCTAGGTGTACTGCCTAGCGTTTCGGTGAGTTTGAAATCTTCCTGCCCAAGCCTGGCGTACCGCCTAGGCCCAAACCTTGGTCCTATGCGTACCACCTGGCTTGTTAAATGAGCCCAATTGGCCCAATTTTATTATTTAACTCGTTTTTCGATTGTTTAGCGTTTACGAACATCGATTCATAACTTATTGTCGTTGTTTAACTTATTCTAAGTTTCCATAGAGCTTAATTGTAGTTCAATTTAATTGTTGTTCGTTTATTTTGTCACACCCCAACCGACGGCGGAATGCGTCTGGGCACGAGTTTGACTGTTCATTAGCTCATGGTGCTATTATAAGTTTCAATATTTAATGAATCATTATTACAAAACTAAATACCACTTTCATTAATAATAGCAACCATTACATAACTTGAATCAAAGAATTACAGTTGAAAAGTCTATACATTTGTTTCAATGTTTAAACTAGGTCACTAAGCCTATCTTATGTCCTCATCATGCTTCCTTATCCTGTTACACATGTAAAATAGAGTTTGTCAAATATTTGCATAGTTGGTGAGTTCACACACAAAGTTTAAGTAATAAGTATAAAAAGGATGCAAACTATAGCCTAACTAGTTATGTATCATAAGCACAGCATGAATACAAGTTTGAATAAATAGAATAAATGAATGAATGAATAACAATTGCTTGTGTCCAAACAAGTATCCTTACAACATGTTAATTCAAGTATGGTCATACTATAAATTAACAGTTATAATTCAACCAGCTTGCTAGGAGCACTTTTCACCTTTTTCACACAAAGCCAAAAGCCTTTGCGAAGATAGTATCCAACCATCTTAGGCTACTAAGTACTAGATTACTTGACTGGCAACACACATAGAATCAACACATTGTATAAGCCTAGCCTCTAACACATAAAGCTAACTAGGTCTAAGGCTTGCATCATAGATTGAATGAATAGTAGAATGAATAAAGTTTGAATAAGACATGTGTAACATCCCAAAAACAAAAGTAAAAGGGAGTGTGAAGAAAAACTCACATTAATTGATAAATATTTGACATCCTTTATGAGCTTTTAGTTTAGATTGATCCCATTCTGGATCCTTCAGTTTTAATATGACATGACACAGTCAAGATGGTGTTCCTGTACATTGGATCGGTTAAGATCTTTGTTTTGGTTGTGACACGACTTCATATGTTAAGTGATTTTAACCAGATTAAACTTTGATTAGTCGGCTATTGTTATTTCCTTTGATTTTATACATTTAAACTAATATATATATATATACACACACACACTCGATTATACTTGGTGGCCCTACCCATGCAATTTGATTCCAACAAATAAGTGTTCACGTCCCCATGCCCATCATGTACTTGCATGTGCATATAGGCAACACATACATTTATGTATGCATGAAATTCTAGTTTACAAATATCTTGCATATATACACGTTGCATGATTCTTTTATATATATATATATATATATATATGTTTTACTTTCATTTGGACCTAAAATTAATTCTACATATATAGGCATACGACTTTGTGCTACAACCTACAAATCGTTTACCCCTTTTTTTATACCCATTTAAACTCTTGTTCTAGCTTTGGTCTTCTATATGTATGATTTGCACCCACTGTTTCTATTCTTGTTTATTTTCGGTTGTAATAATCAAGTTTGGGTACAAGTAACATAGAGATTGTATATGGTATAAGCGGTACCTTAAAAATTTGTGGAATCTAGATGACTCGGATGACGGAAGGTACTTGTTTCTTTGACTCAACCAGCAACGATAATTGATCATAAGAGTGATAATTCCTTACGTTCAAGGATCGCGACTGGTAGGAATGGTCACAGGCTGATAATGACTCCGATCTTGGTCTACTAACTTAGACCGCAAATTCTTCACCGAACCTGTCCGATCCTTCCACCGAACTGGTCGATTGTTTCCCGAACTTGACCTCCGACATGGTATACAAACCTGACTCACAGCCATGATGTCCGTACGTGGCTTGTGTATTCTCAAAATTGGCTCAAAGCAGCCGATAACGGTGCTCGATGAAGGCCAGAAGGTGATGAAAGGGATCGAAGTAACAAGGTTTGGTCCAGAAATAAGGAACACCAAATCGTAGTGAAGTTGTAGCCAAACCCTCCGATCGTTTGATATTCTAGCAATGTGATTGTGATTAAATGTGATTTAATGATCGAATATTTTATAATTTTCAAAATGATCGTGCTTGAACATTGACCATATGCAATTGTCCAATTACCATATTTGATTTTTAAGTTAATTAAAGAATGATATTAAAATTATTTGTAATTTACAATTTGGACCCTATATTTTATATTCCTATTTTTTTAAATTATTATAAAAATAATCTTTATGAAGTATTTATGACTTATTTCTTTTGATAAAACTTTATACATTTTTAAAATTCTTATCTGATTGGTTTATTAAATTTTTATTTAGATTTAATTAGTTTATTTTTAATTTGACTAAATTCTAATAATATTTACATCGCATAAAATATATGATTTTATATATAAGTATGCTTCAATATATATTCATCCATCCATATACGCGTGGGTGTGTGTGTATATATATATCGAGAATGAAAATCGCACAAAGAAATTCACAGGACCTTTCATTTAGTAAAATTCAACATAATTATAAGTTAAAATTATTACTGAAAACTCTAAGGGTCACAGTCTCCCCTACTTTAGAAAATTTCGTCCCGAAATTTATTTATGTTGCTACAAGTGTTGATTGTTTCTTAGTGTCCCTTCAACTTGTTTTGTTTTACTTCTAAGCATTGATAATCAATGTATTAGTTTTTTAATAATTGTATGTGTGTTATAGAATGGTGTTAAATTCTTAGACTAATATTTGGAAACTTAGGATTTTTTTTTTATAATCAGAATTTATATGAGTAATGTACACATATTAGGGTTTGCGTACCAGTAATCTTCTTTCTAAGAGGGTTTCAAATTTATTGATAGTTCAATTAACTCAAGGTAAGAATGATTACCCATGTCTTTGATTTAACTTGGTGTTAGAATACATACTGAATATTGATACATGAATAACAACTGATTTGACTAATATGTTTTACTGAAACATGCTTTACTTGGATCTGTATAATGAATTGACGAAACTAGTCCTTGGTCAAGCTTTCGGTGCTACTACCAATGTATTATTGATGCTTATATATAGAGTATACCGCAGCCAACCCACCACATCACTAATACTTTGATAGCATTCCAATTACCTACCAAGACTAACCTAATCTTAACTACGCTTGATTAGATGTTTGATTACTTGTGTACCTTTAGAAATCGTATCAGTTTTTGAGATACTAACAATGCAATCTTGCATTAGAATCTCATAGTTGTTACATATGAGTTGATGATCGATTTTTTTTTAATGTATGGATGATATAGAATACATTAGTATGTGATATTGTTTGGTCTTGATAACTGCTTATCATTGACCTTTGTTATGATATCATTGGATCCTTGAGTCATTGTTTGAGCGTACAAATAAAATACAATTCATTTAAAACTAAATAGCATGATTCATGTGGTTATTGAATATCTTTGATTTGACCTGGTGTAAGAATACACACCAAGTTTTAGTAATTGAATAACAATTGGTTTGACTCGCATTGTTTACTCGAAACTATAGATTGAATTGACTACTTTAGCCCTTGATCAAGCTTTTGGTCCTACTATCAATGTACTATTAGTGCTTATATATAGGGTATACCGCAGCCAACCCACCGCACTACTAATACATTGATAGCATACCAAACGCCTACCAAGGCTTACATAAACTATAAACATGTGTTGGATAGGCTTGGGAGGCTTTGAATAGATTTTAAGATCTGTATTGGTATGGAGGTTCAATAGAATCTCTCAATTTTAACGCATAAATTGGTAGATGATCGATTTTAGGATAAACGAATGATATAGAGTACACAAGTAGTTGATATTATATAACTTTTGAAAATTGTGATAACTAATTATCACTAATCTTAGCTATAATATCATAGTATTTTTTTTAATCGTTGTCTAAAGATATGAATATAAAATGATTTGTCTAAGACTCAATAGTATGATTCATGTGGACTTGTTTTAAAATTTTATATGGAATCACCCATACCTAAATTCGTAAGTCCAAATATGTCATTTTATTGAAATCTAAACAGAATATAACAGAAAATCAGTGTATCTCGGTTAAAATAATAAAATTAGAAATCATTGTGACTTGTTTGAAACATAGGAAAGGATTTTTAGGATTAAATATACCTAATGACATGTTAGAATTATTCATCAACGATCTTAGGCATAAAGTCTTAAAGTGTTTATAGAATTATAACATAGTCATCATGGATTTCATAAAAGAGGTGATATTATAAGTTTTAGATATAGTGACAAGTCACTAATCATGAGTGCTATATCGTTGAGTTTCTATCATGAGTTCGAATATTGGAAAATGCAATATTATGACCTTTCAGATTTAGTGATGTATCACCACCAATAAATCTTTCAGTATAATATTGCTAGTTTTCTTGAATCACAATATATACATAATAATTCAGAAAAGAATAACACCATAACCTTTTAGATTTAGTGATGTATCACCATCACAAATCTTAGGTTTAATGTTGCTTGAATCATAACACAGGTAAAGTAAAACAGGGAGATGACATCATATCTTATGAAACACAGTGATGAATCACCATCACTAACTTCAAGTATGATACCATGGAGTTATAAAAATTAAAACATATACATTGTCAACCCAAAGAAGAGTAACACCCTAACTTTTGATATGGTGATGTATCACCATCACAATCTCTTAGGTAAAATGTTACTAACTTCTTGAATCGTAACATAGGTTGCGTGGAACAAAAGGAGATGAAATCATACGTTTTGAGACATAGTGATGAATCACCATCAAAAGTCGTATGTATGATATCATGGCGTTCTGAAAATCATAACATATCTATTATCAATCCAAGAAATTTAACACTATAACCTATTGAGGCAGTGATGTATCACCATCAAAAGATCTTTAGGAATAATGTTACTACTTTCTTGAACCTAACATAGGTAAAATACAACAAGGAGAAATGACATCATATCTTTTGAGACATAATGATGAATCACCATAACTAGCCTCAATTGAGTAAGATAACATGGAGGTATTGAATCATAACATAGATTATAAATCCAAGGAAAGGTAACACCATAGCCTTTAGATGTAGTAATGTATCACCATTAGAAATCTTAAGTGTGATATTATTAACTTTCTTGAATCATAACATATATATTATTCAATAAAGGAATGAGGACATCATATTTTGTGAGTTCTAGTGATGAATCACCATCACTATTCTTAAGTATGATATCATGAGATTTGGTATTGTATAAACAATGTATTCAGTTATTTTGAATTTGATTAAAAATTTTAAGGAGTAGTATCCAATATGGACACCTTTGGCTTATTAGAATTAATGTTATTTGTAAAATGTAACATGCTTTGGCCTATAGGTAAAATACTCTCATTAGTAATCCCCAGGAAAGCTAGACTGGTCCCTCGTCAGGGATTATGAATCGCTTTCCTAGACAGGAGTCTCAACTACCGGTATTCACCCTTCCAGTTACTACATGTTCATCTTAACAAACTTAATTCTAATGAGAGTTTGAATCAAAATTGAACAGATAATAGAATCACAAATAAGTAAATCATTTGAACTCGTTTGGAAAACACAAGGAATGATATTCAAAATTGAATACCGGGTGACATATTAGAATCATTTTAGTTTGTAAAGTGTTTGGTATGATATGCTTTGGCCTATAAGTGATTGTACTCTCATCAGAAGTCCCCAGGAAAGCTAGACAGGTCCAACAGTACCTCGGGGATTTATACGAATAGCTTTCCTAGACAGGAATTCTAACTACCGGTACTACACTCTTCCAGTTAGTACATATCCACCCCACAAACTTATTTCTAACGAGATCTTAAAATCAATATTGGAATTCCTATTTTGTCTAAGAAATAATATTAGGCGGTAAGGCTAATGAGTTTGAATTCCTAACACGTAACACCTAAAGATTGTTTGCGCATGCGTGAGTTTGGAATAGATTTCACTTAAAAGAAAATGCTAAGGCAATTGTTAAACCTAAGTAATCCCATGATATAAAGTAACTTAGTCTAAGGCATTCCTAACTAGTGCAAGCAAGGCATGTTAAACACTATGGCATTCCTCTATGGTAAAATGTATATGACACACAAAATATATAACACATTAAGTAATGTATAGTACATAGCACATAAGCAACTAATAAACAAACAATAGTAACATGACATTCTCATGTTTGGGTTACCTTAGTTATAGTCTAGGCCACCATTTTCTAATAACCTAGATCCCTATAACCATGGCTCTGATACCAATCTGTCACACCCCGACCGACGGCGGAATGCGTCGGGGCACGAGTTTGACTGTTCATTAGCTCATGGTGCTATTATAAGTTTCAATATTTAATGCATCATTATTACAAAACTAAATACCACATTCATTAATAATAACAACCATTACATAACTTGAATCAAAGAATTACAGTTGAAAAGTCTATACATTTGTTTCAATGTTCAAACTAGGTCACTAAGCCTATCTTATGTCTTCATCATGCTTCCTTATCCTGTTACACATGTAAAATAGAGTTTGTCAACTATTTGCATAGTTGGTGAGTTCACACACAAAGTTTAAGTAATAAGTATAAAAAGGATGCAAATTATAGCCTAACTAGTTATGTATCATAAGCACAGCATGAATACAAGTTTGAATAAATAGAATAAATGAATGAATGGATAACAATTGCTTGTGTCCAAACAAGTATCCTTACAACATGTTAATTCAAGTATGGTCATACTATAAATTAACAGTTATAATTCAACCAGTTTGCTAGGTGCACTTTTAACATTTTTCACACAAAGACAAAAGCCTTTGCGAAGATAGTATCCAACCATCTTAGGCTACTAAGTACTAGATTGCTTGACTGGCAACACACATAGAATCACACATAGAATCAACACATTGTATAAGCCTAGCCTCTAACACATAAAGCTAACTAGGTCTAAGGCTTGCATCATAGATTGAATGAATAGTAGAATGAATAAAGTTTGAATAAGACATGTGTAACATCCCAAAAACAAAAGTAAAAGGGAGTGTGAAGAAAAACTCACATTAATTGATAAATATTTGACATCCTTTATGAGCTTTTAGTTTAGATCGATCCCATTCTGGATCCTTCAGTTTTAATATGACATGACACAGTCAAGATGGTGTTCCTGTACATTGGATCGGTTAAGATCTTTGTTTTGGTTGTGACACGACTTCATATGTTAAGTGATTTTAACCAGATTAAACTTTGATTAGTCGGCTATTGTTATACTTGGTGGTCCTACCCATGCAATTTGATTCCAACAAACAAGTGTTCACGTCCCCATGCCCATCATGTACTTGCATATGCATATAGGCAGCACATACATTTCTGTATGCATGAAATTCTAGTTTTCAAATATCTTGCATATATACACGTTGCATGATTCTTTTATATATTGTCACACCCCAGGCTGGCGGGAACGGATCGTGTTTTCCCGTCGGGCGGAAGGTTCCCGGGGCGCGATATCTTGAGTGATAATCAAATGATCAGATGGTTTACATAGCACATGAGATATAAATGAGAAAATACTAACATGACATGAAATAGAATTACAAAGTTAAATTACATTGTCCCATCATAATTTAACTAAGTAAATCTAATAAAAAAGAATCAATTAGTTTATATCTTGTATCTGTACAAGATATACAAAAGTGATTCACTGTTTTGTCATCCAAAAGTATGCAATCAAAAGTAAGCTAGGTCTTCTAAAAGTCCTCTAGCTTAGTACTTGCATATACGAGTCTACACTTGTCCGTCACCTGAGAAAACATGCATTTAAACAGAGTCAACACTAGGTTGGTGAGTTCATAAGTAAGTTAATTGAAAACCTTGATTCATTCACATGCACAATCACAATATGTATTTTGTTACTTGTATGTCGTTTGTTCACTTGTTTACCCAATGGCTTCTCAATAGTTATATTTACAAGCAATATTTCATCCTAGTAGTGATGCTTATATATAGGGCATATGTAAGGGAACTAAGCCCTAGCCAACATCCCACCACACCACTACTAGAACTCCACACAACTTGCAATACAACTATTGATTTCCATTCCCAATCCACTTGTCCATGTTATTCTTGAATCACCTGTAATAACTTGTATAGAATAATATAATAATAATGTAGTTGTATTTATCGAACCAAAGTTTAGATAACCATTATATGTTAAGGATATTAGATTTATCAAATATGTTCCTTGTATTATTCTATATTTGTGGAGTTAACTGTTGTCACACTTTTAAGTATTAAGAGTGTTAGTTAACCTCTTGCAATTTGTTCTTGAACTATAGTGCATAGAGCCTAAAAGGAATCCATTGAAATCCTCACGTAATCAGATTTCAATGCATCCGATTTACCTCCACCACTTTGTATGTATGGCGTCCTCAACGAAAGCTATTACTAGTAGTGAAACATGAGGTAAGAACATTTCCTCAACCTACTAGTCAATAGGATCCCGTTGGATTAATTACAATATTCCTTTTTATTAATATCACCATGTGACGCTTTCCCAGAACCTGACTTGAAGTAGCCCTGTCACCGGTCATACGTTACCGGCCCTTGAATCAATACGATCAACATACTAGCCCTACAAGCTAGAGGTTTGTCAGACCTATGGTACCACTATGCTATCGTCGGTTTAGTCACGTCAAACTAACTGGTTAAGTTGTAACATTTGTACATTTAGTCATGTAGTCGTGAACAGTGTTAGAACAGTGTGTGTACATGTTCAGTCAGTCAATGTGAATCATGTGTCATTATGTGCTTGTGTGTCAGAATCTTTATCATTTAACAAGTATGTATTATTTATTTACAGTCGAGTTCACTAGGCAAGAACAGTATTGTGTTACATCGAAACAGTGGTGGGCAGCGAGAGTGAGCCCTATATATATACTGCGTTCGGTATAACAGGATAGTGTTGGTGCGTAGTGTTAAGACGAGTATTATGACAATTAATTTAACAAGAATCGTAATACGTAAGCGAGACTGAGTATAGTTATGGGTGACGATCCATAATGATACGAATGTTGAACTTATAATTATGATTAAACGACTTTAAATAATTAATACGATCTGAAAACGTACGCGATTGCGGGTATACACGTAATTGTGAATGTTTAACGATCTGTCAACACACGAAGAGTAAAAATGATTTTTATTAATTATTTTTATATTTTTACAATTTTGAAACTCATCATTTTAATGAGTTTAACAACTCTTTTATTTTTAACCGCGTAAAATACGCGTTACGTATCGGAAACGCGAACCGAGCGACCGAAACGGACCCGAATACCACGCGGGCTATAAAAGCCCTAAAGAGGGTCATTTTCTCATTTAATTCTCCAACAACCACTTCTCTCTCTAGAAATCCCGTTTACCCTTTCTCTCTCTAGAAAACCGAACTTCAAACGCGCGTATCTCCTTCGTTTCTCAACGGATTTCGTCGTTCTTGGTGTCCACACGAAGCTCTCGACATCCTCTACACGAAAGTACAAGAAATCAGTGGATTTGTCCAGCCAAAAACGAGGTATTGATGCTTGAATAATCACGAGATTAGGGTTTTCTATGTGTGTTATTTAAAAACTAAGTCCTAGCCGGTTCTAAGAGTAACCGATTGTATCTACAACATCTCGAGATGAGATCTGCAAGTTCTCATGGTCTACAAGTGGTTAGATCGAAGTAAACACGCTTGAAAGGATGGAGATAGTTACAGGTTCGTTGGATTCTGGTCGGCCGAACCCTCCCTAGCTGAAGCTCCATGTGGCCGAACCCTAGAGCATGTTGACGAACCCTCATCTGCATCATCAGGCGAACCCTGCTGCTCATGAACCTCCTCCGACGAATCTATTAGCTGTCAAGGACATGGCCGAACGTTTGCATAGAACCGAACCCTTTTAGGTTTCCTCGGCCAAACACTCAACCTAAACGAACCTTGCATGGTTCGCTGCATGCACATCTGAACCTTAGGAAGTCTCTCACAAGCCTTCACCGAACCTTGGACCAGAAGATACTACCGAACCCTTTCATGTGTGCACGAGCCTTCACGAACCATTGATGACCACCGAACCCTCTACAATGAACGAACCTTTGCATGGTTCCTTAACATGTAGCCGAACCTTAGGTCATCAACATGAAGGGTTCGCTGCCTAAGGTGGCAGCCCAAACCCATTCGGCCCAATCCAGTTTTTCAAGGCCCAATTCCATTAACAACTTGGCCCATAGGTTTAAACTAAGCCCAATGGAGATAACTTTGGCCCATTATGATCTTAAGTTGGACCAATAACACCTTGGAACTTTACATGGATTACATAAACATTGGTTGGTTCAACTCAAATCCTTTAGGCTCAATCCAAACTCATTAGGCCCACTAAGATTGTAATCGGTTTGATATTGTCTTTGGCATGTTACAAAGCCTATATACAAGTTATTGGGCCAACATCACGTTCACTTGGCCCAATATCATATTCAATTGGCCCATTAGTAACCTAAGTGGCCCATGGACCTCCATTTAAGCCTATTATCATAATTATGGGCTTAAGGCCCATTGTAGGCCACAACTCAAAGCGATTGTAATTTGATCTTAGTTTGGTTTAAGTTGCAACTTAACCTAATCATGGGATCAAGTCACAATCTCAAGACTTAAACCATTGGAACATCTTTTCATAAGTCATGTTAATCAATGGTTATCAAATCCTTGAACATTTATCATTTATGCATAAGATTTATGCACAAAGAATCATTTCACATTCGTTTCTTGGACCCATGATCAATCAAGTGATTCAAATCATAACTTTCAAGTTTTCACAACAGTCATAGTCATGAGAACAAGTTATCATGTGATAATCAAATCATGAGAACGCAAGTCAATCAATGAATCAAAGTCTATACAATTATAAATCCTATATCTTATGTATGATTACAATGTTATAGGAAACAATTAGAAGTCCTGTTTGCTACTTGCTATCTGTTTTAGTTCAGAGTCTACTGCAGACAGGTGAGAACTTTAGCCCCTCTTTTACTGTTTTATAACTGTTTTGGGGTGGAACACGTGATCAAAACAATCGTTTACAATCATATTTCATTACACAAGGTGTGTGTATGCTTATAAACATTATGGGTTCATTGTATGAATCCTAGAAATTCATCATGTAACATCAGTGCCGGAACCGTTACCGGAACAGTGATCGTAACAGTGCGTGAACAGTAATCAGGTACAAATTTCATGTAATTCAGTGTATTTTATGTTCATATCAAGTCTTAGTATCATTTCATATTATCAAAACAGTGAATTCTCAGTCATTTCAGATAAACAAGTTTAGAACAATGGTTCTGGAGTCAGACAATTATCTGGCAACACAGAATCATCATGTGATTTATTTGTTAGGATCTTATTATGTATAAACGTATGTGAGGCCTTACAGGACAAAACAACACGAATATCGTTAAGTGAATGCTAAACCGACAGATTATTCGTACAGGTGACGATCTGTACGAATAAATCTAAAAGTTTAACGTTCTGAATGATATTCGATAATTAGAAAACAATATTGAAAAGTGTAGTTATCGTCGTATTTGATTCGAACAAATACGCGCGATGACCGCGCGATTCGATTTAAACGCTAAATAAATATTTTGTAAATTTTAATAATTAAAAGATATTTAGTTAATTTATTAGGAATCACAACCTAAAATAATTTTATAACTCTGTGTTAAAAATCGAGTCGTTTCGTTACGAAAACGACGGGAAACCGACATTTCTATGCGAAACCACGCGAAACCGAACGAACCCGAACATACCCGGATAAACCTTAGCCATTTATTATGGCTTTTAATGCCATTAAATCACACAACCACCAGCCACCAACCCCCATCTCGTTCATCTCATCCTCTCCCCACTCTCTCTCTAAAAACCCACAACTTCTCACTACGATTTCTTGCTTGTTTCTTCACCATTTCGTGTGTTTTTGGTGTCAAAATCACCACCATCACTTGTAGATTATAGAAGTACAACAGATCTAAACGTTCATCCAGCCGATTTGAGGTAAAGACCACATTTTTTGCTCGGTTTTGGGTTTTGAAAACCCTAGTTCGAACCTCTATAGAAACCGGCTTATACTCTTTCAAAACTTTAGGGGAACACCACCATAACCATTTAGGAACTTGTTGCTCACCTTAGATAAGCAAATAGATCGAATCTAGAGCTGCTGTGGGTGTCGAGTTCGAACTCCCGAATGGAGTTCTACCAGCCCAACGAATGAGCCGAGTCATTCGGCGAATGGCTAAGGCCTTTCGGCCAGCCTTCATTCGATCACCATGCTGCTCATTCGACCAAACTTTCTCCGAATGAACCTTCATTCGATCGGCTCTCAATCGGCCCTGTCATTCGCCTCTAGACCTCATTCGACCACTTCACTATTCGGCAATGCACTTTCGGCCAAGTTAAGGACTCATTCGATCGGCCAAGTCATTCGACCCAAGCCTATTCGCCAGTTTAGTCTTTCGGTCAACCCTCTTTCGACCCAAGCCATTCGATCAGTGAAACCACATTCGGCCCAAGTTATTCGTGGCAACACCCCTTCGGCCGAGTTCCTTCGCCCACCTACTCATTTGGCCAAGAGCTTCTCGGTTGAACCATTCTCATCAGCATGCAACACCATAGATGCATGAACGGTTGATGTGGGTGCATGGGTTGGCTACGTAACACCTTCATGTGGGTCAAGTGTGTGTGCATGCATGGACTTGACCATGTGTGAGTGTGATTTACATGGGAACAAGGAATGCTAGGGTTTCCTTACATGGAATCAACTTTGTAATCTTTATAGTTCCACATAAAATTAACAAGAAAAAGAACTAAGGTCATTCTAGTTGAATGTGGGGGTATTCATAGACATGGGCTTAGTTTAAGATGCATGAGTACTTAAGGGATCGTGGGTTGGGTTTTTGAGTAACAAGAGTTTTCTTAAAACCCCTCATTTTCTAAACAAAAATCACTAAGTCTAAGGTTATGGGTTACTCTCACGAGTAACTCCCAACACTTAGACGGGTTATGAGAACATGTGACTAGTCAAAGTGATTCACTTGACTTACTTAGGCTATGTCACTCAAAAGATGTATCAAGAACAACTCGGAAATCAAAAATCTTATAAATGGGCCCAAGGGTGGCCCAATAGGCTCAATATGAGCCCATCATGTTTGATTACCTTTTTCTTAAATTAATTATTTATTTATAAAAGTAATTAAATGATTTTCCTAAATAAATGTGTAATTTAAATAAATTAAATTGAAAATGTTTACTTTAAGTCTTTAAATGATTAATGTGGGATTTTGGTTATGAATGGGTAATAAGGTTAGCTTAGTTAGAGAAAACCATAGAAACACATTAGTAATCTAAGACACGTAGTTGCACACCGAGACCAAACTCTAGTTAGGACGGTTATTATAAATACTTATCGTCTGCGAATTCTCTTAAAACAAATTCAGGAACCGAAGATACTTAGACTACAACAACGAGCGCGCATATTGTGGTAATTCAATACAAAGCAACACAGGTGAGTTCATTGCCCCTTTTCTAAACATTTTTGTTTTAAAACGCGGGGCTGAGAAGCATGCGTAAACTGTTTTTATTTAAACTGTTTATTTAAATGCTTTTATTTATTATATGTTTTTACATAAATATGTTTGTTGATACTCCTAGACTCCTGTCTCGGAAATTATTACACAGATCAAATTATCAAATTAATTAAAGTACTCTTATGAGTAATACTTTAATTTAAACTCTAAATCAACCCCTAGTCCATCAAGCTCAAATTCAAGAATCTAAATTCAAAGTGAAATCAAACGAACAAAATCAAAAGATCACATTCAAAGAAATCATAGCTCAGTGTGGGATCTGAGATCCAAGAATCAATATCAAATCAATTATCATTGTGAATCATGGGAAAGTCAGAAGATCAAGATCAAGAGACTCAAGAAATCAGATATCATAAATGTGTGTGAATCATGTTAGTAATGAAATCATTATGATCTAATGAACTCATTAATACTCAAGTCAAGGTGGATGTCAGTTGTATATGGAATCAAGACCACGTGTAACACACATATAAAGTCCCACTCAGATGCAGAAGACCTTCGGGTCAGGCTGTAACGGGCAATAACATGAACGATCAAATGTTATCAATATCAAAGTCAAAATCATGAGAATCAAGAGATCAAGAATCACAGGATATCCTTAAAGTCCCACTCAGATGCAGAAGACCATTGGGTCAGGCTGTAACGGGCAAAACATTAAAGTCCCACTCAGATGCAGAAGACCATTGGGTTAGGCTGTAACGGGCAAATCATTAAAATCCCGCTCAGTTCAGGTGTACTCCTTGTGAGTTATGCCTGACATGGGTCACGTGTGAGAGGTTACAACTTGGACAACCACCAACAACTAAGTCTAATTGATTGAGTAAAAGTTTACCCTATCGTCATGTCTTAGTTGTATTTAAATGTTTATTATTTATTTCATTAAATAATTACATTTTATTCACTATCACTCATTTTTGGGAAAATCATGTGTCTCTGTTCAAAACCAAGGGAATCAAAGGTAAATCAAGTTTTGGAAATCATAATCTAAATCAGAGGTGTGTTAGGTAAAAATGCTTAATTATCATTAATATCAATGTCCTATGCGGATTAGTATGTGGTGGGATGGCGTCTGGGCGGGGTTGTAGCCTTGACCCAGGGGTATGCCCTATATATAAGCATACCGATCTGGATGATACAGTTGATGTTAATGAGGTTAGGGTCTTTACCGAAAGAGGTTTTCAAATCATTTTCAAATCATAAAAACTATATGAACTCACCAACCATGTGTTGACTTTATTTTTGCATGACTTCTCAGGTGACGAACAGGTCAACTAAGGAGTTATTTCCTTTGGACTAGGACTTCAGATAGAAGACTTAGTATTTTGGACCTGCATATTTTGAAGACATCATTATATGATTTATTTTGTATATCTGGTGTAAATACAAGATAGAAAATTTATGATGTTGATGGTAGATTTACATTGTTAAATTATAAACAATACTGATGTAATTTAACTTTGTAATTCTATTATATTTAGCATTTCTCAGTTATATCATGTGCAATGTAAACAATCTGATCATCACGATTATCACTCGCGATATCGCGCCCCGGGAACCTTCCGCCCGACGGGACAACCGATCCTATCCCGCCGGCTCGGGGTGTGACAGATTGGTATCAGAGCCATGGTTATAGAGAAATATAGGTCATTTGTTTAAACGGTTTGGCCTAGACTATAACCTAGGGACCCTGCATGTAGAGAACTTAAGATTTAAGACATTATTGCATTATGTCTTCTGCATTCGATCATTGCACTAACCAATACTATATTGGTTATGATTAGAATGTCACCAAGAAGACAACCATTACCGCCTCTACCTTCGCAAGAGACGGATCCATCAGTCGAGGCACTTGCAACCCTGATCACTGAACAGTTGGTGGCGATTCCCCCTGAAATCATCACCCAGAGCAGGAACAGTGAGGAGTTTGCTAAAATCTTCCCACTACTTTCTACAGAGCAGAAGAAATTGGAAACAAGAGGGTCGAGCAAGAAGCGGAAAAGGTGTCATTCTGAAAAATCAAGAGACCTTGTAATCTACACTAAGGCCATTCCCCTTCGCCAGATTGCCGTTACTCCAGAGTCAGAGAGTCATAAGTGTTATGCTGGCAAATTTCCTTCATGTGTCACGTGCGGTCTTCACCATGCTAAGGGTAAACTGTGCAAACATTGTCTGAACTGCGGGGAAAAGGGACACTGGAGTCGAGATTGTAATAATCCCCCGACTCATAACCAAAATCCTGGAAACACTACATATCCTCTTCCTCGCCACAGCAAGGATTGCTATGTGTGCGGACTGTCTGAACACATTTCACGAGACTGCCCCGTGAGGATATCTTCCACAAGTCCTACACTTTCCAAGGGAAAAGCTCCCCTTCATCAAGCTGAACCCTCATGTGTGCAATGTACACGCTGTGGAAAGACGGGACACTGGATGCAGCAGTGTAGGTCACCAATGACCTCTACTTCCCGTCAATACGTTGGTACAGATCCTAAATGTACCAAATGTGGTTTTCACCACGACAAGGGGAAACCCTGCAGACACTGTCTGAATTGTGGGAGAGTAGGACACTGGATTCAACAGTGTCGGTATATCCTAACTAGGAAACAGAAACAAAAAGTGAACACCTCTACATCCTCTCCTAATAACAACTGCTACGCATGTGGAATGCTTGGACATTTCAAAAGGGACTTCCCTAGGCGAAGACCTTCCGCAGATCCAGCAGTCACTGAGGAACTACTCGCGTTACCAGCTCCTGGGGAACACTCGGAGTCTGATGACCCCATAGGTATGCAAATCTCAGCTTAATACATTTAATTATTTATTAGTGTATTAATCAAAACTGCATAGTCTGTTGTAATTCTAGAAACAATAAATTTAAGATAGTTGTAGACGGATTCAGTGCCAGAAAGATAATCAAAATCATGACTTAAGAAATTTCTAGGTTAAGTAAATGTTAAATGAGTAAATTAAGTTAGAGTAAATTTTAATTACAGCCTAAATAGTGTAGTTAGAAATAGAACCTTAATTGAATTGAACACTAGAAGTTTATAGAAATTCAAGATGTTCAAAACTGGTGTGTAAATTTTTATTTTCTACTCAGACCTCCTAGAATTTGAGTTACTGAAATTAGAGGAATCCGGCCCTGAGATGTTAGGAAAGGTAGATGTGAAAACTGTGCTAGGTTCTTATCTAGATCAAATAAGTAGATCAAGGGAAATCAGTTGTGAATGCAAGATGAAGATACGCCAGAGAAAATATTCCGAATGAAAAATGGGCATTTCAAGTTACGGTAATGCCTTTTGGATAGAAGAGTGCACCTATGGTTTTCGTGGACCTCATGAACCGAGTGTGCAAACCCTATCTAGAGTAGTTTGTCATTACCATTAAGGGATGACATGCTGATTTATTCTAATACCAAGAAAGCATACGAACGACATCTCAGGAATATTCTGGAGTTGTTAAAGGAAGAACAGCCATGTCTTAGTTTCTTTCATTTTGAAACTAGGATGAGAATAAGTAACAGTTGGAACAAC
Organism: Mikania micrantha; assembly: GCA_009363875.1. Taxonomy (NCBI): domain Eukaryota; kingdom Viridiplantae; phylum Streptophyta; class Magnoliopsida; order Asterales; family Asteraceae; genus Mikania; species Mikania micrantha. The sequence continues at coordinate 118,277,701 of CM018691.1, read as the reverse complement.
AGTTACAATGAGTTCCGAAAATCACGTGACTTTCGGGTAAAAGTAAGATAAATGTACATCATCTCGCAGACGGGTATAGGATTACTTAGAAGGTAAATTATCACCCTTATCCTACTAGTACTACCATATTTTAGGTAGACCTCCCCGATGTATAATGTACACTTTCAAGCTAAGAATAGATTAAACAAATGGTGAAGTATGTATACGGTTATATCAAATAACCTAAGGATTCACCATGTGCGACTTAGGGATCTCGATCCGACGATCAACACCTATAGTTGTGAGAGTCACCTAAGAAAGTTTTAAGGAGTGTGTCAAATTATAGAGCTGAAAGACAGTTTGAGATAATCGGATGAAATACCTACTACCAAAATGGTGGGTGGATTCCGGTGATAGGTCAATCCAGAAGACTTACTCTTGAGAAGGCACACGTGCCAGATAATCAGTGCATCCGAGCACCGATAAAATGTATCGAGACTTACAGAGATTTTGTTGGTGACCGGGAATGAAGAAGGACATAGCCGAATATGTCGGCAGATGTCTTACGTGTGCAAGAGTAAAGGCGGAACACCAGAGACCGTCTGGTTTACTGGAACAGCCTGAGATTCCGCTCTGGAAGTGGGAACAAATAGCTATGGACTTCATTACCAAGCTACCCCGCACTTCCAGTGGTCACGACACGATTTGGGTGATCATAGATCTTTTAACAAAATCTGCTCACTTCTTGCCGATGCGTGAAACCTTCACGATGGATAAACTGGCAAGATTATACATCAATGAGATAGTGGTACGCCATGGTGTGCCATTGTCAATTATTTCTGATAGAGACAGCAGATTTACTTCAAGGTTCTGGCAATCACTGCAGAAATCTCTAGGGACACAGTTAAATCTGAGTACAGCTTACCATCCACAAACGGACGGCCAAAGCGAACGTATGATTCAGACCCTAGAGGATATGTTAAGAACCTGTATTTTAGACTTCGGTGGGAATTGGGATTTTCATTTGCCACTGATTGAGTTCTCCTACAACAACAGTTACCACAGCAGTATCGGATGTGCACCATTCGAGGCTCTTTATGGTCGGAAATGTCGATCACCGATCTGTTGGACTGAAGTTGGAGATAATCGCATAACTGGGCCAGAGCTTATTCAGGAAACCACTGACAAGATTGCTCAGATTCAGAGAAGATTGCAAGCAACAAGGAGCAGACAGAAAAGCTACGCCGACAAACGACGCAAGCCGTTGGAATTCCAAGTGGGAGACCGTGTCATGTTGAAGGTTTCTCCATGGAAAGGCGTAGTCCGCTTTGGAAAGAAAGGCAAGTTAGCACCACGATACGTGGGACCGTTCGAAATCATCGAGCGTTTTGGTCCTGTGGCGTATAGATTTAGATTACCGGATGAACTCAGTGGTGTGCATGACGTGTTTCACGTCTCGAATTTAAAGAAATGCCTTGCTGACGAATCACTCGTCATTCCACTCGAAGAAATTCAAGTCGATGATCAGTTACATTTTGTCGAAGAACCTTTAGAGATTATGGATCGCAAAGTCAAGCAACTGAGACGAAGCCGTATTCCGATTGTAAAGGTTCGTTGGAATTCAAGACGCGGACCCGAGTTTACTTGGGAACGTGAAGATCACATGAAGTTAAAGTATCCCCAGCTGTTTGAAGAGGAAGCCGTACCCGATAACAATTCTTAAATTTCGGGACGAAATTTCTCTAACAAGGGGAGACTGTAACATCAGTGCCGGAACCGTTACCGGAACAATGATCGTAACAGTGCGTGAACAGTAATCAGGTACAAATTTCATGTAATTCAGTGTATTTTATGTTCATATCAAGTCTTAGTATCATTTCATATTATCAAAACAGTGAATTCTCAGTCATTTCAGATAAACAAGTTTAGAACAATGGTTCTGGAGTCAGACATTTATCTGGCAACACAGAATCATCATGTGATTTATTTGTTAGGATCTTATTATGTATAAACGTATGTGAGGCCTTACAGGACAAAACAACACGAATATCGTTAAGTGAATGCTAAACCGACAGATTATTCGTACAGGTGACGATCTGTACGAATAAATCTAAAAGTTTAACGTTCTGAATGATATTCGATAATTAGAAAACAATATTGAAAAGTGTAGTTATCGTCGTATTTGATTCGAACAAATACGCGCGATGACCGCGCGATTCGATTTAAACGCTAAATAAATATTTTGTAAATTTTAATAATTAAAAGATATTTAGTTAATTTATTAGGAATCACAACCTAAAATAATTTTATAACTCTGTGTTAAAAATCGAGTCGTTTCGTTACGAAAACGACGGGAAACCGACATTTCTATGCGAAACCACGCGAAACCGAACGAACCCGAACATACCCGGATAAACCTTAGCCATTTATTATGGCTTTTAATGCCATTAAATCACACAACCACCAGCCACCAACCCCCATCTCGTTCATCTCATCCTCTCCCCACTCTCTCTCTAAAAACCCACAACTTCTCACTACGATTTCTTGCTTGTTTCTTCACCATTTCGTGTGTTTTTGGTGTCAAAATCACCACCATCACTTGTAGATTATAGAAGTACAACAGATCTAAACGTTCATCCAGCCGATTTGAGGTAAAGACCACATTTTTTGCTCGGTTTTGGGTTTTGAAAACCCTAGTTCGAACCTCTATAGAAACCGGCTTATACTCTTTCAAAACTTTAGGGGAACACCACCATAACCATTTAGGAACTTGTTGTTCACCTTAGATAAGCAAATAGATCGAATCTAGAGCTGCTGTGGGTGTCGAGTTCGAACTCCCGAATGGAGTTCTACCAGCCCAACGAATGAGCCGAGTCATTCGGCGAATGGCTAAGGCCTTTCGGCCAGCCTTCATTCGATCACCATGCTGCTCATTCGACCAAACTTTCTCCGAATGAACCTTCATTCGATCGGCTCTCAATCGGCCCTGTCATTCGCCTCTAGACCTCATTCGACCACTTCACTATTCGGCAATGCACTTTCGGCCAAGTTAAGGACTCATTCGATCGGCCAAGTCATTCGACCCAAGCCTATTCGCCAGTTTAGTCTTTCGGTCAACCCTCTTTCGACCCAAGCCATTCGATCGGTGAAACCACATTCGGCCCAAGTTATTCGTGGCAACACCCCTTCGGCCGAGTTCCTTCGCCCACCTACTCATTTGGCCAAGAGCTTCTCGGTTGAACCATTCTCATCAACATGCAACACCATAGATGCATGAACGGTTGATGTGGGTGCATGGGTTGGCTACGTAACACCTTCATGTGGGTCAAGTGTGTGTGCATGCATGGACTTGACCATGTGTGAGTGTGATTTACATGGGAACAAGGAATGCTAGGGTTTCTTACATGGAATCAACTTTGTAATCTTTATAGTTCCACATAAAATTAACAAGAAAAAGAACTAAGGTCATTCTAGTTGAATGTGGGGGTATTCATAGACATGGGCTTAGTTTAAGATGCATGAGTACTTAAGGGATCGTGGGTTGGGTTTTTGAGTAACAAGAGTTTTCTTAAAACCCCTCATTTTCTAAACAAAAATCACTAAGTCTAAGGTTATGGGTTACTCTCACGAGTAACTCCCAACACTTAGACGGGTTATGAGAACATGTGACTAGTCAAAGTGATTCACTTGACTTACTTAGGCCATGTCACTCAAAAGATGTATCAAGAACAACTCGGAAATCAAAAATCTTATAAATGGGCCCAAGGGTGGCCCAATAGGCTCAATATGAGCCCATCATGTTTGATTACCTTTTTCTTAAATTAATTATTTATTTATAAAAGTAATTAAATGATTTTCCTAAATAAATGTGTAATTTAAATAAATTAAATTGAAAATGTTTACTTTAAGTCTTTAAATGATTAATGTGGGATTTTGGTTATGAATGGGTAATAAGGTTAGCTTAGTTAGAGAAAACCATAGAAACACATTAGTAATCTAAGACACGTAGTTGCACACCGAGACCAAACTCTAGTTAGGACGGTTATTATAAATACTTATCGTCTGCGAATTCTCTTAAAACAAATTCAGGAACCGAAGATACTTAGACTACAACAACGAGCGCGCATATTGTGGTAATTCAATACAAAGCAACACAGGTGAGTTCATTGCCCCTTTTCTAAACATTTTTGTTTTAAAACGCGGGGCTGAGAAGCATGCGTAAACTGTTTTTATTTAAACTGTTTATTTAAATGCTTTTATTTATTATATGTTTTTACATAAATATGTTTGTTGATACTCCTAGACTCCTGTCTCGGAAATTATTACACAGATCAAATTATCAAATTAATTAAAGTACTCTTATGAGTAATACTTTAATTTAAACTCTAAATCAACCCCTAGTCCATCAAGCTCAAATTCAAGAATCTAAATTCAAAGTGAAATCAAGCGAACAAAATCAAAAGATCACATTCAAAGAAATCATAGCTCAGTGTGGGATCTGAGATCCAAGAATCAATATCAAATCAATTATCATTGTGAATCATGGGAAAGTCAGAAGATCAAGATCAAGAGACTCAAGAAATCAGATATCATAAATGTGTGTGAATCATGTTAGTAATGAAATCATTATGATCTAATGAACTCATTAATACTCAAGTCAAGGTGGATGTCAGTTGTATATGGAATCAAGACCACGTGTAACACACATATAAAGTCCCACTCAGATGCAGAAGACCTTCGGGTCAGGCTGTAACGGGCAATAACATGAACGATCAAATGTTATCAATATCAAAGTCAAAATCATGAGAATCAAGAGATCAAGAATCACAGGATATCCTTAAAGTCCCACTCAGATGCAGAAGACCATTGGGTCAGGCTGTAACGGGCAAAACATTAAAGTCCCACTCAGATGCAGAAGACCATTGGGTCAGGCTGTAACGGGCAAATCATTAAAATCCGGCTCAGTTCAGGTGTACTCCTTGTGAGTTATGCCTGACATGGGTCACGTGTGAGAGGTTACAACTTGGACAACCACCAACAACTAAGTCTAATTGATTGAGTAAAAGTTTACCCAATCATCATGTCTTAGTTGTACTTAAATGTTTATTATTTATTTCATTAAATAATTACATTTTATTCACTATCACTGATTTTTGGGAAAATCATGTGTCTGTGTTCAAAACCAAGGGAATCAAAGGTAAATCAAGTTTTGGAAATCATAATCTAAATCAGAGGTGTGTTAGGTAAAAATGCTTAATTATCATTAATATCAATGTCCTATGCGGATTAGTATGTGGTGGGATGGCGTCTGGGCGGGGTTGTAGCCTTGACCCAGGGGTATGCCCTATATATAAGCATACCGATCTGGATGATACAGTTGATGTTAATGAGGTTAGGGTCTTTACCGAAAGAGGTTTTCAAATCATTTTCAAATCATAAAAACTATATGAACTCACCAACCATGTGTTGACTTTATTTTTGCATGACTTCTCAGGTGACGAACAGGTCAACTAAGGAGTTATTTCCTTTGGACTAGGACTTCAGATAGAAGACTTAGTATTTTGGACCTGCATATTTTGAAGACATCATTATATGATTTATTTTGTATATCTGGTGTAAATACAAGATAGAAAATTTATGATGTTGATGGTAGATTTACATTGTTAAATTATAAACAATACTGATGTAATTTAACTTTGTAATTCTATTATATTTAGCATTTCTCAGTTATATCATGTGCAATGTAAACAATCTGATCATCACGATTATCACTCGCGATATCGCGCCCCGGGAACCTTCCGCCCGACGGGACAACCGATCCTATCCCGCCGGCTCGGGGTGTGACACGTCAACTGTTTTAAAGGAATTATCAATTACTAAACTCTTTTCACTAAAAAGGTTTTATAAGGGATCTTTGAACTGTTTTGTAACAGATTTACTCAAATGTAATTATGAAGGATAAACACTTTAAAATAATGATTTTATAAACTCTTTTGTTATAAACCTTGTTGTTACACAAGGTCACTACTTTATGGTATTCAAATCAAGTGGTTCACAACATGGTATTCAAATCAAGTGGTTCACAACATGGTATTCAAATCAAGTGGTTCACAACATGGTATTCAAATCAAGTGGTTCACATCATGGTATTCAAATCAAGTGGTTCATTTCATGGCATTCAAAACAAAGGATTTAATTCGTGGAATTAAATCTAGGTTTTCAATTCATGTTATCAAATAAGGCATTAACACATCCGGTTAAAGTAAGGTTCAGAAACATGGTGTCTATTGTTGTAAACAAACTTGTAAAAGCATCAAGTATCATATTCATTAGCGTTAGTACTGGGTGATCACAACAAGGGAAAGCGGACACACACATTGGGGCAGGCCGATTGCTGCAGTTAGTTTTTAAATTTGTTTTATAAACTAACTGCAGATTTCGGTTACATATGGTTTTATCAAAACTGTTGACACATTATCTAACTCCAAACGTGGTTTGGGACTTGATATTATATGTTGACTCTTGTGCAAACATTGATTGGACTGTTTACACTCATTTTCTTACTTGATGTTAGTTTGGGTTGCAGCTCATCCGTGTGAATCTTATGTTGCTTTAACTTACCTATGCCTTATATCATATACTCATGTTTACAAATGATTAAACCTATTGTTCTCACCAACTACGTCTGTAGTTGACAGTTACTTTTCACGTGTTTCAGGTAATCAGGTTTAAGACATTCTCAGAGACAACTAAGGAGACCATACTAAGATAGAACAAGATGAAGAAACATGCTAGGATGGATTAGAAACACACTAAGTCCTAATTGTTTACTTGTCTTGTTTGAAGTCTTATTTTGTAAACTATATTTTGGGTCTGTAGTTGTCTTTCTTTTGGTAGATAGATTGTCTGTAACTAAACAACTGTCTAAACATTATGAAATGTAGTAATCCATTGTGGTTGTTCTTATTCAATACTTGTGCATGATTCAACTGTTCATACGTCACCGCGCCGTGGATTCCGCACGCGGCGCAGGGGTGTGACAGGTTGGTATCAGAGCCAAGGTTGTAGAGAACTAGGAAAAACCCAATGTTTAATGACCTAGATTATAACCTAAGCTACCCAATAGGACTAAGTGCTATAGGCTTGAGGAACTTAGGATCTAAGTAACTTAAGTGAGCATTAAGTCTACAATAAGCTTGAAAGATCTTAGGGACATCTTACTAAGATTAGATCTGGAGTCAAAGAATTTGAACCGGAATTCTATAATTTTAGAAACCGGATTAAATTCTCACACATATGCATTTAAGGATTTCAGAGGCAAGGATCTGTATTCTTAGTATCCTTGATCTGAAATTCTCACACAGAGATCATTATAGAAATTCGAAGGCAAAGATCTGTATTTTCAGTATCTTTGATATGAATTTCTTGTCATATTCAGTATAGGATTTAGAGGCAAAGATTGGTATCTTTGATCTAAAGTCCTTGTCATATTCATTATAGGAATTCAAATGTCAAGATCTATTAATTTAGAGTCTTGATTTGAAATCCTTGTCATGCTCATTATAGGAATTCAAAGGTCAAGATCTATTAATTTAGAATCTTGATTTGAAATCCTTGTCATATTCATTATAGGAATTCAAATGTCAAGATCTATTAATTTAGAGTCTTGATTTGAAATCCTTGTCATGCTCATTATAGGAATTCAAAGGTCAAGAACTATTAATTTAGAATCTTGGTTTGAAATCCTTGTCATTGTTATCATTGTTATCATTATCAGGTGTTCATTATCATAGGAACTTTATAACTTAGAATCTGTGTAACAGTATTCTTTAGTTGAAGTTCTCACAAGAGATCATTATACTCAATACTGTAGGTATTGAGAACCTAGGTTAATTAACCTAGGACACACATGCTAAAACCGAAGGTCTTAATTTCGAGTAAATCAAGAACCATGGTTTACATAATCATAAACATATTCTGAGGACAGTTGGCAATCATGAAACAATCATAATCAATCAACAGTTGAAATCTTAGCCCCAAATATAGACGACGGATTACCGCTGACGTGTTGAGGTAAGTGGTGGGTCGGTGAGAGCTTACCCTATATATAAGCTTATTTCAGTATGTTAGGGGGAATCCGGCGTTCGTATTTGGAGTGAGGATTCGGGAGCAACTGGAAACATTGAACATTAGTCAAACACATGGGATACAAACATTTGGGAAACAATCATTGGTGAATCAAATCATAGTGCAATTCAAACTTGGATAAACCAAACATTATGGTGAATCAATCAAGTTGTGAACATTCTTTAAATGTAAACCTTAAGTGAAATTCTTAAGTGATTACATCATTAGTACTTACTGACATAGGTTAACAGGAAAGTGTAGAACACACGTATGATTTAGTTCTACATGTTAACAACTGTTAGTAGGTGCACGCATAACATAATCATAGTTCAATCATGGAATCAATCATAGTTCAAGTTGATCAAAGATCATGGGATTCTTAATCAATGGAACACGCTTGCAAATCAGTACAAACATGTTGCCAAATGCTAGCAAGGGCATGATCGTGGTATATCGAAACGGTGGTGGGCAGCGAGAGTGAGCCCTATATATAAACTATTTTCGGTATATCGGGAAAGTGTCAGTGTGTAGGTTTGGTGGAGAGATCATGGGACATCGTACATATTCACATGATAAGTATGCAAATAAGTTGATAACTTATACGTGTACTGGATCATATTACAATTGAATGATAATACTAGTAGTATGGATATATTACTGACCTTATCATGAAAATTCAATTGTATCTTTTCTCATTACTGAACCGCTTGTGGCTTCTATTCGTAGAATGCCTCCCCGACGTGATCCTAACGGAGGGGGTTCAACAAGTGGCAACGACGATGAAATCAACAAGATTGCTCGAGCTATCGCTGTTCATATGAGGGAAGTAATCCCTGGTATGGTCACTGATATCACCCAGAATCTTCGGGGAAGTACCAGTGATTCTGCACACAACTCAAATGCCACTAACGCTGGAACTGCTAACTTCACTTTCAAGCAGTTCAATGATGCTAAGCCTCCTAAGTACGCTGGTACAGAAGGAGCTACTGGTCTACTACAGTGGTTAGAGAGCATTGAGGACATTCTCGACTTCACTGGATGCCCTGAGAATCTGAAGGTCAAGATGGCCTCAAGCGCTTTTCATAAGGGCGCACTCACCTGGTGGAATTCTGAGAAGAACACCAGAGGACGTGAAGTTGCACTAGCTTTACCGTGGGACGGTTTCAAGAACTTACTTGTGGAAAAGTTTTGTCCACGTCATGAACTGAAGAAACTCGAGGTAGAGATGTGGAATCTGGTGCAAGATAGTGGTGAAAACGCAAAGTATACAACTCGTTTCCATGAGTTGTGCATTCTGGTACCCCATTTGGTTACTCCTCTATCCCGCAGGATAGAGAAATACATCGAAGGCTTGCCTCTAGTTGTTAGAGGAACTGTTATGGGGAATAACCCCACTACTCTGGAGGCAGCGATTCAACTTGGTGCTACTCTCACTGAGGAGTATGTTAAATCTGGTGTGCTCACCCGAAAGGGATTCAAGAGAGCACAAATTGAAGAAGGCAAGAAGCCTGAACAGCATCATCATAAGAAGAAGAAACAAAAGACAATCAAGAACTTTGCAGCGTTGACTGCGGCTGCACCTACTCATGCCACACCTATCACTGCTATGCCACAACCAGTTAATGCCAGAAAGCCTTATACTGGCCAGTTTCCACTTTGCACCAAATGCCAGTATCATCATCTGCCCAACACTCCTTGCAAGAAGTGTCTCAAGTGTGGGCGTATGGGACACTTTGCAGCTACGTGCCGAGCTGCTCATCTTGCTGCTGCAACAACTGCTACCACAACCACTACTGCTACAGGTGGAAGAGCCTGTTATAATTGTGGAGCAGAGGGACACTTCAGAAACCAGTGTCCAAAACTCAACAACACCACTGCTGCTGCTCGTGCTTTTGTTATTGGAACTGCTGAAGCACGTGAAGAGCCGGCAGTCATCACGGGTACATTTCTTATCAATGATCACTACATTTCTATCATATTTGATACTGGTGCTGATAAAAGCTTTATCTCTGCTCATACTGCTTCTTTGCTTAATATGCAACTATCTATACTTACTGCTCCCTATACAGTAGAAGTAGCGAATGGTAAGACTATAGTTGTAGATTCCATTATCCATGGTTGTGAATTAAGATTAAATGACCATCTTTTCTCCATCGATCTCATTCCTATGACTCTCGGAAGCTTCGAAGTTGTGATAGGAATGGATTGGTTATCCAAAAACAATGCTGAAATCGTATGCTCTGAGAAACTTATTCGAATTCCTCTACCGTCCGGCGAAACGATGATAGTCTACGGCGAGAAACCATGCCGCGGATTGAAGATTGTATCGTGCATCAAGGCGAGGAAGTACTTGAAGAAGAAGTATTATGCTTTCCTGGCTCACGTGGTAGAAAAGAAACCTGAAAAGAAAGCAGTTGGAGACGTTCCAGTTATCAGAGATTATCCAGACGTGTTTCCAGAAGACTTGCCTGGACTACCACCAGTCCGACAAGTAGAGTTTAGAATTGATCTCGTCCCTGGAGCAAACCCAGTGGCGAAGTCACCGTATCGATTAGCACCGTCTGAGATGCAAGAACTGTCTAGTCAGCTTCAAGAAATTTTAGACAAAGGTTTCATAAGACCGAGTTTCTCTCCATGGGGAGCTCCGGTTCTCTTTGTCAAAAAGAAAGACGGTTCATTTCGTATGTGCATCGACTATCGTGAGTTAAACAAGTTGACCATCAAGAATAGATATCCTCTGCCTAGGATCGATGATCTGTTTGATCAATTACAGGGAGCAACTTGCTTCTCTAAGATTGATTTGCGATCCGGGTATCATCAGTTGAGAGTAAATGATGAGGATATACCAAAGACGGCGTTTAGGACTCGATATGGACACTATGAGTTCGTGGTTATGCCATTTGGGCTGACCAATGCACCTGCAGTGTTCATGGACTTGATGAATCGAGTCTGCAGGCCTTACTTGGATCAGTTTGTTATTGTCTTTATTGATGATATACTGATTTATTCCAAGTCGGAACAAGAGCATGAAGATCATTTGAGGAAAGTCTTAGAGTTACTAAGAGCTGAACAACTCTATGCTAAATTCTCAAAGTGTGGATTTTGGCTAAAGGAAGTTCACTTCTTAGGACATGTCATAAACAAAGATGGAATTCATGTAGATCCAGCAAAGATTGAGGCGATTAAGAACTGGACTACTCCATCTACTCCAACAGAGATTCGTTCGTTTCTGGGTCTGGCGGGCTATTACAGGAGATTCATTGCGAATTTCTCTAAGATTGCCTTGCCACTTACCACACTAACTCAGAAAAGTCAAGTGTTTATATGGGGACAGAAACAAGAAGATGCATTTCAACTTCTTAAACAGAAGTTATGCAACTCCCCTATCCTTAGTCTTCCAGAAGGCAGTGATGATTTCATTGTCTACTGTGATGCTTCAAACCTTGGTCTCGGCTGTGTACTTATGCAACGGGACAAGGTCATTGCTTATGCTTCAAGACAACTTAAGGTTCACGAGAAGAATTACACTACTCATGACCTTGAGTTAGGGGCTGTGGTCTTTGCATTGAAGATTTGGAGACACTACCTGTACGGTACTAAATGTGTCATCTATACAGACCACAAGAGCCTGCAACACATTCTCAATCAGAAAGAACTCAACATGAGACAACGACGTTGGGTTGAGCTTCTAACTGATTACGACTGTGAGATTCGTTACCATCCGGGTAAAGCCAATGTGGTGGCGGATGCTCTTAGTCGCAAGGAACCAGTCAAACCGATTCGTGTAAGAGCCATGGAGATCAACACACAGCCAAACTTGAAAGACTTGATTCGTATTGCACAACAACAAGTAGTAACAGATAATCAACTCAAGACAGACTTGGATTGTGGCATCGAGAAGAAACTAGAACCCCGATCTGATGGGTTGTTATATCTCAACGGCCGCATTTGGATTCCAAAGTCTGAAGAATTGCACACACTCATCTGTGATGAGGCTCATAAGTCGCGATACTCAGTTCATCCTGGAGCCGATAAGATGTATCAGGACTTGAGGACATCTTACTGGTGGCCGGGAATGAAGAAAGACATAGCACTGTACGTGGGAAAGTGTCTTACATGTTCAAAAGTCAAAGCAGAACATCAAAAGCCTTCGGGACTTCTACAGCAACCTGAAATTCCTCAATGGAAATGGGAGCAAATTTCCATGGATTTCATAACCAAGTTGCCGAGAACTCCGCGAGGTTTCGATTCGATTTGGGTGATCGTTGATCGACTCACCAAATCTGCTCATTTTCTCCCTATCCGAGAGGATTACAAAATGGAGAAGCTATCCACTCTGTACATCAACGAAATCATTGCACGACATGGTACACCAACATCAATCATATCTGATCGTGATAGTCGTTTCACTTCTCGCTTTTGGCAATCATTGCAAAAGGCTTTGGGAACGCGTGTTAATCTTAGCACGGCGTATCATCCTCAAACCGACGGCCAAAGCGAAAGGACTATCCAAACACTTGAAGACATGCTTCGTTCTTGTGTCATTGACTTCGGTGGAAGTTGGGACACTCATCTCCCACTCATTGAGTTTTCATATAACAATAGCTATCATACGAGCATTCAATGTGCACCATTCGAAGCTCTATATGGTAGAAAGTGCCGATCACCGGTCTGTTGGACCGAGATTGGTGACTCACAGGTCGTAGGACCAGAACTCATTCAGGAAACATCAGACAAAATCACAATCATTCAGTCACGGCTTAAGGCCGCACGAGATCGGCAGAAGAGTTATGCTGATCGACGTCGGAAACCGCTTGAGTTTCAAGTCGGTGACCGAGTCTTACTCAAGGTTTCTCCCTGGAAAGGCGTTGTCCGATTCGGGAAGAAAGGGAAACTTGCACCAAGGTACGTTGGACCTTTTGAGATCCTGGAACGGATTGGTCCCGTAGCCTACAAACTCAAACTTCCAGTGGAGCTAGGCAATGTTCATGATACTTTTCATGTATCAAATCTTAAGAAATGCTTAGCGGATCATGATGTTCAGATTCCACTGGAAGACATACAGATTCAGAACAACATGCAATTCATAGAACGTCCAGTTGAGATCATGGATCATGGGGTCAAGAAACTTAAACGCAGCCGTATCCCGATCGTAAAGGTACGATGGGAGGGCAAACGCGGTGCTGAGTTCACCTGGGAACGTTAAGACCAGATGAAGCTTAAGTACCCTCATCTTTTTACAGTATCTTCGGCTAGTTAATTTCGGGACGAAATTCCCTTAACTAGGGGAGACTGTAACATTTGTACATTTAGTCATGTAGTCGTGAACAGTGTTAGAACAGTGTGTGTACATGTTCAGTCAGTCAATGTGAATCATGTGTCATTATGTGCTTGTGTGTTAGAATCTTTATCATTTAACAAGTATGTATTATTTATTTACAGTCGAGTTCACTAGGCAAGAACAGTATTGTGTTACATCGAAACAGTGGTGGGCAGCGAGAGTGAGCCCTATATATATACTGCGTTCGGTATAACAGGATAGTGTTGGTGCGTAGTGTTAAGATGAGTATTATGACAATTAATTTAACAAGAATCGTAATACGTAAGCGGGACTGAGTATAGTTATGGGTGACGATCCATAATGATACGAATGTTGAACTTATAATTATGATTAAACGACTTTAAATAATTAATACGATCTGAAAACGTACGCGATTGCGGGTATACACGTAATTGTGAATGTTTAACGATCTGTCAACACACGAAGAGTAAAAATGATTTTTATTAATTATTTTATATTTTTACAATTTTGAAACTCATCATTTTAATGAGTTTAACAACTCTTTTATTTTTAACCGCGTAAAATACGCGTTACGTATCGGAAACGCGAACCGAGCGACCGAAACGGACCCGAATACCACGTGGGCTATAAAAGCCCTAAAGAGGGTCATTTTCTCATTTAATTCTCCAACAACCACTTCTCTCTCTAGAAATCCCGTTTACCCTTTCTCTCTCTAGAAAACCGAACTTCAAACGCGCGTATCTCCTTCGTTTCTCAACGGATTTCGTCGTTCTTGGTGTCCACACGAAGCTCTCGACATCCTCTACACGAAAGTACAAGAAATCAGCGGATTTGTCCAGCCAAAAACGAGGTATTGATGCTTGAATAATCACGAGATTAGGGTTTTCTATGTGTGTTATTTAAAAAACTAACTCCTAGCCGGTTCTAAGAGTAACCGATTGTATCTACAACATCTCGAGATGAGATCTGCAAGTGCTCATGGTCTACAAGTGGTTAGATCGAAGTAAATACACTTGAAAGGATGGAGATAGTTACAGGTTCGTTGGATTCTGGTCGGCCGAACCCTCCCTAGCTGAAGCTCCATGTGGCCGAACCCTAGAGCATGTTGACGAACCCTCATCTGCATCATCAGGCGAACCCTGCTGCTCATGAACCTCCTCCGACGAATCTATTAGCTGTCAAGGACATGGCCGAACCCTTGCATAGAACCGAACCCTTTTAGGTTTCCTCGGCCAAACACTCAACCTAAACGAACCTTGCATGGTTCGCTGCATGCACATCTGAACCTTATGAAGTCTCTCACGAGCCTTCACCGAACCTTGGACCAGAAGATACTACCGAACCCTTTCATGTGTGCACGAGCCTTCACGAACCATTGATGACCACCGAACCCTCTACAATGAACGAACCTTTGCGTGGTTCCTTAACATGTAGCCGAACCTTAGGTCATCAACATGAAGGGTTCGCTGCCTAAGGTGGCAGCCCAAACCCATTCGGCCCAATCCAGTTTTTCAAGGCCCAATTCCATTAACAACTTGGCCCATAGGTTTAAACTAAGCCCAATGGAGATAACTTTGGCCCATTATGATCTTAAGTTGGACCAATAACACCTTGGAACTTTACATGGATTACATAAACATTGGTTGGTTCAACTCAAATCCTTTAGGCTCAATCCAAACTCATTAGGCCCACTAAGATTGTAATCGGTTTGATATTGTCTTTGGCATGTTACAAAGCCTATATACAAGTTATTGGGCCAACATCACATTCACTTGGCCCAATATCATATTCAATTGGCCCATTAGTAACCTAAGTGGCCCATGGACCTCCATTTAAGCCTATTATCATAATTATGGGCTTAAGGCCCATTGTAGGCCACAACTCAAAGCGATTGTAATTTGATCTTAGTTTGGTTTAAGTTGCAACTTAACCTAATCATGGGATCAAGTCACAATCTCAAGACTTAAACCATTGGAACATCTTTTCATAAGTCATGTTAATCAATGGTTATCAAATCCTTGAACATTTATCATTTATGCATAAGATTTATGCACAAAGAATCATTTCACATTCGTTTCTTGGACCCATGATCAATCAAGTGATTCAAATCATAACTTTCAAGTTTTCACAACAGTCATAGTCATGAGAACAAGTTATCATGTGATAATCAAATCATGAGAACGCAAGTCAATCAATGAATCAAAGTCTATACAATTATAAATCCTATATCTTATGTATGATTACAATGTTATAGGAAACAATTAGAAGTCCTGTTTGCTACTTGCTATCTGTTTTAGTTCAGAGTCTACTGCAGACAGGTGAGAACTTTAGCCCCTCTTTTACTGTTTTATAACTGTTTTGGGGTGGAACACATGATCAAAACAATCGTTTACAATCATATTTCATTACACAAGGTGTGTGTATGCTTATAAACATTATGGGTTCATTGTATGAATCCTAGAAATTCATCAACTGTTTTAAAGGAATTATCAATTACTAAACTCTTTTCACTAAAAAGGTTTTATAAGGGATCTTTGAACTGTTTTGTAACAGATTTACTCAAATGTAATTATGAAGGATAAACACTTTAAAATAATGATTTTATAAACTCTTTTGTTATAAACCTTGTTGTTACACAAGGTCACTACTTTATGGTATTCAAATCAAGTGGTTCACAACATGGTATTCAAATCAAGTGGTTCACAACATGGTATTCAAATCAAGTGGTTCACAACATGGTATTCAAATAAAGTGGTTCACATCATGGTATTCAAATCAAGTGGTTCATTTCATGGCATTCAAAACAAAGGATTTAATTCGTGGAATTAAATCTAGGTTTTCAATTCATGTTATCAAATAAGGCATTAACACATCCGGTTAAAGTAAGGTTCAGAAACATGGTGTCTATTGTTGTAAACAAACTTGTAAAAGCATCAAGTATCATATTCATTAGCGTTAGTAATGGGTGATCACAACAAGGGAAAGCGGACACACACATTGGGGCAGGCCGATTGCTGCAGTTAGTTTTTAAATTTGTTTTATAAACTAACTGCAGATTTCGGTTACATATGGTTTTATCAAAACTGTTGACACATTATCTAACTCCAAGCGTGGTTTGGGACTTGATATTATATGTTGACTCTTGTGCAAACATTGATTGGACTGTTTACACTCATTTTCTTACTTGATGTTAGTTTGGGTTGCAGCTCATCCGTGTGAATCTTATGTTGCTTTAACTTACCTATGCCTTATATCATATACTCATGTTTACAAATGATTAAACCTATTGTTCTCACCAACTACGTCTGTAGTTGACAGTTACTTTTCACGTGTTTCAGGTAATCAGGTTTAAGACATTCTCAGAGACAACTAAGGAGACCATACTAAGATAGAACAAGATGAAGAAACATGCTAGGATGGATTAGAAACACACTAAGTCCTAATTGTTTACTTGTCTTGTTTGAAGTCTTATTTTGTAAACTATATTTTGGGTCTGTAGTTGTCTTTCTTTTGGTAGATAGATTGTCTGTAACTAAACAACTGTCTAAACATTATGAAATGTAGTAATCCATTGTGGTTGTTCTTATTCAATACTTGTGCATGATTCAACTGTTCATACGTCACCGCGCCGTGGATTCCGCACGCGGCGCAGGGGTGTGACATAAGTGGTTTATGAAAGGGGCTTACCGTGATCTTTTGAATCCATGGCACATGATTGAAATGATATAATACAACAGTTCAATAGCAATTAATTGTATTAGTGTTCACTGATGTAATTGTTCTCTGAGTGTTAACAAAATTGAATAAGAACTTGTATTATTACTTTATGCTAATCAATGTGTGAATGGTATCGTTATCATGAGATTATGTTATCATGATTACCATTACTTGTTCCCATGAAGTCACCCTGTTGTCATTAAGCTGTGTTAAGATCAAATCTTAACTACACTTAGTGACTCAGGTGTTGTATGATGATTGTTCCATGTTCTCTTGAATATGTGTTGTGTTGTAAATTTAGTATTATAAGCACCTGTCTTATTATACTAAGTTCACTCTTGTATATGAATGATGTAATAAAGATGTGTTATCTTTATATCATTCTGATGTTTGTTCTTGTAATCATGTTCCTTGTAATTGTTTCTTTGTTACTTCTTGTAAGAATAACTAAGTGTTGTAGGAAATAATCTTTCAACTATGTTATTCTATTGTATTGATGAGTTATGATACTACAATATCATCATCATCATCTTATTTTTCCCTGTCATCATGTAATCATACAAGCATGCATACAATGATATATGATAATAAGCAATTTAATATCAATTAATCAAAGTATTAGCAATATGTAAGCAAAACCTTTAAATGAATTAAAAGTAAAGCATGTTTCTCAGCCCCGTGAGTTTAAAATCAGTAAAGATTAAAGAAAAGGGGCATATGAACTCACCTTGTAGTAGTAGGGTTGACTTAGCTTAAAAGAAAGAATGCACGCGCTCTTTGATTGATCTTGTGGTAGTTTTCACGCTTCTGTATTGATTTCACGTTGTTTTCGACTAATAAGTATCAAGTTATTGTAATTGGTGTATGTGTACGTGTTAACCCTATCTTGTTATCACTTCTTGGTCTCAATCCTCATTCGGTCCGATTTCCATTGAAGTAAGAATTATTATTACTTAAATCAATTTAAATTGAGTTTAAGGTATGACTATAAGTTATGACTAGAGACTCGATTTCTCTTATCTCTCTTTTCCCTTAACTTGATTTTTAAAATAATTAAATGGTTTGTTCATCATCAATTGTTTTAACTCACTAAATCATCACCTTTGTAATAAAATCCCACACTTAGTCATTCATCATTTCTTTCCATTGATATATTAGTCGAGTATAACTCCCTTTAGGAGTTTAGGAATTTATCGGACCGAATGAACTTAACCCAATTTAATAGACTTGGATCGAGACAATCGTTTGCTCACTAGTTGAGTCAAGATATAGCTAAATGGGCCGGTTGGGTTTCTTTGGGCCGTGTAATTACATATGGGCCGATTAACATGGGCCTATTTGGCACACAAAGTTGTTGGGCCTGCATAAGTGTTATTGGGCTAGTTAATGAACGTTGGGCCTGTTGGGCCGGCTGTAACAAGTGGGCCTAATCAATTGTGTGTGGGCCAATGTGTTTAGGATTGGGCTGCTTGTTTGTTCCTAGTCCGAGATAATTGATATTGGGCCGAAATATTGGGCTGGCTAAAGGTTAGGTGGGCTAAACACAAGGGCCGGTTATAAGTCTTGGGCTTTGGCCAATTGAACTGCTATTGGGCCAATATGCAGGTAGCTTGGGCCGATGGTTTGGCCTGATCACAATCGAAGAATCACCCCCCCCCCTAAGGCAGCGAACCTTGGGGATCGGCTAGCATAGTTTCGGCAACAAGGACACCACTGGTTCGGCTAAATGTGGCTTCACAAGGTTCGTCACACTTGAGGCTATAGAGTTCGGCAAAGGTTGATCAAGAAGGTTCGTGACCAAAGGTGGCTATGTTGGTTAGTCTAGATGCGTAGGGTTCGGCGGCTGGTGTAGCGAACCCAAGGTTCGGTCATATCAAATCATGGTTCGTAGAGCTACTAGGGTTCGGCTAGAAGAGTTCAATAGTTCGGGCACATTAGGTTCGGCATCTAGCCGAGGGTTCGTGCATGTTAGATGGTTCGGTGACTAAGGCTCGTGTACATGGGTTCGGTAGCCTGCAACCATGGTTCGTGAGGGTTCGCTGCTCAGTTTGAAGGGTTTGTGGATCCAATAGAAGGTTCGGGACCACCATCACTTGCACGAACCTGCAACTCTTTCCCCTCATCATCGATCCGCTGTCCACAGAGCTTTTCACAAGTCGTGGTATACCAGATTAGTGTTGACAATGGTGTGGGAGTACATTAAACAAGGTGACTAGCCGTTGGTGTAGGTTGGTCGAGTTACACACACAGGAAAACCCTAATTTCGTGGTTTTTCACGCATCATTACCTCGTTTTTCAGTGGATAAACCTTCAGATCTGTTGTACTTTCATGTAGAGCTCGACAAGAGCTTCGCGTGGGCGCAAGAATCACTCAAATCGGTGGAGAAATGATGAAGTTATGCTTGTTTGAAGGTGGTTTGTGGTGGTGAAAGATGGTGGCTGGATTTTTGAGCTAGAGAGAAGGTGTGGATGTGAAAAATGAGAGAAATACTCTCATTTAGAGTATTTATATTGCGTGTGATGTCCGGGTCCGTTTCGGTTGTTCGGTTCGTAATTTCGTCGCGTATCCGGAAAATTACGCGTAATTTATTTGAAATTAATAAAAAGAAATTATTTTAATTATTTGATGAGTTTCAAAATTGTAAAACGTTAAATATTTTATTTTATTAAATTTATTATCGTTCGCGTCGTGTTTCGTTTTCGTTTCGTCGAATCGCGTCACCATCGCGCGTATTCGTTCGAATCGTCATTCGAACGAACACGACGATGGTTTTACTTTCCGACTTTTGTTTTCTACTTTTCAGTCATCATTTCAGAACGTTAAACTCACAGATATGTTTGTGTGAATCGTCACCCACGCAAACACACTGTCAGTTTGTTATTCTGAAACGACACTGCAATTTATGTTTGAATTGTGTTTCCTCACTGTCGGACTCAACTAAACATCATGTTATCACATTGTTTTCACATTGAATTGTCGGCCATCCGATTCTTGTCATCTATGGATATCAGATCGCAACCGATTTGTTTCTGTTATTTACTTGAACACTGTTGTTTCTCGTGATCTGTTGTGTTAACTGTACTTAAGTTTTCACTTAAATACACACAACTAATGTTTCAAATGTACGTTGTACTTACTGTATCTAAGTTTACACAAAAATACGTACCACGATTTCTTGTATTTAGGAATTTGTTAATACAAACACTGTTTACAATCACATATGTACACATAGTTACTGTTTGCAAGTACACATACCGTACGGACTTGCCGGCCGGTCAGGTACTAGTTGTCACATATATATATATATATATATATATATATATATATATATATATGTTTTACTTTCATTTGGACCTAAAATTAATTCTACATATATAAGCATACGACTTTGTGCTACAACCTACAAATCGTTTACCCTTTTTTATACCCATTTAAACTCTTGTTCTAGCTTTGGTCTTCTATATGTATGATTTGCACCCACTGTTTCTATTCTTGTTTATTTTCGGTTGTAATAATCAAGTTTGGGTACAAGTAACATAGAGATTGTATATGGTATAAGCGGTACCTTAAAAATTTGTGGAATCTAGATGTCACACCCCCAGCCGGCGGGGTAGGATCGGGTTTCCCCGACGGGCGGAAGGTTCCCGGGGCGCGATATCGAGAGTGATAAATGAAATGATCAGATTGTTTACATTGCACATGATATATAAATGATGCTAAAATAAAATAGAATTACAAAGTTAAATTACATCTGTTAAGTTTATAATTTAACAATGTAAATCTACTATAACATCATAAATCTTCAATCTTGTATCTGCACAAGATATACAAAATAATGGTGTATGATGTCCAAAAATATGTAGGTCCAAAAAAACTAGGTCCTCTATCTGTAACCTAGTCCAAAAGAAACAACTCTTCAGTTGTCCTGTTCGTCACCTGAGAAGTCATGCAAAAATAAAGTCAACACATGGTTGGTGAGTTCATATAGTTTAGTAATTGAAAATGATTTGAAAACCTCTTTCGGTAAAGACCCTAACCTCATTAACTTCAATGTAATATCCATATCGGTATGCTTATATATAGGGCATACCCCTGAGTCGAGCCTACAAGCCCGCCCAGACGCCATCCCACCACATACTAATACACATATGACACCGTTGTTAATGATAATTAAGCATTTTTACCCTACACCTCTGATTTAGATTATGCTTTCCAAAACTTGATTTACCTTTGATTCTCTTGAGTTCATCATAGATACATGATTTCCCAAAAGTCAGTGATAGAGATAAAATGTTATATATTTAACTAAATAATTAAATAAAACATTTAAATACAACTAAGACATGATGATTGGGCCTTATTTGACTCAATCAATTAGACTTAGTTGTTGGTGGTTGTCCAAGTTGTAACCTCTCACACGTGACCCATGTCAGGCATAACTCACAAGGAGTACACCTGAACTGACCGGGATTTTAATGATGCCCGTACAGCCTGACCAAATGGTCTTCTGTACCTGAAAGGGACTTTACGGATATCCTTTGATTCTTGATCTCTTTGATTCTCTTGATTTGACTTTGATATTGATTTCATTTGATAGTTCACGTTATTGCCCATATAGCCTGACTACAAGAGTCTTCTATACCTGAAGGGGACTTTATATGTGTGTTACACGTGGTCTTGATTCCCTATACAACTGACATCCACCTTAACTTGAATATTAATGATTTCATTAGATTGTAATGATTTCATTATTTCAATGATTCACACACATTTATGATTTCTGATTCCTTGAGTCTCTTGATCTTGATCCTTAGAATTTTCATGATTCACAATGATAATTGATTCTTGATTATGATTCTTTGTTCTCAGATCCCACACTGAATTAGATTTCCTTTGAATATGATCTTTTGATTTAGTTCCTTGATTTCACTTTGAATTTAGATTCTTGAATTTGAGCTTGATGGACTAAGGGTTTATTTAGAGTTTAGATTTAAAGTATTACTCATAAGAGTAATTTAATTAACTTGATAATTTGATCTGTTTAATAGTTACCTAGACAGGAGTCTAGGAGTATCAACAAACATATATATGTAAAACATATAATAAATAAAAGCATTTAAATAAACATTTTAAATAAAACAGTTTACGCATGCTTCTCAGCCCGGCGTTTTAAAACAAAAATGTTAGAAAAGGGGCAATGAACTCACCTGTGCTGCTATGTAAATGATCTAACACAAAATGCGCGCTCTTGCTGTAGCTTAGGTTTCTTCAGTTCCTGATTTATTTTATAAGAATTCGAATATATTAAGTACGCCTAATAGTCGTTGTGCCTAAGTCTTTGTCTTGGTGTGTGTAACTAAGTGTCCTAGTACTAAGTGTATCTATGATCTAATCTAACTTAGTTACCCTTTTATAACCCCAAATCCCATGGTTAGTTATAGTAACTTACTTTTATATTTTTAAAAATTTCGGCAGAGTTTCCTTTGTTTTCTGTTTAAAATCCAGACAATTATATTGTCTATTTTACAACAAAATCCCAATCAATGATATTACAACTAACTTTTATAACTAAATAAACTTAAAAGAAACCAATGACATTTATAATTTACATTTCATATTAAACAATATTTTAGAAAATTATTAAATTAACTTTTACATAAATTCACAATGCCTTTATTTTAATTAATACATCATTATTTGAATTTAAATAACATCTAATGTATAATGGGCTTAATTAAGCCCTATTGGGCCCGTCTAGGTCCAATTGAACATCCTTGATTTCTAATTGTTCATGATTCAAGTCTGTGAGTGATCCCATGTAGGTAGTTACACAACTAAGTTAATGGTCATTTATAAATTATTCTATAATGTAGACTTTAATAGTCTTGATCCACACTTAGTCTTTAAATGTTTGTTATTAGTCCTTGATGTTCTAGTTTATAATAGCACAAGTTTTAGACAAGATTTGATATCTCATGTCATTCCCATGCACACACGTATCCCACGCACACACACAAACCTTAACTCATGCATGCCCATGTATACCAATCCTATGTGCCATGAAATCGAAGAATTTTAGTGGCCATCCTAGTTTTAACATCCCTAGGGCAGCGAACCTTTTTGAATTTAGGCAAGGGTTCGGCTAAGTTCACCGGAAGGTTCGGCTATTTTCTAAACCCAACGAACCCTAAGGGTTCGGTTGCATGCATGTCACCGTTTAACAGGTTCGTCACCCCCATTTGGTTCGCCTAGCTCCTGTGTGATGTTGCTACGCTTGCATAGAAAGGTTCGGGGGTTGAGGGTTCGCCATGCACCAGCCATCCAGGGTTCGGCTATTTCGAATAGTTCGTGGATAACCCACAGGTTCGGCATACAGGAGGTTATAGGTTCGCCCAATCATAACAGGTTCGACTAGGGTTCGGTGAGGGTGATAGGTTCGTTTCCTATAGGTTCGTGAGTTAGGGTTACAAGGTAAGGTTCGCCTTATAAGGGTTCGTGGGTGGCGGCCAACTATGAGATTCGTTGCATCTATTGAAGGTTCGGCCGGCTATTGGAAGGTTCGTCCGTGTAACCCACGAACCTGTCGTGGTTTGAGCATCATCATCTTCATCTTAGAGGCTAAAACTGTTACAAATTTACCCCTAACAGTTCCTAAATACATCTGACATTTTCATCTAAGTGTTTTAAGTGTTTAATATCGATCATAATAGCAAAACCACATGAACTTGTGAAAACCCTATAAAAACCGAATTTAAATTGAATATTTACCTTAGATTTCGTGGATGAAAGCTCACAATGCTTGTACTTCTGAAATCTACAAGATGAGAGGATCGTAATGACACCTAAAACACTTGAATCCACCAAGATTTGAGCTTCCAAAGCTTAGAGAGAAGATGTTTTCTTGTGAAGAAACTAGAGAGAGAGATATGAACGAATTTAAGAGAGAGAGAGTTGGTGATGATAGTTATGGCAATTTAATGCCATAATAAGTGATTTCATCACACCCGGTTGGTCGGTCTCGTTCGGTTTCGCGTAAAATGCCGGATCGCGTAGTCTTACCGCGAAACGACCCGATTTATACAAATAGAATTTATTTAATTATTCTAGGTTGTGATTCCTAATAAATTAACTAATATCTTTTATTTATTTTAAATTTAAAATATTAATTTACTGTTTAAATCGAAATGTACGGTCGTCGCGCGTATTCGTTCGAATCGTCACCCGTACGAACACGGCGATAACTATACTTTTCAATCTTGTTTTCTAATTATAGAATATCATTCAGAACGTTAAACTTTCAGATATATTCGTACAGATCGTCACCTATACGAATAACCCGTCGATTTAGCATTCACATAACAATATTCATGTGTTTTGTTCTATAAGGCCTCACATACGTTTATACATAATAAGTCCTAACAAATAATCACATGATGGTTCTGTGTTGCCAGATAATTATCTGACTCAAGAACCATTGTTCTGAACTTTGTTTTCTGAATTGAATCTGAACTGTGATTTGATAACATGAAATGAAAATGATATACAATTGATAATTGAAATACGTACCTGATTTACTGTTCATGTACTGTAGAGATCACTGTTCCGGTGACGGTTCCGGCACTGATGTTACACTAGATGACTCGGATGACAGAAGGTACTTGTTTCTTTGACTCAACCAGCAACGATAATTGATCATAAGAGTGACAATTCCTTACGTTCAAGGATCGCGACTGGTAGGAATGGTCACAGGCTGATAATGACTCTGATCTTGGTCTACTAACTTAGGCCGCAAATTCTTCAACGAACCTGTCCGATCCTTCCACCGAACTGGTCGATTGTTTCCCGAACTTGACCTCCGACATGGTATACAAACCTGACTCACCGCCATGATGTCCGTACGTGGCTTGTGTATACTCAAAATTGGCTCAAAGCAGCCGATAACGGTGCTCGATGAAGGCCAGAAGGTGATGAAAGGGATCGAAATAACAAGGTTTGGTCCAGAAATAAGGAACACCAAATCGTAGTGAAGTTGTAGCCAAACCCTCCGATCGTTTGATATTCTAGCAATGTGATTGTGATTAAATGTGATTTAATGATCGAATATTTTATAATTTTCAAAATGATCGTGCTTGAACATTGACCATATGCAATTGTCCAATTACCATATTTGATTTTTAAGTTAATTAAAGAATGATATTAAAAATATTTGTAATTCACAATTTGGACCCTATATTTTAGATTCCTATTTTTTTAAATTATTATAAAAATAATCTTTATGAAGTATTTATGACTTATTTCTTTTGATAAAACTTTATACATTCTTAAAATTCTTATCTGATTGGTTTATTAAATTTTTATTTAGATTTAATTAGTTTATTTTTAATTTGACTAAATTCTAATAATATTTACATCGCATAAAATATATGATTTTATATATAAGTATGCTTCAGTATATATTCATCCATCCATATACGCGTGGGTGTGTGTGTGTATATATCGAGAATGAAAATCGCACAAAGAAATTCACAGGACCTTTCATTTAGTAAAATTCAACACAATTATAAGTTAAAATTATTACTGAAAACTCTAAGGGTCACATATTTCACCAACGTTCGTTAGACAAGACACGTGTGTGGTTTCTGATAATCCCTCAAATTATCGCTTTGTTGTTCACGTTTGGACTGTTGTGCCACGTGTCACACTAAACTAACTAATTCTAGTGTCACGTAAGTAATAATAATATAAATTATTATTAAAATAAATTAAATGCTGACCTCAAAAATACGAGGTGTCACAAACAGTCAGTCACACCCATCTCTATGACCTCACCATCAAGCTTCCGCGACACATTACATCAGTTACTGATTTCCTACGTCATTCAGTGACTATATCAGTAAAGTGAGAGATGGGTGTCACACCCCGACCGACGGCGTAATACGTCGGGGCATGATTTGTAATTGTTTAAAAGGCTCATGATGCTATTATAATGTTTCAATAGCTTAAACATCCATATTAAATAATTCAAACAATTCATTTAATAACATTCAACATACAAATTCAATACAAATTTCAATGGAAATGGATATACAAATGTTTTAAATTAACTAGGTCCTCTAAACCTATTCTAAGTCTTCACCATAATCTTCACCTTAACCTGTTTAATATATAAAATAAAAAGTCAACTATTTGCATAGTTGGTGAGCAATTCAAAACAGTTTAATATAATATGTATAAAAAGGTGCAAAATTATTAAACTAAATATAACAAGATCTTAAGCGTATGTAAGTAGCACAAAGCAAGAATCCAAACAAGTGATATTACAAAGCTTAAATCAAGACTAGATAGGTCTTTGATTTAAACAATGCAAATCATAATGTTTATGTTTGTGTACATTTCACCTTTTTGACACAATACATAAGTCATTGCGAAGAATGTAGCCACATTCTTAGGATACTATGTACTAGTATATGTTTGATGTATGAAATGTCTTCTAACATAATTCCCACATAGCAATTAGCACATAAGTTCACATGGCATTTAAATCATGTCTACTAAGCTTAAGAGTTTGCATCATTGTATATGTTTTTGACTCTATGAATATATTTTTGCATAAGACATATGTAACATTCCAAAAAGTTACAAATGTAATAAGGGAGTAAGAATTAACTCACTTGTTGGCTTAGCGAATCCAAAGAGTTCTTGATATGAAGTAATGAGTTAATGATCACACTTTATCCTATAATTTATATGAATAACTTAATGAGTATAGTCAGGGCGTACCCACATTGAGGTCAAGGGGGGCAGCCGCCTGCCTTGAAAAAAATATTTTTAGTACTATATATATGTTAGAATCCTAATCGCCCTTCGTAAAATTTTGCAATCACCCCCATTAAACTTTTGATTTCTGAGTGTTAATTAATAAACTGAGTTGAAAATTTTCCAACTAATAATTTAAACCCAATGTAAAATCAAGTTTAGTATTAATTATAATACGTACGTTAATAATTTACGGTTACGAATACGGTTCAGTGTTTTGTATTAACAATTTTCAGCTTTTTTGAACACTCCTACTTTAATATTTGAATTAACTAAAGTGCCTTTTTTTTACTCGTCCTAGGCACCCTAATTCTTAGGGTCGTCCCTGACTAGCCCCTTATAAAAACTTATATTATTAATTTAATAAAATATTAAAATAATACTTGAAGTTAGATTTGTGTAAACAAATTGCTTATGAGAATTTAAGCAATAATTGTATTTGTTTTATACAGAAAGGGTTATTTAGGAACGTCTCGTATACATTGTTTTGAATATATATAAACAAAATAAACTCATGTAGTAAACAACTTTAGATATATTGTATTTTTCATTATGTATTTATATATGAAACTTAGTTTGATTGTCGTTTTTTAACATGACACGACCCGACCCGATCCATCCCAACCCAACTTGAACACCAATGAACGTAAAAAAATTCCACCCCCGATGGAATAAAATTTATGAGTCCGCCACTGAGTATAGTATACCTAAAGTTCGAGTTTAGTGCCTTATGACTATGGAAATCTATGGATCTCCTAAAGAACACTAAAATTTGAACTTATGAAACTTATGGCATTTCGTTTGTTTATTAGTGTGAAAATATTCGTTTAATAATTTAAATGAATATTTTTACAAAAGAATTTTTGGGATTATCAATATATAATATTCCATTTTTTATTTGTTTAAAATTTAGTGTCTTTATCGTTAAAAAACTTAGGATTTTAAATCATTTTATAAATTTTATATTTATAAAATAGAGACAAATAATACTAAATGTATATTAATAATTAATTGGAATAATCCATGAAATTATTTATATAAACATGAATTCTTTAAAATAGAACCAAAATTTTAAAGTTTTATTTAATTAAATTATTTTATTAAAATAAAAATTATTTTCTGTTAAAAATAAATTTCTTACTAGTACATTGTATTTAGATTTTGAATATAAATTGATAAACACCTTTTCTTGAAATTTATCAAAATTGTAAGAAAATAAGAATATGTTTTTTTTACCTTATTAACGTAAAATGTTTTTTTTAAATATAATTTAATTAATTTTTGAAAGTACTTAAGATATAACAGTTTATTAAAATAGATTTTAGAAAATTCCTGGAATTTATTTATTTATAAAATTTATATAAATTTTTATCCAAAAATTACGTTACTTTATTAAGACATTGTTTGTAAAAATAAGTGTATATATATGTGTGCGTTATTGAAATAAGTGTTAAGTTAGTTTTCATGATTAAAACTTATGCATGTATTTGTGAAATAATTAAAACACTTGGTTATTATGTTTAAAAGAAGCTTTAAATCTTAAATCTATGTTTACTCGACATAATTTAATACTAATGTTTCTGTAAAAATTGTTGCTGATAAAAGATCCAAGAAACAAAAGGAAATGAGAAGAATTGGCAAAAAAATGGTAAAAACGGCAATGCCGGGATTCGAACTCGCGTGTATGAGCGACCGAAGGATTACGTGTGTTTGATTAAACATTTAACAAAAAAAAAACTCATCCCAAATCGTTTAAAGGTCGAAGAACCCCAATTCCATTCCCATTCAATTCGTTCAATTATCATTCCGACTGTGCAAATAAACATAGGGCAATTGTTCCTTATTTAAAATTGATCATAATGAGAATAAAAATTACCTGGTTTGGTTTCGAATGGGTCGAGTTTGAGTAGAATGCAGGTCTCAGTTTATCTTGGATCTGATTCGAAGTTCCAGAGCGATTGACATACCACTGTTCGGTTCTTCTGATTCAGAATAAGGTTGCGATTATGTGTAGGTGTTTGATTTTGTTGATTGTTAATCGTTTTAACTATTTAGTGTTTGATTTCATTTGATATGTTAACTCCTAGCTGTATACGCGTTATTTATTCACTATTTTTGGAATTGATCATATGATTAGAATAGTGATTGAGCAGGGATTGTGCCTCTGCTCATGATTTCGAATTTACAACTTGTTTATACCGATTTTTGCAAAGAAACCGGGCATGTGGGAGTCGAACGCGTGTTCAAGACGGGAAAGAAAAGGGAATTGGGTTTTGGCAATATAGGTCCCTCCATTCTTGCACTTTAATCGTTCTGAATAATATTTCTTAGAACTGGATATATGTTTTGAATATTACCTTTTTGGACCCTCCAATTTGTTCAGTAAATTATTTTATGTAATATAAGTTTATAAACTTTTGATTAAGGCTTTTCTTTTATTATTATAATTTAATGTCATATATAGATTATATATATGTGTGTGCATATATATATATATATATATATATATATATATATATAAACTTATTGTTGTATCTTTACAACTTTATTATTTATATTTTCTTTTCTTTTATTTTATCTAAAGAAAACTTTTATAAAAGTTTATAAAGCTTTTAATTTTAACATCCAAGATTTATTATTTTGTTCTAAACTTTAATTAAATCTTTTCTTTTTATTTCTTTTTTTGTTTTTGTTATGAAATATGTTGTAATTAAATTAAAATTTAGAATACGTTAACATATTATTGTGTGTGTGTATTTATAATAGGATTATTTAGAATAAGAATCTTATATTTAATTATAATAGGATATTATATTGTGTGTGTATCTATTTGCATTTACTAGGTGTGTTTAAGTTTATAAAATGAACTAAATAAACTCTTGTACTTTCGTTTGTATGAAATCTATCACAATTAAAATTTGAAAATTTTCTCGAAAATCCTAAAGGTTACAACGAATACGAGCATGAACATGAACACGAACAAGAGCATGAAGACAAAGACGAACATGAATGCAAACACAAACTCATAAATCATGCATGATATAGGTAACAAGTAACGCTCAAGCAAGTTTAGCAATAGTACAGGCAAAACTCAGATGAGTTTACGGCCTCTTTTCTATTAAACTGTTTTCAAGCTTTAAACTAGGGGGGAATACTTGTTGCAATAAAACTATTTGTACGAACATTGTGTGTATGTTGGTTTATTCGAACAAACTCATAAGTGTTGTGTATCGTATGAAGTCCTCGCACAGTCATACCGTTAATGTGTATACAATGAGGCGAGCTTAGATAGTACTATTGGGATTGACGAACTGCTCACGGCGCCAATACTGACGAGAGGTCAGGACGTGTGTAAAATCGACCTATCCCCATTGTTATACGATAGACATGGCGGAGGCAGGAACAAACATGCTAGTTCAGTAATAACGCAACTGGCACTTAGGGCCTCGGGCCTGGAAAACATTAATAAACAGTATGGCATACGACAAACTTTGTTTTTTATATTTACTGTTGATATAAACATGTGAACTCACCAATTTTATGTTGACACATTTTTAACATGTATTCTCAGGTAATTGAAATGCACAAGACTAAGACGCACAAGAAGTCACAGGATGGTGTCCTTCATGCATTTTAGGCCCAGATTCATTTGAATCATTGTTATGTTTTCAGATGTTTAAAACAATTTACTTCCGCTACTGTACTCTTATTTTAATTTCCGCTGTGTAACTTTTAAAACTATTTTGGGATATTTATGATATATTCACGTGTTTTAAACTACATATAGAGTCGTTCTATATGACCAATGTATCTAGTCCTGCCACGTCACACTCAGCGGCCTAATGCTGCAAGTGGAAATTTGGGGGTGTGACAAGTCCGGGTTTGATTCGGGTGTTCGATATATTTCGTTTACGTGTTATCGTATCATTTAGTCGTTTTTTAATGAAATAACTTTAAAACACGAAATGTTTTATAATATATTTTCATTTTAAATCTTTTAGGTTGTAATTCATAATAGATGTTTTTAATTCCTTTTTATTATTTTAAATCTCGTAAGAATATTTATTTTAATTATTTCGTCGGAACGTGTAACGTAGGTTTATATTCGTAAAGATCGTCACCTTTGCGAATACAACGCTCATCTTGTATTCCAACTCGATCTGTGATTTTATGGAATATCATTTCAGAATATTGATCCTAATAGACGTATTTGTGTGAATTGTCACCAACGCGAACACCCTATTATGTTAATCTTCCTGAAAAAATATTGTGAAACCCCGCAAATTACAGGTCAACAACCGATTTAATTAAATAATATTTTATGTTATTAAATCATATGTGGTACTAGAATTGTTTTTTTTAGTGTGACACATGGCACGATATTACAAACACAACACATCGCACCGTAATTCGATGAATTACCAGAAATGCACACATGTGTCCTAAACTCGCCAACGTTGGTAAATTATCGAACAAAGAAAACAAACGAACAATATTTGATGATATATGAGTACATAGGATGAAAAACGAATCAAACAAATAAAAATAAGCATTTGGGTTGGCCCTAGACCCATCGCGGTATGCGATGGGGCTCGACGAATTCCTTCGCGGTACGCGAAGGATGGGCGACAAATTTGAAATCAGCCGAAATTCGTCGTGGTATGCCACGACCAATCATTTTCCACCTCGGCGGTACGCGACGTGTCTCGGTGGAGAACCCAACTCTTTTGTCCTTGGCAATACGCCAGGATCCCCAGGGGACTCCCTTGGCAGTACGCGAAGGCTCCTAGAAGCTTGAAACGTTATAAATACCAACCCGTTTCATTTATTTACACCCTTTCTCATTTCTCTCGAACTCAATCTCCCTGCTCGACCAAGAATACCCTGCCAGACCATCTTAAAGTTCCCAGGAAGCCATACAAGCATTGCCATTGATCCACCTTAGGTCCTTGGAGCTAAGAAGAAGCTTGGGGGAAACATCCAGCACCACCACCACCTTGTAGCAACTGGAGGACAACCATTAACAGCATCTGTCTGACACCCCGTAAAATCCAGGTCAGCATTTCATTTTATTAAATGTTTATTTAATTGATATTTGTACACGTGGCACTGGAATTAGTTCAATTTAGTGTGACACGTGGCATGACAGTACGAACATTGACACAAACTCGATAATTCGGAGAATTATCGCAACACGCACACATGTGTAACAAAACACTCGAAACCTCACAAAACGCTCAAACACTGAACTTGGAAGTTCAAACGAGGCCGAACGATAGTCCGTAAGCGTGAAAACGACGAAGAACGGATCAAACCATTGAAATTGGGCCTATTGGGCTCCCTGTGGACTCGTCGCGGTACGCGATGGACCCCGGAGATGCCCATGGCGGTACGCGATGAGTGGGCGGGGGATTTGAATCCCGAAATCCATCGCAGTACGCTGAGAGGATCTTGGATCCTCTCGGCGGTACGCGACGACGTCCACACGCAAAAATCATAGAAAACCAAGGTGTAATCATTTCCAGCCACCCTATCTCTCTTATCTCGAGTCCCAGACCTCCCATGCTCGTCTTCCTCACCTGCAACTTAGCTTGGGAACCTCTGGAAGCCATTGACACACTTAGAAAAGCTTGAGAAGGAAGATTGAGGGTTTGGAATAAGGAAGGAGCACAACAAGAGCTTGAACCAGCCGTGTTACTCGATCACAGCCCCTCTCGATCTTCATAAGCCACTGATTAAGCACCATCTCAGGGATTCCGAAGCATTGGAAGGTAGTTACATAATCCTTGTAGCTTAAAAACACTTTTACAGCCACATGCATGTTCTAAAATCCACATGCAAGCACTACACCTTCACATGCACGAATTTCATGTGATTTGAATCTGGGTTTATGGTTAAATCTACTGTTATTAATGATCTATAATGATATTTTGATGTTTTATGATGAACCATGATGAGATGTATATGTAAAATGTATGTTTTGGTCATGGATAGATGATAAACTTGCATGCATGTATGATCTAAAGTGTTTTAGATGATTTTGCCTATAGAGAGATGATTCTTGATATTGATTGAACATATTTGCAAGGTTAGAACATGATTGCTATGATTAGGAAGGGGTTATTTATGATTCTTTCTATTTATAGTAACTTTTAGTTACAAAATGGTGATATGGATGATATTGTGAATATGCATGTGGATAGATTTGTTATTAGAATGATAATATGATGATTAAAAGCTTAGAAATGTGATATGGGATTTGATTGTGGTCATATTTGGCCTAGTTACTAATTATAGTAACTTTTGTGGCCTAAATGTTGATAGATAATGATTTGATCTAGATTGACATTCTTAGATGATGCTAAATGGTATTATATGTTGCCATTTGATATGAAAATGGATTAGTAATGCTTAGGAGGATCATTTGGATGATTATTGTCATAGTTACTATTTTTAGTAACTTTATTATGCGAAATATCGAGTTAAAAATGCTATGTATCTTTTGTAAATGCTAAATGACTTATTGTGACTTAACATAGTTAGTGTATAATACGCTAGATGGTTTCCGATGATAAACTTGCTAAATCTAGAAACTTTCCTTTTTAGGAAACTTTTATATGCGAACGTGACCTGTATGCTTATTTGATTTCGTATAACAAAGTGCTATGTGTTAACATGATCACATAGGACTTAACGAGCATGCTAGAACTTTAAAAACGATACGTGTTATGAAACTCGCCATAAATAGAAACTTGCTATATATAGGAAGTTGTCAATGGAAGCGACTTGCGCGTTTTACACACGACAAACACGAGCACGAATGTTACATGATTCACAACCGACACACGGTTCACCAATGGGTCGTTGACTTGACACGGTCAAACACAGTCAATGTGGACCAACATGAGCAAACACAGTCAATGTGGACTTACACGGACAAACATGAACAACCGAGGGTTGTTGAGCACAAACACGAGCACGAAACGTAAACAGTCACTTACACGAGCTCACGTATGGTATACGATATAGGTAGCCGGTGACCGTCACGCTTTCAGCACAGGAGCTTACGCATTTGCTTACTGATCACTTCTAAGGTGAGTTTACGACCCCTCTTTAACTCTTTTACAAGGTTTTCAAATAGGGGGAGAATACTAGTTGAATCGAGTCAAACATTATTACTGTACAAACATTTCTATGTGTATGCTGGTTTATTAGACAAACATTAAGTGTTGTAATCATAACAAGCCCTCACAAAGTCTTACCGTTAATGTACGAACAACGTGGTGAATTTGAATGGATCTGTTTGGGTGTGACTAACCCCACGTGGCACAATACTGACTGGAGGTCGGGACATGTGAAACTTTGACCTAACTCGCTATGTTATTACGAGACATAGCGGAGGCAAGGACAAACAAGTCTAGTTCGGTAGTGACGCACTGACACTTGGAGCCTAGGGCTCGGGACTAACATTATGATAAACAGCATGACACATGTTTTCATACTATATATGTATATGAAAACCTGTGAACTCACCAACCATTGTGTTGACACTTTTTCTTAAACTTGTATTCTCCGGTAACTAGCGGCGTATGGAACAGGATGCACTCTTAAGGACTGACCTTAGGATCACGTGCATTTATATTCTGATTTTTGAACAAACAATTTTTATTGTAATACATTATGTAGTGCCTGACATTATTTTTTTCCGCTGCTTAACTATTATAATTCTGCTGCATAATCAAGTATATTTTATTTCGCTGCAATACTTTAAACTGTTTAGTTGTGTTGTGACAAAGGATGTATTTTCAAACGCATATAGAGTTTTTCTATATGACCATGAGTTGTGATTCTGGCCACGTCACACCCATGTGGACTGACACCACACGTGGGATTTTGGGGGTGTGACAATCTTGATTACTAACCTACTGTCTCAGCTCAATATCATATCACAAGAGCTTTTGAAGGTAGTTCCAATGGTTCATATGCACTTTAAACACTTACAAACACACATGCAAGCATAAATGCTCACATGCACCACTCAAATGGACACATGCATGAAATTATACACACATAAACTTGTGTTGATGGTCTTGATATACTGATTTGTGCCATTGGAATGGCCTATGTGATGTATTGGTGTTGATTTGTGAATAATGATGTTCATTTCTAAAAATAGTAACTTTTAGTGAGGAAAATGTTATTAGATGACGGTTTGGACATGCTATGTACGTTTAAAATGATGATTTATTGGCTAATGTTGAGTTTAGTGATATGTTAGAATGGTTAACCTTGATAAAATGGGGATTTCGTTCATATGTTTCTATAAATAGAAACTTTGGTAAAGAGAATAGGCCATACATGTAATATTTTGGTGATGTTTGGTAAATTGATGATGTTAATGGCCTTATGTGTAACATCTGTGCCGGAGCCATTACCGGAACAGTAAGTTGCACTGTAGATTGCACAGTAGCTCAGGTACACGTTACGTGAAACTATGTTTATGCTATTGAAACATTCTGATTAACATGAAACTATTAAACGATTGTCTGAATCTGACTGAAACCTTAGGGTTTAACAGTCAGAAAACATGTCAGACAACACTGTGTTGAAACATAGATACTTGATATGATACTATTGTGTATAGACGTATGTGAGGTTAAACAAAACAAAATCTTAACGGTTGTCGTTTCAGAATGCTAAACCGACGTATTATTCGTATAGGTGACAATCTGTACGAATGATTCTGATAGTTTAACGTTTTGAAATAATGACTTAACAGTAGAAAACAAGAATCAGAAAGCCAAACCATCGACGTGTTCGTTTGAATGACGATTCGAACGAATACGCGTGATGGCGACGCGATCTGATGAAACGAAAATGAAAACGAATAACGATACGAACGATCGTAATTTTTAAGGAAATAAAAGGTTTCCTATTTTACAATTTTGAAACTCATCATAAATAAAAATTTAAACTAAACTATTTTATTTAACTCGCGAATAAACAAACGAAGCGCGTAAAATAATGAAACGCGACAAATAAATTAATTAAACGAAATTTAAATTAATTATTAAAATTTAATAACATCCAAATAGTTAAAATAAACTCTTTTTATTTGAATAACGAGAATGCGCGTAACGTGCCGGATACGCGACGAAAATATGAACCGAACAACCGAAACGAACCCGAAAACCTACGGGATATAAAAGCCTCAAATGAGGCTAACCACCTCATTTAATTCACTTCCTCTCTCTCTACTCACTATTTCCGGCCACCACACAAACCCACCATTTTCAATCTTTGAAATCCCATATCTCACTCAATTCTTAACGAAATCGAGTGATTCTTGCGCCTAAACGACCATCTTGAAGCCCTCTACACAGAAGTACAACTCATTTGAGCTTTGGTCCAGCCGATTTTGAGGTATGACTAAGAGAACATCACGGGAAATTAGGGTTTTCTCATTGTTTTGTAAGACCCAGCCCTTAATCGGTGTAAAACTTCACACCGCATAATCATGGTCACCGGATGAGTCGATCTGTACAAGGACGAGCTTGGGGAAGGGCTAGATCGGCGGTTGAGCCCTTAGCTACGAATAAACATACAGGGTTCGTGAACCAAACCCTAGCCGAACCCTATGGTGCTGCATTTAGCTCAACGAACCTCAACATGAACTGGCCGAACCTTTGGTGTCCCAACCTGACGCGCGAACCTTCCCCATGCAGTGAATCTTCCTTCTACCGAACCCTTGGTTCGTTGTCACCATCAGCCAAACCCTTTTAGGGTTGCCGAACTCCAGCCAGTGGCGAACCTCACATTACACGAACCT
The DNA here is from genome assembly GCA_009363875.1 of Mikania micrantha. NCBI lineage: Eukaryota > Viridiplantae > Streptophyta > Magnoliopsida > Asterales > Asteraceae > Mikania > Mikania micrantha. The sequence goes on along the minus strand of CM018691.1, from coordinate 118,240,930 downwards.
AGAGCTGCATAGGGGCCGAACCTGTGTGCCCATCCTAACTTGACCGAACCCTCGTGCAGGTTCCAACACTGAACCCTTAGATGTCCACCAACCTGGCCGAACCTTTGAGCCAAGGTTCGCTGGGAAATTCCGGCCAAGCACTTATCTCTTTTCTTTTAATTCAAGCCACATAACGCACAAGCCCATTAGGCCCAACAGTAGTTATATTGGCCCACTTGCAAATGATTGTGAATCACACGAATAGTTTCGGCCCAATACCCTTCTTTCTCGGCCCAAATTAATTGCTAGGCCCATGATCATTTAATTGGCCCAGTAAACAATCTAGATCGGCCCACGTAACTTTAGCCCAAGGCAATATACCATTCGGCCCAACAGTTTCTTTGAAGTCGGCCCATTAATCGGTCCAAAAACAGGTCATGAGCCTATGTGTTACCTTGGCCTGTGCTTAATAACCGGCCAACATTCAATCGACCCAATGCACCTAGTTGGTCCACACACCTATGATTACTAGGCCCAAATTAGATAACAGTTAGTTCAACAAGTTATCCGGCCCAATGGATTTTAACCAAGTGATAAACATATGAATGAATGCTAGAAGCGATGGAAACAAGGAACAAACACCTTTATAACATAGGTATTTTGCTTGTTATAAAGAAATAACAAGTTTCAACACACATACCTAAAGGATTAAAAGCTTTGTATATAAATGACAAGATATGATTAGCAAACATGAATGAGGAATCGAATAATGATGCAAATCCAACACTTCATTTCACAAAGTAATGAAATTGGGCCGGATAATGAACAATACTCACGTATGTTGGTTAAACCTTAGGACTAACACTTACACGCACCACAAATCCTTACAAACTTATATTTACAAACTACAACATTATTGAAATCAATACAGGAGCTTGAACATCATAACAAAAGCAAACAAAGAGCGCCTGCATTCTTATTCTACATAGTCAACCACTAAGGACATAAGGTGAGTTCATTTGTCCCTTTTTAAGCTTATTTGTTTTACTTCGGGACTGAGAAGCATGTTAAATATTTTCATAAAACTCTTAAAATGTTATTTAATGCTTTAAACATAAACATGATACTTATGTCGAAACTTATGCTGGAACTTAGAATACTTTGAAAAGTAATAGACTTGAAATTTATACTCTGAACTTGAGGCTTGAAAACATATGTTGGATGCTTATGAGATTTGATGCTTATGCTACAACAATATGCTTAAACTCGATGCTTAACACTTATGCTACAAACAAGATGCTTAAACTTGGTGATCGATGCTTATGTTGCAAACTAGAAGCTTAGACTATATACTTGATGTTTATGCTATAAACTATATTCTTAAACTATACTCTTAATGCTTATGCTATACACTATATTCTTAAACTATATTTTTAAAGCTTAATCTATAAACTATATCCTTAAACTATACTCTTAAAGCTTATGCTATAAACTATATTCTTAAACTATACTCTTAATGCTTATGCTACAAACTATATTCTTAAAAAATATAGACTCGATGTCTATGCTGTGAATTAACTGCCCAAACTAAATGCTAATACTAATTGCTAATGCTACAATGCAAATACTACATGCTTAACATGCTTAAATGCTCGAAATGGTTAAAGTGCTCATAATGCTTTAAACTTTGAATGCTATAAACTTATCATGCAGAAGCAACGGTTTGGCCTCTTAGTGCTTGCCTCTTCGGTTGTTAAACTTTGAATGCTATAAACTTATCATGCAAAAGCAACGGTTTGGCCTCTCAGTGCTTGCCTCTCCGGTTGTTAAACTTTGAATGCTATAAACTTATCATGCAAAAGCAACGGTTTGGCCTCTCAGTGCTTGCCTCTCCGGTTGTTAAACTTTGAATGCTATAAACTTATCATGCAAAAGCAACGGTTTGGCCTCTCAGTGCTTGCCTCTCCGGTTGTTAAACTTTGAATGCTATAAACTTGTTATGCAAAAGCAACGGTTTGGCCTCTCAGTGCTTGCCTCTCCGGTTGTTAAACTTGAATGCTATAGCTATTAACTATGATAGAACATACTAAATTGGCCTCTCCGTGCTTGCCATGGGGTGTTCTACATAGTTGGGACTTGAAGGAATAGACCGTTGGCCTCTCAGTGCTTGCCATAGGGTGACCTTCATAGTCATGACTTGAGGAGTAGACTTATGGCCATTCAGTGCTTGCCATACAGTGAATCCTCAATGTTCACTCATGCTATAAACTTAAACACAATGCTAAAGCTATAAACGAAATGGATTGGTAGGTAAGACGCTTAATTATCATTAATAGCAATGTCCTATGCGACTTAGTATGTGGTGGGACGGCGTCTGGGCGGGTCGTAGGCTCGACTCAGGGGTATGCCCTATATATAAGCATACCGAGTTGGATGATACAGGTGGTGTTAATGAGATTAAGGTTGTTACCTAGAGGATGCTTGAATGCTTTTGGGTTAATATCATAAACTTTTAAACATGATGCCTTTAAACTAATAATGAAGCTACTACATACGAATGCTATAGACTTGTAAACTTTGAAACAGTAAACTAAAGCTATGATGAGAAATGAATCGAAGGGTAGGTAAAAATGCTTAATTATCATTAATAGCAATGTCCTATGCAACTTAGTATGTGGTGGGACGGCGTCTGAGCGGGTCGTAGGCTCGACTCAAGGGTATGCCCTATATATAAGCATACCGGGTTGGATGATACAGGTGTTATTAATGAGGTTAAGGTTTTACCTAAAAGGTTTGCAAAAGCTATTTTCCAAATACTAAAACTACATGAAATCACCAACCATTGTGTTGACTTGTTTTTCTTACATGTTTTCTCAGGTGACGCACAGGGATAGACTTAAGACTTATGGATTTGCATGCTAGGCTGCCCAGATAGAGGACCTAGTAGACTTTTGGTGAAGCACATGTTTTTCTATGGATACGAATCACTTTTGATATCTTGTACAGATACAAGATAGGAAACTTATGATTCTTTTGATAGGTTTATTTAGTTAAATTACTGAACATTGTCAAATGTAATTTAACTTTATAATCCTTGTATAATGCTATTGTGCTTTAGTTATTCTTAACATTGATGCTATGTAGACAATCTGATCATCACGATTATCACCCACGATATCACGCCCCGGGAACCTTCCGCCCGACGGGGACTCCGATCCAACCCCGCCGGCTCGAGGTGTGACATTATGAACATATGTGAATGGTTTAAATATGATTAAAATAAGCTTTGAAATGAACTTCCCATATATAGAAACTTTATTTGGGGATTTTTGTAAATAAAGGTATAAGAACATGTTAAATGGTGAAATATGATGGCAAATGATACATTATAATGATATGAAGCATTTGCATGATCGATTGTGTTAAAACATGATAAATATAGGAACTTTCTATAAATATAAACTTTAGTTACCTGAAAATGGAATGTGCGCATGTTTGATGATACGTGACTATGTGCTATGTGATAGCATGATTTTGTATAGGGAAACTAGCATGCTTAAAATAGTAAAATGCAATTTTGATGTAAACTTGCTAAAAATAGAAACTTGCTAACTATAGAAACTTACTAAAAATAGAAACCTGCTAAAAATGAAAACTTACTATAAATAGTAAGTTGTCCATTGAACATGTTGTATATGTTTACGTGTAATACGTTATAAATGAACATTAAAAGAACGATAATAAACAAAACGAGTCACCAATGGGTCGTCGAGTCAACACGGTCAACACTTGTCAAACTCAGACAAACATGGTCAAACATGAGCAAACACAACAACTTGGAGTTATTGGGCACGAACACGAACACGAATACAAACTTATATATCCTACGTGATATAGGTAACAAGTAACGGTCAAGCAAGCTTAACACTCGCACAAGCACAAATCAGGTAAGTTTACAACCCCTTTTCTCTTCACATGTTTTCAAGCTTTAAACTAGGGGAGAATACATGTAAACTATGATTTTAGTACGAGCATTTATATGATTGTTGGTTTATGGGGAACAAACTCATAAGTTTTGTATATCATAACAAGTCCTCGCATAGTCATATTGTTAATGTAAACACAATTAGGCAAGCTAAGATAGTACTATTGGGTTTGACACCCCACACAACGCCAATACTGACAGGAGGTCAGGACGTGTGTATTCTCGACCCATCGCGCCATTGTTATACGATAGACATGGCCTAGGCAGGAACAAGCAGTCTAGTTCAGTAGTGACGCAACTGACACTTAGGGCCTCGGGCCTAGCAAACATTAATAAACAACATATCATATGGCAAACTATTTTTCTTACTAACTGTTGATATAAACCTGTGAACTCACCAACTTTATGTTGACACGTTTTTAACATGTATTATCAGGTAATCATAACGCTTAAGGCTAGGATTACACTTAAGGAGCCAAGCACATAGTCCTACATGCATGTTTTAACCTTTGAAAACAATTACGATATCATTTGTGTAGACATTTTGATATCTGAACAAGCTTCCGCATAGTTATTTTTATTCCGTTGTATAACATTTTAAACTGATTTTGGGATATTGATAATATATCCACGTATTTATAAGTGCGTATAAAGTCATTCTATTTGACCAACGCATATGTTCCTGCCACGTCACACCAGGTGGCCTTACGCCACGTGTCACACCCCGACCGACGGCGGAATACGTCAGGGAGCGATGATGAATGTTCATTAGATCATGGTGCTATTAATAAGTTTGAATAATTATGGCATTCATTATTAAAATTAAACCAAATATATTCATTACAAACATTGAAAAGAAATACAATGTAAAATCTAACATTATTTAAAATTAACTAAGTCCTCTAAGCTTATCCTATGTCTTCACCATAGCCTGCACTTTATCTTGTTACATATGTAAAATAAATTTGGGTCAACTATATGAATAGGTATGAGATGGAAATAATATATAAAAAAAGATATGGGCGCCATTCCCGGGTTTCAAACCCGCGACCCATCAGATTGATTCACAAGCTCCTAACACTCGGGTAGGAGCCCTAAGGACGATATGAAATGGAAAACCAGAATACAAGACCTCTATCTCGAATCGTTTCCCCATTTCAGTTCTAACACAATAAACCCTAATTATATTTCAATCGAATTCCTTTGATTCGTTGATTGTGAGAGATCAAAAGCTTAGGGCTTTTGATCCTCACATGATAACGAGTCTTTTGAGATAGAACTTACTTGATTACGAATCGTTCTGATATAGATCGGGTTCGAGGATGAGGCCGACCACAACAAGCATTTGAATTCCTTCAATTTGAGTTTGTTTGTGTTATTCTTGTGTACAGACAATTTTGAATTGAGTCAAGGAACCGATTATATGATCAATTTGTGATTTTATACTCGATTTGATGTATTTTGATTTATGATAAATGTTTGTATCTAGAACAGCTGTAATATGCGTAATATCTTGGTATTTTTGGTATTAATTCGTATAGATTGATTCGAAATTGAATTACGATCGCGAGTTTATAGTTTGTTTTGATTTTCAAGCGCGTTGTGATGGACTGGAGAACGAACTGGGTTGTACTGAACCCGTGGGTTGATCCAGTGTGTTCGTGGGTAAAGATGGAATAGACTTTTGGGGATTGACACTTCCAGTCCTCCTGTTTTGATGTTGTGCCATTTCCCCTTTGAACTTTTCTCAACAGATTTTAGTTTTGATTCATTTACATATTTGATCCCTTATATAAAGACTTTTAATTATTTATAAGCTTTTCTTTTTGATTTACATATATAAGTTCATTATTTTTTTATGAATTCTTAACTTTAGTTTATTTTAAATTAGTTATGTTTAATTAGTTTGTAAATTGATAGTATTTACTATTTCTACTACTACTATTATTATTATTTGTGACACCCCGTAATTTTCAGGTCAGCTTTTATTTTAATTAAATGTTTATTTAATTAACATTTGCATACGTGGCACTAGAATTAGTTTAATTTAGTGTGACACATGGCACGATAGTACAAACATAGTCGCAAACACGATAATTTGGTGAATTATCGAAAAACGCACACACGTGTCAGAAATTCACAAACGTTGGTGAACGTCGAATAAAACAAATAACTAAAACATTAATAAGTTCACAAATGATCAAACATTGAACCAAAATGGTTCAAATAATGATAAACGATGAACGACAATCGAGAAAACGACGAAAACGAATCAAACGATCGAAATTGAGATAATTATGCTCGACCGGGAGTCTTCGCGGTACGCCAAGGACCCGAAGTGGGCCTTGGCGGTACGCAGAGAGTAGGCGGGGGATTTGAATCCCGAAAACCATCACGGTACGCCAAGACCCTATGAGGACGGTCTTGGCGGTACGCGAAGCCTTCCAAATGCCAAATATTTTTAAAACCAAGACAAAGTCATTTTTTATCCTACTCTCATAATTTTTCTCAAACCCAGACGTTATCCACTAGATTATTTCTCCCCTAACCCACCTGCAAACACTCTGGAAACCCCATAACCACCATTGAAGAAGCCACCATTGAAGTTTTGAAGCTTGGAACTCATAGGAAGCTTGACGAGAAGACTTGTGGAGCTTGTTCACCATCATCACCTCCTGGTTTCTGCCAAACACTAGCTGTCCAGGAGCTCTAGGAGCTGCTACAACATCATCTTGGTGTTACAAGACCTTTAGAGGTAGTTTTATGAGTTCATACACACACATTCAACACCCATATACACACATTCACTAAATCTCACATGCAAGCACTTAATCTATACATGCACAAATTTGGGTGTTGATATTTTATCCTTTGATGATTCATATGATGATTTAGAATGATTTACTTGAGTATTTTGATGATATTTGAGTAAGGGATATGGGTATGGACGTATATCACCAAAATAGTAACTTTTATGGACATGCATGTATAATCTAAGATGTTTGAGATGATTTTGAATAATAAAGAATGATTATTGATGATATTTGAGGATATGTACAAGGCCCAAAGTGATTTTATGGTCATTTTAAGTTGTTTTGAACAAAGTTACTATAAATAGTAACTTTATTTGTGCGAATCTTGCTAGATGATGAAATAGAACTTTGCATGTGATTGTAAGTGGTGATTTATGATTTAGATTGATGATTTCAACAAGAGAAATTGCTTAACCCTATTGAAATGATGTTATTTGAGAATATTACTAAATATAGTAACTTTATTCGTACAAAAACGTGTTGGATAATGATTTGGTAAAGTAAACATGTTCAAGGGATGTATTGTAACCAGTAATGGTATTATTGACATGATTGGTATACTAAATGCGTTAAATGAGCAATTTTAGCCATAAGTTTCTATTTATAGAAACTTTAGTTGTAAAAGTCATAACATGCATGATAATGTGGTATATGAATAGCATTTTGACATGATTATGCCTATATGAAACTGTTGAACGATTTTTGTTGCTAAACATTCCAAATATAGGAACTTTCTAATTTAGGAAACTTTAATTTCTAAAAACAGACTTATGTGTTTATTTGAACCTATGAGACAACATGCTAAGTGTTAACATGATCACTTAGGAGTAATGAGCATGCTAGAACCGTTAAAATGTAATTTGTTGTAAAATTACTAAAAATGGAAACTTACTATAAATAGTAAGTTGTCCATTAGCGTGACTTAAGTGTTTTAGTGCATTACGTGAACGATAATTAAATTTAAACGAATTATAACTAATGAACGGTACACCAACGTGTCGCACCCCGGCCTTCCCGGCCTGAACGAAAGGGCGCGACTGGACTGATCTGGCAGGATCGCAGTCTCCGGTCACACAGTTGCGAGACCTACATGTCTGGTTTCATACGTACATCCAAATACTTGGACAAAACAGTTTATAAAATTAGAGTTGCGGAAGTTTAATAATATCAGAACAGATATAATTCATAAGTTGCGGAAGCGTTGTTAAAACAGTTTTCAAAACATTACAGAGTAATAGTTGCGAAAGCGTTTTTTAAGTTGTTTAACAATACATGAAGTAACATAACCAAATGATAACAAATTTTTAATAGACTAAGACACTATAGTAGATGCATGGGACTCCATCCTAGCATCCTAACTCCTCATGCGTGTGCCTTAGTTACCTGAGAAAACATGCGAGTAAAAGGTCAACACAAAGGTTGGTGAGAGCACAGGTTTGTATTCAGCTGTAAACATCAAAATATTTAAAGAAAGTGTTTTGCAGGTCTACATTTCAATATCCATTGATAGCTAGTCAATATGAGTTATACCATATGCGGGTTCGCAACCGAAGCTAACATGCTGCCTCCCGCCATATCCATCCAACAAGATATGGCAATGTTGTTTGGTCAATTATGCACTGTTCCAACCTCCAGTCGGGGTGGCAATACGGCGCGCAACAGTGGGGCTTTTCAGGCCCAAATAGTACTATTCAGAATTACCAGGCTAAGCGCAACGCGCTATTAACGGTTCGAGGTGTGTTTAACGAGGACTTATCAGTTTTGTGGATTAATGCCACACATATGCATATACGTGATATTAGCATGTACAAATGTAACCAAAAAGTGTGTATGTTGTTCAAAAACAGTTGTATGCAATGTTTTCTCCCCCAAAGGTAGAAAATGTAAAAATGGGCCGTGAACTCACCTGATATAGTAGTTCCGGTTATATGCTCACTACTTGCGAATGCTAGCACCTGCTAGTATGCACCTATAACCATATAGGTTGTGAGTATGAGTTTTGTGGTGTGTTGTAATCCATACAACTCCAAGTGTCGGTGTGCTCAACCGAGTGTGTGTGTGTGTTGACTTGTGTTGACTCGACGAATCGTTGGTGACACGTTTGTTGTGTTTATGTGTCTTAATGAAAATAAGACACCAACATGCATTCCTATAACCAATCATGATGTTTTCACAAAAGCAAGTTTTGAAAATTGTACCGTTTCCGTTTCGGGGAAACTTTCTATATTTAGAAAGTTTCTATTTTTGGAAAGTAAAGTTATGAAATCCCATTTCGTAAAACAAATCACTCTAGTATGTTTGTAAAAAACACGTTTATACACTTAAAACACATCGTTTGCGCATAAATCGCCATTTATGCCATTTTGCCCAAATAAAGTTTCCTTATTTGGAAAGTATCTGTTTAAAAACTCGTTTTCACAAATCCAAGTTCCCAATATGCTTAGAAATCATTTTTAAACATATTTCAAGAATCAAAGTTCATCAAAACATTCTTAAACATCAAAAGCCCTCTTTTGATTTACAAAAGTTTCCCTAAATAGTAAGTTTATACAAACTCATGTTTTTGACAAAATCAAATATCCAAATGTGTTTCTAAACACTCCAATATGCATTTGACAACATCTGGACATGTCTAACATGTCTAGATCATCACAAATCTAAGACATGCACATAAAAGTTTCCTTTTATGGCAAGTTTCACAAAAACATCATCAAATCGATCATTAACTCAACCAAACTCAAATCCAATCAATCTTATGCTAAAATCAGTAGATCTAAATCTAATAATACATCAAATCACCAAAAAATTCGTGTTCGATAGCCACATGGAGTTGCATGTGTTCAAACACACTTGCATGTGTGTTTTTACTTCATGCATGTACGATCTAACTATAGGTAAACATGTAAAACTACCTTAGAAGCGTAGATTCACAGAGATTGAGTAGTAACAGCTTCTGATGATAGTGATTCAGTGTGTTGATCGTTGTTTCTATCCTCCTAGCTTCTTCTCCAAGCTCCAAGGTTTCCAAACTCACCAACAAAGAAGGAGATGGCTTCAAAAGAGTTTCCAGGGGGTTGAGGCTTAATTTCAGTGAGTTTTGGCCGAGAATGGTGAAGGAGTTCGAAGAAAAATGGAGAAGAAACCGAGTGAAAGCGTTTGGGGTTGATTTTATAAACATTTTGATCTACATGGCCTTCGCGTACCGCGAAGGCCGATCAAGAGGGTCATCGCGTACCGCTGAGGAATTCGGGAGTCTCGACTCCCGGTTTGCTTCGCGTACCGCCGAACTCTTCACCAAGGGACCTTCGCGTACCGCGATGGGTCCATTTTCTTGTCTGTTGATTTCGTCGATTCGATTTCGCTCGTGTTTGATTTCCAACGTTTATCCTAAACATCCAGCCCGTGTTTAGCACATAATCATAAAATAGCACATAAGTTTGATTGATCCCCAACGTTCGTGAGACTCGTGTGTGTTTCGATAATTCCACGAATTATCTTTATTTGTTTGTGTTCGTCGCTGCGAATTGTTTGCATGCTTGATTAACCATAATCAACATGTATTGCACAATTCAACAATTCTCCGAATTATTGTTTTGTGTTTGTGTTTTGTTTGCCACACTTGGTTTCCAAAACCAATGTGCAATGTACGATTCGATAGTTCCTCAAACTATCGTTTCGCAGTTGTGTGTGTTTGACTCATGTAATTAAACATAATTAAATGAAATGCAACAAGTATGAATGTGAAATGTAAAGAATGCAAGAGTCGCAATTTACCTGAAATTGTCGGTTGTCACATCATCCCCTTGTTGAAAGAAATTTCGTCCCGAAATTTGGTTGTTGTTGGTAGTGTTTGAGAACAAAATTTTCTGGTTGTCACACAACGGGTCGTTGACTTTGACACGGTCAAACACGATCAAACACGGTCAAACACGAGCAAACACGGACAAACATAACAACCGAGGGTTGTTGAGCACGAACACGAACACGAGCAGGGACACGGTCACGAACACGAAATCATGTAAGCCATACGATATAGGTAACCGGTGACCGACTCGCCGAGGAAGCAGGAGCTTACGCGTATCTCTACAAGCACTAAGGTGAGTTTACAGCCCCTCTTTCAAACTCTTTTACAAGCTTTCAAAATAGGGGGAGAATACATGTTGTTGAGTTAAACATTATTACTTGTACAAACATATTGTGTATGCTGGTTTATTGGACAAACATTAAGTGTTGTATAGTAACATAAGTCCTCGCACAGTCTTACGGTTAATGTATTCACAACGAGGTGAGTTTAGATAGTACTATTGGGTGTGACAAACCCCACGCGGCGCCAATACTGACGGGAGGTCAGGACGCGTGTAATCTCGACCCATCGCGCCATAGTTTTTACGATAGACATGGCGGAGGCAAGAGCAAACAAGTCTAGTTCAGTAGAGACGCAACTGACACTTGGATCCTAGGGCTCGGAACAAACATATAATAAAAAGCATGACACGTGACAAACATTCTTTTATATACTTATGTAATGATATCAAAACCTGTGAACTCACCAACCTATGTGTTGACACTTTTTCTTAACATGTATTCTTAGGTAACTAGCTCGATCATGGATAGAGATGCACTTAAGAGAACAAGCACTGAAGTCACATGCATTCATCCCTTGTCTTTCAAAAACAATATATAATCTCATTATGTCTTTACAAACAATGTAGTGTCTAACGTTTACATTCCGCTGCATTTGAACAAATTATTATTTCGCTACTTAAACACTTATTTTAAATGTTTTAGACTGTTTATGATATTCCACTGCATGTCTAATTAATCAGTTTGATTAATGATGTTGTTTCAAACATATATTCCAAACGCATATAGAGTCGTTCTATATGACAAAGAGCTGTGATTCTGGCCACGTCACACCCAGCGGTTTGACACCGCACGTGGGAATTTGGGGGTGTGACATTATTGTTATTATATATATATATATATATATATAACTTAGGTTATTTACTAATAAGAATGCTTTTATTTCATTATAATAGCTAAAATTATTATTATTATTATTTTTGTATTATTATTACTACTACTTTAGTAATAAAAGAGACATTTATAAGTTTATGATTACAAGTGTTTCAACTAACGTCTAACCTTTTTATTTATTACAAATTGGACACGATTACATAACTTAAGATTTAACTGGAAACCATAGGGATTACAATCTCCCCTACTTTATAAAATTTCGTCCTGAAATTTATTTGTAAAAAAAATGATTGTCACGGTTGTTAACTGTTTCTTAATTTTTCATTCTCACTTGTTTTATTTTACTTGACTTTGATTATCGGTTTAATCATCTTATAGTTATTAGTATTTTATTAGTGCTATAAAATAGTGTCTAAACTCATAGACAGAGTTATACAAGTAACGTATTCGTCTTTTAGAGTTTATACGAAATTCGTTTACTTGGTTTCGAATCACAGATAGCTTATTGAATTCAAAGTAATTATAATGATCGATCTCTTGGGTTAATCCTAATGTAAGTGCATACATCATATGTCTATATATGAATAACACTTGATTTGACTCATGTGCTCGACTGAATCATGGTTTGATTGACCTTTTAGATTAAATTAACTAATCATGCTCTTGACCAAGCTTTCGGTGCTACTACCAATGTACTAATGATGCTTATATATAGGGTATACCGCAGCCAACCCACCACATCAATATTACTTTGATAGCATACCAAACGCCTACCAAGACTATCCTAACTTAAAACATGCGTGACTAAGTGCTAAAGACTTGGTTGTAGAATGGATCACTCGGAGTATAGATTGAATTGACAAATCCTATCCTTGGTCAAGCTTTTGGTACTACTATCAATGTATTATTGATGCTTATATATAGGGTATACCGTAGCCAACCCATCACATCACTAATACTCTGATAGGATTCCAATTACTTACCAAAACTAACATAAACTTTGAATACTTTTGAATAGATGCTTGAATACTTGACTTTTCTTTAGAAATCGTATGAGTATAGAGATTCTAATAATTGCAATCTTGCAATAGGATCTCATGATTGTATAGCTTTATATATAATTGATTTTGAATATACAGTTGATATAGAATACACTAGTATGTGATATTATATGGTTGTGATAACTAATATCATTAACCTTATTATAATATCACCGAATCTTTTGAATCTTTGTTTAAAGATAAGAATATAGATCAATTTACTTAGAAATCAATAATATTAACTTGTTGTGAAAGATTTATATGGAATCACCTATACCAAAATTTCATTAGTTCAAGTCAACATATTGAAATCCAATGAAATACGAATAATATCAAAACATAACATTCAAGATTGAAATAGTTTTACATGAAATCAGAAATACATGAATTAGAAACAAATGAAAGTTCAAATCAAACTTTTATTGGCCGTTCCTCGAATAAAATGAAATATCATAATCGATGTATCACACCACATTGTTCACCACTTCATTGTTATCTTGATATAGGTTTGCATTAACATTGAAAACATGACCCCTCGCTCCTTGATTGGTTTGATTGTTTGGGGCCACCACAATGTAGTTGTTATTGTTGGCCCTCAATGACAAATGTTAATGAAATGATTCGAATCCCCACATTGAAAGCAAGCTCTAGCCACTGGTTTTCTTGGAGCTGTGAGGAGTGGTACATTGGCTTGGTTGACTTGAGCTTTAGGCAATCTACAATGAATAGAAAAATGTCCCAAGCGATTGCATTTTGTGCACAATCGGCACGGTTTTGTAGGCATGTGATGGAAGTTGCAAGTAGAGCATAGTGGGTGTGGACCGGTGTAGGCCTTCTTGTAGACCTGGTTAGTTGCAGCAGTAGGGGCAACTTGTTGGAGTGGGATGGCATGAGTAACAAAGTTCAGGTGATCGGATTTTCTTTTGTTGTTCTTGAGAGGAGCAAATGAATCACCTTTGGTTTCTGTTTTGGTTGGTTCATTTGGACCCTTTGTCTGATCCTTATCTTTCTTGAATTCTTTCCTAGTTAAGGTTCCAGGTTTGACATGGTTTTCAGTCAAAGTTGCAGCCATGTGAATGGCATCAGCAATAGTAGTAGGCTTGCTACTTAGGATCGAGTCCTGAATTTGCATTAGTAGTCCACCAATGCATTTCTCGATCCCTCTTTCCAAAGGGTCACCATATCTGGGCATAGAAGACTCAGTTCATGAAATCTATTGTTTTATATCATGTTCTCGCCACTTTCTTGCTTGACTTCCCAAAACTCAAACTCAAGCTTCTTAACCTCATTGCGAGGGCAAAAATCTTGAGTCATGAGTTTCTTGAGTTTGTCCCAAGTCAGTTCAGTAGCATTGTTATCACCTAAAGTTCTCTTCTTGTTATTCCACCAAGTAAGGGCTTGTTTTTTAAGACACCTAGTAGCATAACGAACCTTTAAGTTGGCTGGGCAGTCATTGTTTAGAAATGTACTCTCCATACTTTCGAACCATTGGAGCAACCCAGTCGCTCCATCCGACCCATTGTACTTGGGTGGGTTACAAGAATTGAAGTGGTTGAATGAGCACTTGGGTTGGTTGACAGGCTCAGGGTTTGGGTTTGTTGGATTAATATTGAGGCGTTGTTGCAGTTGTATCACCATATTGGGTATCACTATTTCCATTTCTCAAGCAATCGCGGCAGCCATGCGACGTTCAGCAGCACGTTCTCGTCTTGCCATTCTAGATAAACATGAAATGGGAATTGGTTAAGAATTTAATATAAACGAATAAAATGTTATAGAGTATATTTGAATTGTGACATTTGTTATATCTTAGATACAGTAATAATGGATTACTACTGATCATAGATAAAATGTCATGAATTCAGTTACACATAGTTAACTTTGTTGGTTTTATGTGAACTTAAAGTATGATATTCAAGATTGAATGCTTATTGACATGTTAGGATTTTGATCTTTGAATTTAAGCATAGTATTCATTTAATTTCCTGGAGTTAAAGTATGGACATCATGGATTGTGACATCATACCTGTTAAAATTTAGTGATGAATCACCATTATAAATCATAAGTATGATGTTACTGATTTTCTTGAATCACAAAATATACATTGTTTAGATCAAAGAAGAATAACATTATAATCCTTTAGATGTAGTGGTGTATCACCATCACAATCCTTAGACTTAATGTTATTGACTTCTTTAAATCCTAACATATGTATTATAAAAATAAAACAAAGGATAATGACATCATTTTCTTATAGATGTAGTGATGAATCATCATCACTAATCTTAAATAATGATATCATAGAAGTTGGATTGAAGTCATTTGAATTTGATTAATAATCATTCAGAATTAATATTGTTTGTAAGATGTTAACATGCTTTGCCCTATAGGTAAAATACTTTTATTAAGAATCCTCAGGTAAACCAGACTGGTCCCTCGTCAGGGATTATTAATCGCTTTCCGAGACAGGAATCTCAATTACTGGTATTCACCCTTCCAGTTAGTACATGTCCTTCTTAACAACTTAATTCTAATGGGATTATAAGAAAATCATTTGAACTTGTTTGAAAACATAAGGTATGGCATTCAAAATTGAATACCGGGTGACATATTAGAATAATTTAGTTTGTAAAGTGTTTGGTGTGATATGCTTTGGCCTATAAGTGGTCATACTCTCATCAGAAGTCCCCAGGAAAGCTAGACAAGTCCCACAGTACCTTAGGGATTTATAAGAATAGCTTTCCTAGACTAGAATTCTAATTACCAGTACTACACTCTTCTAGTTACTACATATCCACCTTACAAACTTAATTCTAACGAGATCTTAAAATCAATTTTGGAATTCCTATGTTGTCCAAGGTATAATATTATGCATTAAGCCTAATGAGTTTAAATTCCTAATATCTAATGATTGTTTGTATGTATGTGAGTTTGAAATGGGGTTTACTTAAAGCAAGTTCTAAATCAATTGCTCAAGTAAGTAAATCCCATGGTATCAAGTTATCTTACTCTAAGGCATTCCTAACTAAGTTTAAGCAAAGGCATATTAACAACTATGGCATTCCTCTATGGTAACATGTGTACATATATATATTACACAATAAGTATCAGATAAAACATAGCACATAAGCAACTAGTAAACAATTAATGATAATATGAGATAACCCATATTTGGGTTACCTAAGTCATAGTTTAGGTCACCATTTTCTAATAACCTAGATCTCTATAACCATGGCTCTAATACCAATCCGTCAAACCCCGACCGGCGGCGGAATACGTGGTGGCGCGATGACGATTGTTCATTAGCTCATGATGCTATTAATAAGTTTGAATAATTATGGAATTCATTATTAAAATTAAACCAAATACATTCATTACAAACATAGAAAAGAAATAGAATGTAAAACATTACAATGAGAAATCTAACATTATTTAAAATTAACTAAGTCCTCTAAGCTTATCCTATGTCTTCACTATAGCATGCACCTTATCCTGTTACATATGTAAAATAAATTTGGGTCAACTATATGAATAGTTGGTGAGTTTACCCATACAGTTTAATATATATAAGAATATGTTTAAAAGTTTAAATACAAACAAAGTCTAAATCAATAAGACCTAAATCAAGTATACTACAAGTTTAACATGTTCTTTGGCTCTTTCACCTTTACTAACTTAATGACACAAGTCATTAAATAAAGGCTACTAGTTACAAAAATTGAATTTAGGCTCTTTCACCTTTTCAATATATATTATCCTAAGTTATATTGCAAGGGCTACTAATAACATAGACTACAAAAAGAATAACATGATAATACTTTTGAATGTAAACAAGTAGGCATATTAAGCACATAAGTCAAACAATTTAGACTCATAGTTTGCATCAAATTTTGATTTTTGAGTCTAGAATAACAAGGTTTAGTATAACATATGTAATATCCCTAAGTACAAAAGTAAAAGAGGGAGTATGAGTGAAACTCCCCTCTTTAGATGCTTAGCTAGTTCCAAGGTTCTTGAAATGAGGAGGCTAAACTATCTACTCATCCTAAAATTGAGTAACAACTCTTAGCATCCCAATAATTCAAAGTTCAAGAATCCTAAAACTATGGCATCCTAATGGAAGTCCTAGTTTGAACGAGCCTATGTTAAATGAATACTTAGAATGGCAATCCTTATAATATTTATTTAATATAATCGAATATCAAATATTCCTTTTTATTTACCAATATTAGTGTATGAATAAACTAGACTAATGTTTAAAGAATATTTAATAATATTCTTAATAAATAAAATAGAATATGAGATATTTATTATTATTTATTTTGTATATTGCATTGCTACATGAATAATTTCCATTCATCTTTTATTTGTATTTCAAAGTATATACATTTGAATTATAAGATTTTATTTGTTTAAAAAAATCATTTATAAAATTATATTTAGTCTTTTAAGGAATTTAAAATAAAACTTGAATTATCTTGATTAATCATGTTGAATTATTTTATCTCAAAATTTTAAAGATTATATTTTTGTAGACTTAGATTTTAAAACAAAAAATTTGGGTTTTGAAAATGATTTGAAAACATTTTGTTATGATAATTAACTCATTTAATAAAATAAATAAGTATGTGTGTGTATATATATATATATATATATGGTAGACTTGTAGGAGAAGGTGTATAAAAACAAGTTTTACGATTTTATTATAATAATTATTATTAAACATTTCATTATATATATTAAGTAAACTTTGTAAAAGAAATTATTTAAATTATTTCTTGATTATAATTAAATAAAATTTTTATGTTTTTTTAATATAGTTTTTTTACCAAAATATGAGATGGAAATAAGATATAAAAAAAGGATCTGGGCGCCATTCCTGGGTAGGATCCTTGAGGACGATATGAAATGGAAACCAGAATACAAGAGCTCTATCTCGAATCGTTTCCCCATTTCAGTTCTAACACAATAAACCCTAATTCTATTTCAATCGAATTCATTTAATTCGTTGATTATGAGAGATCAAAAGCTTAGGGCTTTTGATCCTCACATGATAACGAGTCTTTTGAGATAGAACTTACTTGATTACGAATCGTTTTGATGTAGATCGGGTATGAGGATGAGGTCGACCACAACAAGCATTTGAATTCCTTCAATTTGAGTTTGTTTGTGTTCTTTTTGTGTACAGACAATTTCGAATTGATTCAAGGAACCGATTAGTATGATCAATTTGTGATTTTATACTCGATTTGATGTATTTCGATATATGATAAATGTTCGTATCTAGAACAACTGTAATACGCGTAATATCTTGGTATTTTTGGTATTAATTGGTATAGATTGATTCGAAATTGAATTACGATCGCGAGTTTATAGTTTGCTTTTAATTTCAAGTGCGTTGTGATGAACTGGAGAGAACGAACATGGTTGTACTGAACCCGTGGGTCGATCCAGTGTGTTCATGGGTAAAGAAGCAATAGACTTTTGGGGATTGACACTTCCATTGTAACATCAGTGCCGGAAACGTCACCGGAACAGTGATCTCAATAGTAACATGAACAATAATCAGGTACAAACTATATGTAATTCAGTGTATGTCATGTTCATATCATGTATCATTATCATTTCGTGTTATCAAAGAGAAAATTCAAAATCATTTCAGAGAAACAAAACTCAGAAACATGGTTCATCAGTCAGATAATTATCTGGCAATACAGAACCATCATGTGATTGTTAGTTAGGATTCTATTATGTATAAACGTATGTGAGGCTTTACAACACAAAACAACAACGGATGTCGTTACGTGAACGATAAATTGACGGATTATTCGTATAGGTGACGATCTGTACGAATATATCTGAAAGTTTAACGTTCTGAATGATGTCCAATAATTAGAAAACCATATTGAAAAGTATAGTTATCGTCGTGTTCGTATGGGTGACGATTCGAACGAATACGCGCGACGACTGTACGATTCGATTTTTAACAGTAAATTAAATATTTTAAGAAAATTTAAATAAATGGAAGATATTTAGTTAATTTACTAGGAATTACCACCTAAAATAATTTTATAAACTTTGTTTTAAAACGGAGCCGTTTCGTTACGAAAATGAAGGAAAAACGACGTCTTTACGCGAAACCGAGTGAAACCGAACGGACCCGAACATAACCAAGTATTTCTAAGTCATTTAATGTGGCATTTAATACCACAACCACCACCACCAACCAACTCCCAACTCCAATTTTCGTTCTCCCTTCTCTCTCTACTTTCTCTCTCTAGAAACCATAACCACAACTCCTTCAATCCTTCACGAAATCTTGAGTTCTTGGTGCCAAAACAACCCTTACAACTCTTAGAACTCGAAAGTACAACAGATCTAAGCTTCTAACTAGTATATTCGAGGTAAATCCATGATTTATGTTCGGTTTTGGGGTTTTGAAAACCCTAGTTTGAACCCTCCTTTAAAACCGGCCAACTCACTTCAAATCCTTAGGGTATCACCGCAATACACACTTAGGAGAAGTTAGGAACTTGTTGCACTCCATGGGTTAGCCATTTGATCGAAGGTTGGGGATGCCATTAATGTGGGGCTCGAAGGGGCCGAATGAAGACACCCAGCTCAACAAATGAGCCATTCTCACCCCTTTCGGCCGAATGGCCAGGGCCACCCTCCTTTGGCCTGGGTTCATTCGCCCGAGCTTTACTCGCCCTGCTCCTTCGGCCAACCATCTCATTATGTCGGCCACTATCACACCCCGAGCCGGCAGGCTGAATCGACTTTCCCGTAGGGCGGAAAGTTCTAGGGGCGCGATATCGTTTGATAATCAAAATGATCAGATTGTTTGCATAGCACATGATATACATAAATGAGACATGCTAACATGACAATGATATAGAATTACAAAGTTAAATTAAATTGTTTCCTCATAATTTAACTCAGTAAATCTATTCAAAAGAATCAATGAGTTTCTATCTTGTAACTGTACAAGATCTACAAAAGATGATTCATTGTTTTGTCATTCCAAAATATGCTCGACACAAAATGTAGCTAGGTCTTCTAAAAGTCCACTAGCTATGTTCTTGGATACTGGTAACTAAACCTATTCGTCACCTGAGAGAACATGCATTTAAACAAAGTCAACACTAGGTTGGTGAGTTCATAAGTTTGATAATTGAAAACCTTGAATTGTTCACATACACAATCACAATGCCATACATGTTACTTATAAGTTATTTGATTCACCCGTTCACACAATGGCCTCTCCATAGTTATATTTACAAGTAGTATCTCATCCTAGTAGTTATGCTTATATATAGGGCATATGTAGGGGAACAAGCCCCAGCCAACATCCCACCACATAACTAATAGAACTCCACACCACTTGCAGTACAACTAAAGATACCCATTTTCATTTCACCTGTTCATCCAGTTTGATATTCACCCGTTGTATCATATGTAGAATAATATGTCGAGAGGGGTTTAGTTATCAAACCGAAGTATTGATACACCCTCAATGTAATAAGGAAGTTAGATTAATTTAATCTGATCCTTGTTATTATTCCATTTCTTGTGGGGTTAACTGTTAATCACTTTTAAACAAGAAGAGTGTTAGTTAACCAATTGATATTTGTTCTTAACTTGAAGTGCATAGAACCTAAAAGGAATCCATTGCAATCCTCACGAAATCAGATTACAATGCATCCGATTTGCCTCTACCACTATGAGTTTCCATAGGCCTCATCGAAACTATTACAAGTATAATGACACGAGAGAAAAATCAATTCCTCAGTCTACTAATCAATAGAAATCGATGGATTAATCACAATTATAACTGCAGATTAATATCACCATGTGTTGCTTACCAGAACCTGACTGTCTGTCGCCCTGTCACCGGTCATACTTTACCTGCCAATGATCAATACGATCAATATACCAGCCCTACAAGCTGGAGGTTTGTCACACCCCGAGCCGGCGGGGTTGGATCGAAGTCCCCGTCGGGCGGAAGGTTCTCGGGGCGCGATATCGTAGGTGATAATCGTGATGATCAGATTGTTTACGTAACATCAATGTTAAGAATAACTAAAGCACAATCAAACATTAGACTAGGATTACAAAGTTAAATTACAATATCAAGGTTCAGTAATTTAACTCGGTAAACCTATCAAAATAATCAAGTATTTTCTATCTTGTAACTGTACAAGACATCCAGAAGTGATTCGTATGAATAACAAAATATGTGCTTCCAAAATCAACTAGGTCCTCTATCTAGGCCGCCTAGCATGCAATCAAAAAGCCTTACCTTAAACCTGTTCATCACCTGAGAAAGCATGTAAGAAAACAAAGTCAACACAATGGTTGGTGAGTTCATAAAGTTTATAAGTTTAAAAATAGCTTTAACAAACCTCTTTCGGTAAAACCTTAACCTCATTAACTCCACATGTAATATTCAAATTGGTATGCTTATATATAGGGCATACCCCTGAGTCGAGCCTACAACCCGCCCAGACGCCGTCCCACCACATACTAATCTGCATATGACACTGTTGTTAATAATAATTAAGCATTTTACCTACCATTCAACCCATTCTTCGTCATAGCTTTAGTTTACTGTTTCAAAGTTTACAAGTCTATAGAATTCGTAAGTATTAGCTTCAATGTAAGTTTAACAAGCATCATAGTTTCACACACCATAGTTTAGCTTTCACTAATCTCATGCGTGAGTACAAGCCCTGCTGTAGCAGAAGTTTAGCAATTACGTAGCTCACGGCTAGATACAAGCTGTAGGATCAGTTGTTCTCATTTGATCAGTATTAGATTATAGCAGCGGAATTCAGAGATGAATTAGCATAAGAATTAGCAAGAACACTTGAATATTAATGAAACAGTAAAGAAAAATTTATAGAAAGAGAATTATGCAATTGGAAATCTTTCATTCAATGCGCTAACTTCGCTTAACAATACACTATGTCAACTGTCCTTATATAGAAACAGTGACGTCTGATGATGTCACATGATGTTGACACCTAACAGACATAAAACAACAACTGAAATAAACAAAACTACTGAGGATGTTCATAAAGACTGAAGACATCCTATTACAAAGTCTGAATAACTAAACTACTGAAAGCAAACTACAACATCTGATGAGTAAACTACTCATCAGACTTTTACAACTAATGAAAGAAAAATACTGAAGACAAAACCAAACATCACAACATCTGAAGACTAACACTTCAGCTGTTGTGAATAACTTCAGATCTTGTAACTCTTCAGATCTTGTGTCACTTCAGATCTTGTATCACTTTAAGTAGCCTTCAGCTGTTGTGTTCTTCTTCAGTTGTTGTGTGTCTATGAGACTTAAAGGTTTTTCTGATCAGGCTCATTGGTTCTTTTGGTCCAACAAACTCCCCCTGAACCAATGCAGCCAAAACCTTTAATTATTAACTGTCTCACTTATTTTGGTTTCCCAGGCTGAAAGATCTTGTCTTTTTCTTTGAGATCAGCTTCAAAATGACCAACTAAGTACAGGCCTGGCAATCAGCAGCTTCTGAAAATCTGAATGGCAAAGGATGAGAGGGAACTCCATTGGGGAAATGGACTATGAGCATTTACCCCTCTCATTGAAGCTACTGATCATAAATGAGTCTAAAAGACTCCCTGACATATGCTTCCAACAGAATAATTTTCTCTTCAGGTGTAAGCCTTTCTGGTTCTCCTTCAAAGAATGACTCAGGCCCATAATACTCAGATAAGTACCTGGCCGTTGTCCCATCATAGAGTTCCACCCTTGTGATTTCTCTGTATACAAATTCATCTGGATGCTTTCCTTCTAAGAATAGTGATAACTCATTCTGTTTCACTCCTTCCAATTTTCTGTACACTAAACCTTTCTTGATCATTTTATTCTCTAAAAACTTAGGAGCTTTCAATCCAGAGTTGTAAACACTTTTAAAATCTCCTATTATTTCCCAAGGATCAAGCACAGATCCCAACATTATATCAGCACTGATTACCTTTTTGATTTTTCTTGCATATGCAGCTGGAACATCTCTTCTGTGAATTCTGTCTATCACCCTTGGATCAGGCCACATCCTGATTTGTTCTTTTCGATATTGATAGGTAAACCTCAGAGCATACAACCTTTGTGCTTCTTTCTTCATTGCTATGATTGTTGATGTCTGAGGGTACTCTCTATCAACTAACCTTAGAATATTTTCATCATGTTTCTTCTGACTCTCTTCTTCTTCAAGTTTAATCTTTATATCTAGTCTCTGAGATTCTGGAGTTATCTTGAGATGTTGACCAAAAACCAACCCCTTTTCTGGTACATAATTATCTGGCAACTTGACTATCCTTTTCTGAGCCATTTGTTCTGAACCAGCTTTTGAGGACTCAGGCTTATGGACTTTTGTTTGCAGCACAGTAGAAATTGGAAGCCTGTCTTCTTCATCAGTATCTTCTTCTTCTTCTTGAACTCTTAACATTCTCCTTTTCTTGGGAGGTGCATCATCAGCAATAAGTTGAGTTGAATGGGTAGAAGGATTGACTTGTTCTTTTTGTACCTCAGATACTTCAGGTTCTTGATCATTACCAGCCTTCTCCACCCCAATCATATGATCTTGATCATCCTTTGCCTGATCATCCTCTGTTTCAATCTCTTGATCTTCAGATTGCATTTCAGGTTCAGCTGTTGCATCCTCCTTCTCAACATTAATAGCAACATCAATAGTCTTTGTCTTCTTCTGTCTCTTATAAGTGACTTGTATAACTGGAGACTTTTCAGAAGCATCTTCCTCCTCCTCATTTCTTGATCTTTTTCTCTCAGCTGCTGAATCTTTCACTAACTCCCCCTTTTTGGCTGCAGGGGAAGAAGGAGTTTGAAAGCTAGAAAGTTTTGCATCAACTGCATCATCAATCATTTTCTGAAGTTGAGTGTGGGATGGAAGCCTCTCATCAAGAGCTTGGGTAATTATAGTCTTTAACAAAGGAGTGATGAGAGGTAGGACAGTGATAAAAGCAGCAACTAATGCCTCTGGGGGCTTGAACCCAAAGGATTAGTGCATGAAGCAGAGGCTGGAGGTTTATCTTGTTGTGGAGTAGTGGAGGAAGTGTTTTGGGGACCTTCAAGACTTGAAGGTGCCATCTGTGGGTTTGGAAGGGCAGATGGACTTTTGTCCTTGGACATCTTGGTGAGCAGCTCATTGAGTCTGCAGACCTCAGCCTCAAGAAGCATGTTCTGTTTTAGAACATCAGATAAGGTCCTGTGGTCATCATTAGCCTTGGCTAAATTATCTGACCTCCTGAAAGTATCAGGATTAACCTGAGTTGAGTGTGGCTCAACATTTTCAGGTGCCCCTTGTTCTTGGTACTGGGGACTTCCAACCTCAGGGATAAACCCTTCATCAGTTGTTGCCTCTGGCAGGGTCTTAGAGATGTTACTACTATCAATCACTCCAAATGATGGAGATGATGAAGTAGCAGCCCTGGCAGAATTCAGAATCTCTCTGTCCACACTAGGAGATCTGATATTGTAGTCAAAATCCTGTGGGTTATCAGAAACACATTGATCCTCCCCCTCAATGTTGGAGTTAATCCCAGTGGTAATAGGTTTCTGGGTAGGGATTGGAGTGTTAATCTGATCCAGGATTTGTTCAATAACAAATGTGGGGCTTTGTTGAGTGGTTTCAGTAGTGGTAGGCTTTGAAGCAGAGTGCACCCGGGGAGAATGGTGCTGTTCAATAGAAACCTTTTCAAATGAAAGAGGCTCTAGATGAGTGTCTACCCCTTCAAGAGTTGCACCAAGTTCCTGATGAGAGGAATCTTGGGCGGTTTCGGCTGGTGGAGTCTGATGTACCACTGGCTGACTACTGCCAGTGGCCATGTCATGCCTTGGTGAGGCATGGGCAGACTCAGGGGACTCATTTCCCTGAGCAGCCTTTTTGGGCTTTTTGGGATGTGACTTGGTGGGGACTTTGGATTTGGATTTGGATGTGGAGACTGTGGGTTCCCTATGCTTGGGTTTTAGCTTTCGGGCAGCCTCTTTGAGTGTGAGGTTTGTGTTGTGTCTGGAATATACCTCTAGCAGTACTGCTGGAGCAGAGATTCCCTGACCAACAAGGCCTGCTTGTTTTAATTGTTTTTCAATGATGGCCATTATAAAACGGGGATAAAGAAGCCATCTTGTGGAAACAGGTTTAGCAGCATGTTCAGTTAATTCTGAAAATAAAATTTGTGAAAAATTAAGTTTTTGGGATTCCAGAATTGAGTAAAGTACCTGCTGCCACCTTGAGGACATCTGGTCCCATGAAGATGATTTTGGAGCTAGACAAATGTTGATCATGTGGAAAATGAGACGTTCAGGATCATTGAAGTGTTTCTTGTAAAGAGTGAAGTCACTCAAGTCACCCTGGTATTCGTGACTTGTAAAACAGAGATCAGTGAGGTTCTTTGGAAATTGAGTGACCAAGTTAGCATCATCTAGATTGAGAACATCCCGCAGTTCGGCTGGGCTGACATGCACATTGTGTCCATTCACTGTAGAGCGGAGGGAGATTACACCGGTGCCGACATTGATAAGCTCAACATTTGTCCAGAATTGATGAAGTGATTCAACATAGATTGTAGGATTGATAAGAAAAGCTTTTTGAAATTGGGATGCATTCATCAGATCAACTGCTTCATCAAATTTTGACCAGAAAGATGATTTTGTGAGATATGCAACGGAGTTGTGACGAGGTTTAAGGTTCATTGTCGCCATGGAAGCAGAGACTTGAGAGGGAAGATAGGTTTTTGAAAAAGATTGAAAGTTCTGATGAAGTGGTAATGAAACAACTGAAGAGGGTTTGGTTTAAATAGAATACTGAAATAATGGAATTTTGTTCTTCAGATGTTACAGAGAGAAAACAGCAGTGGTTGAAACAGCTGAAGAGTACGTTTACTCATCAGGTGTTGTCGACATTGGTTGTTCATCAGCTGTTTTCATCAGTTGCTCATCAGACTTTGTGAAACATCAGATTTTCTCATCAGATTTTGTGAAAAATTGGTCATCAGAACTTGTGACAAAAGTTGTTCATCAGTATTTGTTAAATATTTTTGACCTTCAATACTTTGTCACCCAAAACCCATCAGTACATTTAACTGATAATATTGGTAAAGGTCAGATCTTTCCTTGAATCAGTACTTCTGATACTTATTAGTACTTACTGAAAATATCAGGAGTTGCAAGGTGATACAAAATTTTGTGTTTTGACAAAGGGGAAAATTTTTGTATTTTTGAAAATTTTTATCTGGTGGATGGAATTTTATTATTGTGAAAACCAATTTATTCAAGTTGCAGCATACCAAGCCTTAGAACTAAATTTTGAAAAGTTGAAGTCTCTAAAGGCTTAGTAAAGATATCTGCAAGTTCATCAGCACTAGGAACAAACTTTGGATCAATCAGACCTTTTTCAAAACAATCCCTTATAAAATGATGTCTGATTTCAATATGTTTGGTCCTAGAGTGCTGAACTGGATTCTTTACAATACAAAGAGCTGAGGCACTATCCATTAACAACTCTTTTGTATATTTGGACTGGTGAATGAAAATGCCATCAGGACTTTGTTTGATTTGAAGACCCAAGAAAAACTGTAATTCCCCCATGGCACTCATTTCAAAATTCTTTGTCATTAACTCAGTAAAATCAGCACACAACTTTGGATCAGATGAAGCAAAAATTATGTCATCAACATAAATTTGAACAAGGAGCTTATGCTGTCCTACTTTCTTTATGAACAAAGTTTTATCTATGGAGCCTCTAGTGAAATTATTTTGAAGGAGAAAAGTGGATAAGTGTCATACCAGGCTCTAGGTGCTTGTTTCAGCCCATAAAGAGCTTTATCAAGCTTGTACACCCAATCAGGATGTTTATTGTCCTCAAAACCTGGTGGTTGACACACATACACTTCCTCTTTTATTTTACCATATAAGAAAGCACTTTTGACATCCATTTGAAA
Source organism: Mikania micrantha (assembly GCA_009363875.1). Classification (NCBI taxonomy): domain Eukaryota; kingdom Viridiplantae; phylum Streptophyta; class Magnoliopsida; order Asterales; family Asteraceae; genus Mikania; species Mikania micrantha. The sequence goes on along the minus strand of CM018691.1, from coordinate 118,214,137 downwards.
AACTTTTAGTTTGTGTAAGGCAGCATATGCTAAAAACAATCTAATTGCTTCCAGTCAGGCTACAGGGGCAAAAGTTTCATCATAATCAATACCTTCTTCCTGAGAGAACCCCTGTACAACCAGTCTGGCCTTGTTCTTAATTATTTGACCATTTTCATCAGTTTTATTCCTAAACACCCATTTAGTGCCTATTGCACACTTATCTTGAGGTAAAGGAACCAGCTCCCAAACTTGTTGTTTCTTGAACTGCAATAGCTCCAACTGCATAGCCTCCACCCAGCCATTGTCTCTGAGTGCTGTGTGATAGTTCTTTGGCTCTTGCTGACTGACAAATAAGGCATAGAGACAAAAATTTGACAATTGGCTTCTTGTTGAAACACCAGCAGAAATGTCACCCAGAACTTGAGATAATGGATGATCCTTCAGTTCTTGATATGGAATAAGATCGGTGCAAGTGTTTGCTGGAGGTCCAGTTGCTGCAGATGTTGATGAAGATCCAGGGAACAGTTCAGCAGGAATTTCAAATGATGTAGAAGATTCTAGAATTTCATCAGCATTGGTATTGGGAGGAACAACTGGAGCAGGAGGAGCATCAGATTTAGCAGACATTGGCAGATTATCACTAAATCTGAACAGATGAGTACTTTCATCTTCATCATCAAGACTTCCTTGTGTGTTTTCTGTAGAAACTGTTGATGGAACTGCTTTAAATGCATCATCTGCCACAACAATAGACTCAACTGGAGATTGAGAAGATTCATGTTGCAAAATATCTAGATCAAACATCTCAATAGGATTTTGTGGAATAGAATCTTTTGGAAATTCATTGAATTTGATATGAAGAGTTTCTTCAACCATCTTGGTTCTGCAGTTAAACACTCTATAAGCCTTGCAAGTGGAAGAATAGCCAACAAAATATCCTGCATCAACTTTGGAGTCAAACTTTTTAAGTTGATCTTTGGTATTGAGGATATAACAAGGACACCCAAAAGCTCTGAAGAAGGAAATCAAAGGGGTCAAAGTATGAAGCATTTCATAAGGAGTTTTCAACCATCTTTGATTCACCAAAACTCTGTTTTGCACATAACAAGCTGTATTGACAGTTTCTGCCCAGAAAGTCAATGGCAAGCCGGAATCAGCCAGCATTGTTCTGGCAGCTTCAATCAAGGTTCTATTTTTCCTTTCAACTACTCCATTTTGTTCAGGAGTTCTAGGGATGCTGTACTGCCTCTTGATTCCCTTTGCCAGATAAAATTCATCCAGAATATGATTTCTGAACTCTGTGCCATTATCACTCCTTACACACTTGACAGGAAGAGAATATTGTTTCTCAACATACAACACAAAGTTTATAATAGACTTAGCAACCTCATCTTTTGAGTGCAAGAAGAAGGTCCAGACAAACCTGGAGTAATCATCAACAATTACTAAGCAATACTTCTTCTTTGCCATACTCATGACCTTCACTGGCCCAAACAAATCCATATGCAACATTTGCAAACAAGCAGTTGATTTGGGATCGCCTATTGGAGGAAAAGATACCTTGTGTTGCTTCCCTTTCAAGCAAGCAGTGCAATTCTCATCACAACTAAAATCCTTCATTGGAAGACCTCGAACCAAACCATGTTTCACCAGTTGATTCATGTTTTTGAGATTTACATGACCCAACCTTCTGTGCCACAGATTAGATTCCTTGAGAGAGGCCTTTGAAAATAAACATGGATGACCTTTAACAGAAATTTTCTTTGACAAATCAAAGGCATAAACCTTTCCCACCCTGTTAGCTTTAAGAAGAGTATATTCATCCAAAACTTTGCCAATCAGAGGTAACACTTCAGAAGACAGTATCCTACAGTCTTGCTTGGTGAAAAGAGAAATGTGACCCTTATCACACATCTGACTAACACTCAGGAGATTATACTTAAGATTCTCTACATGATTCACATCATCAAACCTTATCTCACCATTTGACACATATCCTTTTCCTATAATGTATGCCTTAGCATCATTTCCAAATGAAACAAATCCCTTCCTTCTTGTAAAATAGTCATTAAGAAGAGATCTGCTCCCATTCATATGCATGGATCCTCCACTGTCAACATACCAGATGCTATTTTGGCATGCTGAAGGACCCTGCATACATGAACACACTCAGTTAGACTTTTGGACCCAAACCAGTTTGGTTTTGGGTCTGTTATCACATGAAGAAACAAAAGTAACAGTTGCATTTGAAGGAACACTTGAATCATTCTTTTCAAAAGATTTAACCTTGGTTTTTGACCTTGGTTTCTTCTTATGAAATGAAGCAACAGAGGCATCTACTAGGTTGGCTCTTCCTAGCAGATGTTGCAACATCATAACCAATTGATGCTGGTTTTGAGTCAAAGTTTTGATTTCCTTAGAAACATCAATACTTGACTTCAAATTTTTGTGCTTCATTTTCTTAACTTCTTTGGGTGATGAAGAAGGTTTCAAGTGCTTTTTCATTGAATCTGGAAAAACCCCTTGACCTTTCTTGGATTTACTTGAAGCATTTCCCTGTGAGGGTTTTCCAGATTTTGAAACTACTGATGATTCTGGTACGAACTTGGAACGAAATTCATTTTTCATCTTGATTATGTTCTTGTTTTTGTGAATAATTTTATTAAATTTAGATCCTCTTCTGTACCAGCATTCATCAGAAGAATGATTGAACAATCTACAAACTTCACAAGGCACTCTCTTGTGCTTCTCCTTGTGAGTATCTATAAGTACTGAAGACTTAGATACTGAATCTTCAGAACATTTGGAACTTCAGTATTTGTAGACTGTGTTACAACTACTGATGCTTTGACAACCTCTGAAGATTCTTCTTCAGTACTTGTCTATCAACACATTTCTCATCATCAGTTTACCATTACCAGCTTTTCTACAACTGCTGATGAGACACTCTGGCTTATCAAAGCTCATGTGCCATGGAGATTGACTCAATCAGTTGCAAATTTAGATTCATCTGTTTTTCATCAGGATGACATTTTCACCCTGGATGACATTTGTACATCCACAATATCCACAGTTTCAGACTCAGATTTGCATGTTAACTCACTTTCAGATGACTTCAGCATCAAACTTGAAGATTTGGGGATTGGTATACACTGTCCCCATCAGACTCACCAAGATTTTTTGCACATAATCAAGCTGTACAGTGTGATTATCAATACCAAACTTCACATGATGCTGTTTGGCAGTTTAACAACATCTCAAACCCCTTGCAAGACTCACCCATTTTTCACACTTCTAGGGTTGCTTGTTTGTTTCTCCATCAAGCATGACTTCCACCTCTAGCCTTTTCATCAGACAACTGACAAGAATATAAATTTCAGACATTCAAAACTTTCTCATTCAGTTTTATTTTAGTCAGTTTTCTAAATCCAACTTCTCATTGATTACAACATTTATTTCTCTAATGGAAGCAAATGCAAATACATGATTCTGAACACAACTTAGCTTTTGATTCAGATGATACCTGGGATGTTGAAGAAGTTCACCTCAACTAAATCTATAGCCATCAAAGCAAGATTCCCGAATGGGTTGTCAGATGTGGACCAGCTTCAGTGTACAGCATATTGAAGCTAAGTCATCAGGTCTACTCCAATCCTACTCCAAGGCAAGAAACCATGCTGAGATTTGTTTGAGATTTGCCAGGAAGAGCAGTATCTGGACATCAATCATAAGACTTCTCTACAAAATTCATCAAACCTTATCTCACCAGATTTGATTTCCACACAAATCCCTTAGTCATTAAGAAGAGATCTGCTCTCTTCATATGCATGGATCCTCCACTGTCCTCCTTTTGGCATCTGAAGGACCCTCATACAAAACACACTATTAATCCTTTTGGTTCCAGACAATGTTTGCATTTGAAGGAACACTTGAATCATTCTTTTCAAAAGATTTAACCTTGGTTTTCCTTGGTTTCTTCTTATGAAAAACAACAGAGGCATCACTAGGTTGGCTCTTCCTATCAGATGTTGCAAAATCATAACCAATTGATGCTGGTTTTGAGTCAAAGTTTTGATTTCATTAGAAACATCATTACTTCAAATTCTTGTGCTTCATTGCTTATTCCAGGAATGAAGAAGGTCAAGTGCTTTTTCAGAATCTGGAAAACCCCTTGACCTTTCTTGTTCTTGAAGCTTTCCCTGTGAGGGTTTTCCAGATTTTGAAACTACTGATGATTCTGGTACGAACTTGGAACGAAATTCATTTTTCATCTTGATTATGTTCTTTGAATAATTTTATTAAATTTAGATCCTCTTCTCTACCAGCATTCATCAGAAGAATGATTGAACAATCTACAAACTTCACAAGGCACTCTCTTGTGCTTCTCCTTGTGAGTATCTATAAGTACTGAAGACTTAGATACTGAATTTTTGAGAACATTTGGAACTTCAGTATTTGTAGACTGTGTTACAACTACTGATGCTTTGACAACCTCTGAAGAGTTCTTCTTCAGTACTTGTCTATCAACACATTTCTCATCAGTTGTACCATTACCAGCTTTTTCACAACTGCTGATGAGACACTCTGGCTTATCAGAAGCCGTGCATCTTTCTCTCCATTGCCATGCCCATCTGACTCAATCAGTTTTAAATTTAATTCATTTGAGACTTTTTCATCAGAATCAATCTCAATTAAAACACTATCCTGACATGTTTCACCCTGGATGACATTTGTACATCCAATAGAATAAGAATATGTTTCAATATCCACAGTTTCAGACTCAGATTTGCATGCACTTAACTCACTTTCAGATGATTCTTCAGCATCAGACTTTTCTGAAGATTTGGTGGATTGGTATACACTGTCCCCTTCAGACTCACAGTCAAGATTTTTTGGTGTATAATCAACTGGAGGAGCAGTGTGATTGTATCCAATACCAAACTTCACATTTGATGCTGTTTGTTTGTTTAACAACATCTCAAACCCCTTGCAAGACTCAACCCATTTTTCACACTCTACTTGGGTTGCTGCAAGTGTTTGTTTCAGATCATTGTGTTTTACAAGCATGACTTCCACCCTAGCCTTTTCATCAGACAACTGACACTTGAGTTTATAAATTTCAGACTCTTTTTCATTCAAAACTTTCTCAAATTCAGTTTTATTCTTAGTCACAGCCTTTTCTAAATCCAACTTCTCATTGATTAATTCAACATTTATTTCTCTAATGGAAGCAAATGCTGAAATACATGATTCTGAACACAACTTAGCTTTTGATTCAGATGATACCTGGGATGTTGAAGAAGTTGGACCTGAGGTGTCAGTTGAATCTATAGCCATCAAAGCAAGATTCCCGAATGGGTTGTCTCCACCATGTGGACCAGCTTCAGAGTACAGCTGCATATTGAAATCAGATAAGTCATCAGGTAAACTACTCCAATCAGCTACTCCAGGGGTGAAGAAACTCTGATGTTATTGTTGAGGCTGTTGATTTGTTTGAGATTTGCTAGGTTCAGGAAGAGCAGGTGACTGTGGAGGGATTATTGCTGGAGTGTGAGTGGGTTGTGGCATATAGAAGCAAGGATATGGATAAGGCATAGGACTTTGTGGTACAAAATGAGCTGGATAAAATTGTTGTTGACCAGATCCAGAAGATTGCTGTCCTTTGTTTGGTGTGTTATTGCTAGGAAAGGTCACAAAGGGTGCAGAGGAACTAGGTCCAGTGGATTTGCACTCTCTAGCAAAATGACCAAGCCTGTGACACTTGTGGCATCTCAACTTCCCTTTGTCAAAACCAACCTTGGTTTTGCCAGTTAATCCGGGAAATTTTCTTCCAGTTCTTTTGTAAAATTTTTGAGATCTAATGTTTATTAAGGCCATCTGACTTAATATATCCATTTCCTCCAGATCATCATCTGGAATTCCTTTCAAATCATCCATCACAAAACACAGATTATCACCATATGTACCTGCATTACCATCAACTCCCACAAAAGCATGTTCAGCACTATTAGTAGAGAAGTCAATATGTTCATCATAAGAACACTCAGACCCAGTATATTCTGACTCTTGACCTATCAATGCAGTATTGCCAGGAATGAAATCATCAGTGAGTTTGCCAGATGAAGACAGTTTTCTCTTCTGTTCTACCTCTCTCTCAAAAGTTAAGAGTTTCCCATGGAGTTGGGTGAGAGATAGATTCTCTAGATTTGCATTAGAGCGTAAGACAATAGTATAAGTGTCCCATCTCTCAGGCAGTGATCTGAGGAATCTGTTGTTCATCTGACTATTTGTATACTCCTGCTTAACCATTTTCAATTCAGAAATCAGACAGGAAAACCGCTCAAACTGTTGAGTCAATGACTCACCCTTTCTATGAGAAAAAGTCTCATACTGTTGAGCAAGGATTTCTCTAGTATTTGCTAAAACCTCATCGGTTCCACCGAATTGTTCTTTCAATGCAACCCAGAGATCATGAGCAGTGTCATGATGCATCAAGCCTGAATATATCTCATTCGGCAAAGCCATGGCCAGAATACCATGAGCTTTCGTATCAATTTCAAACAATTTTATATCCTCATCTGAATACATATCCGATGGTTTCGGAATCATGATTTTAGTTTCAGGATCAGTGATCATGGGTTTATACGGACCATGCACTACAGATTTCCAACATCCTGCCCTGTTAATTGACAGGTGATGTAGCATTCTACGTTGCCAAATGTTGTACTCACTCCGAACCAGCATCGGAGGCTTGGTTGCGGAGCCTGTGTTGTGCGGATCATTGTTTGGAGTTGTCATGATCTCAGATTCAATCAATATCAACTAAATTCAAATGAATTAATCACAAACTTAACAAATTAATTCAAACGAATCTATGTTGAAAAACAAATCAGCAGAAGTTATCAGAAAACTTCAATCTATAACAAGTTCTTACTAATCGGCTAATTCGATCAAACAGAGAACTGAAATGAGCAGTTTCAGAGATCAATTGTTTAATCGATCAATGATTAACCAGCTCTGATACCAATTGTAGGATCAGTTGTTCTCATTTGATCAGTATTAGATTATAGCAGCGGAATTCAGAGATGAATTAGCATAAGAATTAGCAAGAACACTTGAATATTAATGAAACAGTAAAGAACAATTTATAGAAAGAGAATTCTGCAATTGGAAATCTTTCATTCAATGCGCTAACTTCGCTTAACAATACACTATGTCAACTGTCCTTATATAGAAACAGTGACGTCTGATGATGTCACATGATGTTGACACCTAACAGACATAAAACAACAACTGAAATAAACAAAACTACTGAGGATGTTCATAAAGACTGAAACCATCCTATTACAAAGTCTGAATAACTAAACTACTGAAAGCAAACTACAAAATTTGATGAGTAAACTACTCATCAGACTTTTACAACTAATGAAAGAAAAATACTGAAGACAAAACCAAACATCACAACATCTGAAGACTAACACTTCAGCTGTTGTGAATAACTTCAGATCTTGTAACTCTTCAGATCTTGTGTCACTTCAGATCTTGTATCACTTTAAGTAGCCTTCAGCTGTTGTGTTCTTCTTCAGTTGTTGTGTGTCTATGAGACTTAAAGGTTTTTCTGATCAGGCTCATTGGTTCTTTTGGTCCAACACAAGCCCTGCTCTAGCGGAAGTTTAGCCATTACGTATCTCATGAATTAGTTAAGCTTAGTCTAGCAATTACGTGTCTCCTATACAAGATACAAGCCCTGCTATAGCAGAAGTTTAGCAATAACGTATCTCATACATAGACACAAGCCATGCACGCACAAATAGTTCAGCAATTACATATCTCATATAAGCAGACACAAGCCCTGCTATAGCAGAAGTTTAGCAATTACATGTCTCTTATATAGATAACAGCTTAGCCTCGTCATAGTTTAGCTTTCACGTATCTCAATACATAGGTACAAGCCCTGCTATAGCAGAAGTTTAGCAATTACGTAGCTCATGATTAGATACAAGCTTAGCATTTCACGCGCAATCATAGTTTCAAGCATTAGCATATAGTTTAACCACGAAGTTCATAGCATAAGCATCAAGTATATAGTTTAAGCTTCCAGTTTGTATCATAAGCATCAATCGGATAGCTTTAAGTTTCTAGTTTATAGCATAAGTATCAAGCCTCAAGTTTAAGCATTTAGTTTCCAACATAAGCATCTAGCCTCAAGTTTAAGCATTTAGTTTCCAACATAAGCATCAAGCCCCAAGTTTAAGCATTTAGTTTCCAACATAAGCATCAAGCCTCAAGTTTAAGCATTTAGTTTCCAACATAAGCATCAAGCCCCAAGTTTAAGCATTTAGTTTCCAACATAAGCATCAAGCCTCAAGTTTAAGCATTTAGTTTCCAACATAAGCATCAAGTTTATAGCTTCTCCATGTATAATAGATTCAAGCATAAGCTTTGTCATAAAAACCATGAATATGTTTAAAGACATTGAATAACATTTCCATAATTTATTAAAATGTTTCACATGCTTCTCAGTCCCGAAGTAAAACAAATAATTTTGAAAAGGGACAAATGAACTCACCTTGTGTCCGTAGTGGTTGACTAAACAAAATAAGAATGCACGCGCTCTTTGTTTGTACTTGTTGTGATGTTCACGATCCTGTATTGATTTCATAGTGTTCGCAACTTATAAGTACAAGTTGTAATATTTCGTGTTTGTGTTGGTGTTAGCCTAAAGTAGGCTAACACTTATGAGTCTCGGTTCTCATTCGGCCCTAAGTTACTTGTTATGGAGGTCAGTGTTACTTAACACCATTTAGTTTGATGTTAGCTTTCTCGTTCATTTGATTTGATCACTGTCCGCATTTGCAAATATTCTGAGAAGCAAAGCCTTAGACTTTAGGAAATTCGTTAGTTTCAAAACATTATCGCCATAATAGTAGTTTAAGTTGTTAATCCCAAGCAAATTGTACTAAGATTCGTTAACTCAATTGCTTGCCCTAGTTCAACTCATGTGGGCCGAATTCACTTTGGGCCGAATGTAGATGGTCCTTGGGTCGGTTGTGTCGTGTGGACCGAATGCACTCTATCTTGCGTCGGTTAAATGGGTTTAAACTAATTGAGATGTTTGGGCCGGTTAGTAAATTGGGCCCAACGAATGAAACATGGGCCGTAACACCAAATGGGCTAAAACAGTAAACGTTTAGCCAACCCAATGGACCTTAGACCAAATCGGTAGGCTGCTTGATGTTATTGGACTTTGTGGACGTATGGGCCAGCTAATTGGACCAAAAAGAATGGTGGCTGCATGACAAACCCCATAGCCGAATGGTTCGGCTGAAATTTACTAAGAGGGTTCGGCCATAATTGTAGTTGTAGAGGTTCGGTGGCTAGGGATAGGGTTCGGGGCACACAACAGGTTCGGTGGTGGCGACCGAAATAAGGGTTCGGCTCCTTAGTTAGCATGGAAGGTTCGTGATAGTAGCTAGGTTAGTCCATGTGAGGGTTCGGCTGACCCATGCAGCCCACAGGTTCGTTCTCATCTGCTGAAAGGTTCGTCCCCGCTGATGGTTCGTCTAGGGTGAGGGTTGGTTCGTCTGAGGTTCAGGTTCGCCTCTGGTGGGTTCGTTTGCCTCCGAGGGTTCGTAGCTAACATCAACAGGGTTCGACCACTGCTAGGGTTTACAACGAACCTTGTGGTTCGCCTATGAGGCCGCAGGTTCGCGAGAAGAAAGAGGGTTCGGCTAGGGAAGATAGGCTCGTGGCTGGGAGTGATGACTGCCAAAGGTTTGGCCAGAACCATACAGGTTCGGCCCCTGGTTGCTGTTCACGAACCCTGGTTCCATCTTCATCATCTCCATCAACTAACCAGCCCTAGTTTGTTCTCACGAGTGATGATGTTAGGCTATGATGTTGGTTCGAAGTAATATGGTCCAAAGGAACATGTTTGGTAGGCTAGAATGTAGTGGACATAAAAGTCACGAAAACCCTAATTTTTCAGCAACTTTATGGCTTATTACCTCGAAGATGGCTGGTTAATCCTTCCGATAGGCTGTACTTTCTTGTAGATCTCGTTGTTAGCTACGCGTGGACACCAAAATTGCACGATTTGTCCAAGATTTGAGCAAGTTATGGAGTTTTGAGGATGAAAATTTCTAGAGAGAAGGAGGTGACGGGTTTGAGAGAATTTTAGAGAGAGAGATGATGTAAAAATGAAATAAATGCTTCATTGAGTGTTTAAATACCCCGAGGGTATTCGGGTTCGTTTCGGTAGCTCGATTCGCGTTTTCTTCGCGTTTCCGGATTATTACGCGCGTGTCTCGTAAATTAAATAAAAGAGTTTATTTTTAACTATTTGGATGGTATTTATTTCTAGTAATTATTTTAAATATCGTTTTATTAAATTATTTATCGAATATTATCGTTTTACGCGTTCCGTTAATTCTTTCGCGACGTTATTAAAATAGTTTCGTTTAAATTTATTTATGATGAGTTTCAAAATTGTAAAACAGGAAATATTTTATTTCCTTAAATTTATGATCGTTCGTATCGTTTTTGTGTTTGTTTTCATTTCGTCAGAACGCGTCACCATCGCGCGTATTCGTTCGAATCGTCATTCGAACGAACACGACGATGGTTTGGCTTTCTGATTCTTGTTCTCTACATTTCAGTCATTATTTCAGAACGTTAAACTCTCAAAATCATTCGTACAGGTCTTCACCTATACGAATAATTCGTCTGTTTAGCATTCTGTAACAACAACCGTTATGGTTTTGTTTTGTTTAACCTCACATACGTTTATACACAATAGCATCAAATCAAGTATCTGTGTTTCAATATTGTGTTGTCTGATATGTTTCTGACTGTTAAACCCTAAGGTTTTAGTCAGATTTCAGACAATCGCATAATAGTTTCGTGTTAAGCATAATGTATCAGTAGCATAAACATAGTTTCACGTAATGTGTACCTGAGTTACTGTATGAGTTACTATTGTGATCACTGCTCCAGCACGCGTCCGGCACTGATGTTACAGTCTCCCCTTGTTAGAGAAATTTCGTCCCGAAATTTAAGACTCGTTATTCGGTACAGCTTCCTCTGTAAAGAGCTGGGGATACTTGTTCTTCATGTGATCTTCACGTTCCCAAGTAAACTCGGGTCCGCGCTTTGAGTTCCATCGAACCTTAACGATCGGAATACGGCTTCGCCTCAGTTTCTTGACTTTGCGATCCATAATTTCCAAAGGTTCTTCAACAAAGTGTAAGTGTTCATCCAATTGAATTTCTTCAGCCGGTATGATAAGAGTTTCATCAGCAAGGCATTTCTTCAAGTTTGAGACGTGAAATACGTCATGTACACCACTAAGTTCATCAGGTAGTCTAAGTCTGTACGCCACATGACCAATGCGCTCGATAATCTCGAACGGTCCTACGTACCGTGGTGTTAGTTTGCCTTTCTTTGCAAAATGAACTACACCTTTCCATGGGGATACCTTCAGCATAACACGGTCTCCCACTTGGAATTCCTACGGCTTGCGTCGTTTATCAGCATAGCTCTTTTGTCTGCTTTGTGTTGCTTGTAACCTCTGTTGTATTTGAGCAATTTTTTCTGTAGTTTCTTGAATGAGTTCTGGCCCTGTTATACGATTATCCCCCACTTCAGACCAACAGATCAGCGATCGACACTTGCGACCATAGAGAGCCTCGAACGGTGCACATCCGATGCTACTATTATAGCTGTTGTTGTAGGAGAATTCGATCAGTGGCAAATGAGAATCCCAATTACCTTCGAAATCTATAAGACAAGTTCTTAACATGTCCTCCAGGGTCTATATAGTACGTTCGCTTTGACCATCCGTTTGTGGATGGTATGCTGTACTCAGGTTTAGTTGCGTCCCCAGAGATTTCTACAATGATTGTTAGAACCTTGATGTGAATCTGCTATCACGATCTGAAATGATAGACAATGGCACACCATGGCGTACCACTATCTCGTTGATGTAAAGCTTCGCTAGTTTATCCATCGTGTAAGTTTCTAGCATCGGCAAGAAATGAGCAGATTTGGTTAATCGATCAACGATAACCCAAATAGTGTCATATCCACTGGAAGTGCGGGGTAGCTTAGTAACAAATTCCATAGCTACCTGTTCCCACTTCCAAAGTGGAATTTCAGGCTGTTCCAGTAAACCTGACGGTTTCTGATGTTCCGCCTTCACTTTAGCACACGTGAGACATCGACCAACATACTCAGCTATGTCTTTCTTCATACCCGGCCACCAATAAAATGCTCGTAAATCTTGATACATTTTATCAGCACCAGGATGCATAGAGTACTTAGTCTTGTGTGCTTCATCAAAAATAAGCTGCCTTAACTCATCTACTGCAGGGATCCATACTCGATCCTTGTAATAAACGAGTCCATCAGGTTTTCTTCCCAATTGTTTTTCCACTCCACAATCTAAGTCTTTCTTCAAGTTTCCTCGTTCAACCGCCTCTTGTTGTGCTTGCATAATTTTGTCGTGTAAGCTTGTCTGCACAGTCATTCCCATTGCTCTGACGTGCAAGGGTTTGACCAGTTCCTTCCGACTCAAGGCATTAGCTACAACGTTTGCCTTGCCCGGATGGTACTTGATTACACAGTCATAGTCATTCAGAAGCTCAACCCAACATCGCTGTCGCATGTTGAGTTCCTTCTGATCAAATATGTGTTGCAGACTCTTGTGATCAGTAAATATGGTACACTTAGTGCCATATAAGTAATGTCTCCAGATCTTTAAAGCAAATATCACAGCTCCCAGTTCCAGATCATGAGTAGTGTAGTTCTTTTCATGAATTTTCAGTTGTCTCGAAGCATACGCGATAACTTTGTCCCGCTGCATAAGTACACAGCCAAGTCCCTGATGGGATGCATCACAATACACAACAAAGTCATCACAACCGTCTGGGAGAGACAAGATCAGAGCATCACATAGCTTTTGCTTCAAAGTCTGAAAGGCATCTTCTTGCTTTTGTTCCCAAACAAACGGCTCGCTTTTCTGTGTTAGCTTTGTGAGTAGCAGAGCTATTTTAGAAAAGTTTGAGATAAACCTTCTGTAATAGCCTGCTAAGCATAGAAAAGAACGTATCTCCGTCGGTGTCTTCGGAGTGTCCCAATCCTTTATTGCCTCGATTTTGGCAGGATCAACATGTATTCCCTCACTGTTAACTACGTGACCTAGGAATTGAACCTCCTTTAACCAAAATTCACATTTAGAGAATTTGGCATAGAGTTTCTCTTCCTTTAACAGTTCCAAGATCGTTCTAAGATGTTGCTCATGTTCTGCTTTGCTTTTGGAATAGATCAATATGTCATCAATGAAAACAATAACAAATTGATCTAAGTACGGCTTACACACACGGTTCATGAGATCCATGAAAACCACAGGTGCATTCGTCAACCCAAAAGGCATCACCATAAACTTGTAATGCCCGTATCTGGTACGAAATGTTGTCTTTGGTATGTCTTCGTCTTGTACTCTGAGCTGGTGGTATCCGGACCGCAGATCGATCTTCGAGAAATACTGAGCTCCTTGCAATTGATCAAACAAATCATCAATCCTCGGTAGTGGATACCGATTCTTGATGGTTAGTTTGTTTAACTCCCTGTAGTCTATGCACATACGAAAGGATCCATCTTTCTTCTTTACGAACAAAACCGGAGCTCCCCAAGGTGAGTAGCTCGGTCAGATGAAACCTTTATCAAGCAGTTCCTGTAGTTGGTTTGATAATTCCTGCATCTCCGAAGGTGCTAACCTGTAAGAAGATTTAGCAACAGGTGTTGCTCCAGGAATCAGATCAATACGAAACTCTACCGGTCGCACAGGTGGCAAACCGGGTAGATCTTCAGGAAACACTTCAGGGTATTCCTTTACTACCGGCACGTCTTGTATCATTTTCTTGTATTTCTCTTTCTCCACCACATGAGCCAAGAAAGCTATGCACTTCTTTTGCAGACACTTACGCGCTTTTATGCATGATATGATCCTTACGCTTTGCTTTGCTTGATCTCCACGAACTTCCAACACACGATCATTTGTCACTGGAATCCAAAGTAGCTTTTCGGAACAGATGACTTCAACTCTATTGAGTGATAGCCAATCCATCCCCAAGATGATGTCAAAACTGCCCAACTCCATCGGCAACAAGTCGATGGTAAATGTGTGATCTGTGAGTGTAAGTGGGCAGTTCCTAAGTATGGGGCTAACTGTAACTTGCTTTCCGTTCGCTACTTCGACAATGTAAGGGGAATCTAAAGTTTCCTCAGTAAGACTAAGTTGTCGTGCAAAATCAGATGAAATAAAGCTCTGGTCTGCACCAGTGTCAAACAGTATAGATGCATAAGAGTCATGTAAAAGAAATGTACCAGTGACCACATTAGGGTCTTGGCGTGCAGCATTGGCTCCAATAACAAAAGCTCGTCCTCGAGGTGCTTGTGCTCCTTGTTGCACTCTCTTTGGACAGTCACGGGAGAAATGACCCATTTCTCCCCAATTGTAGCATCCCCTGTTATTGTTGTTGTTGCCTGGTGGTGGTGGTGGTGGAGGTTGTGCTCTGGCAGCAGTGTTGGTAGCTTGCATGGCAGGAGCGCGGCAATTTGCAACCCAGTGGCCAAATCGACCACAGTTAGTGCACTTCCTACACTATGCAGTAGGATGATGATGATACTTGCAACGAGTGCACTGAGGATGCACTCCCCCATAGTTCTTGGGTGCAGGATTGACAGGTGCTGCAGGAGCCTGTCTCAAAGGGGTAACGGCCGCATAGTTCTTAACGACCTTTTGCTTCTTCCTTTGGTGATACTCAGGCTTCTTCGTTGTTGCTTCCTTAGCTTTTCCCGAATCCTCTTTCAGGACTCCCGACTTTACCATCACACTTGTAAGTTTAGCTGAAAGAGAAATGGCTGACTCCAGAGTCGCAGGATTTGCAGCCAATACGATACTTTGAATGCAGGAGGGTAAACCCACTACATATCGGTCTATCAGCTTTTCCAAAGTTGGCACCATCTCTGGCACCAAAGCTACTAGTTCATGGTAGCGTGTAGTGAAAGTCATGTGATCGGCTCCCTTCATTACGTGGTTCGAGAGCTCAACTTCCAGCTTTTGTATTTCATGCGTCGGACATAATTCATTCCTCAGAAGAAGTTTGAACTCTGCCCAAGGCATTGCCATTGTTTCATCTCTTCCTCGGGCTCTGATCTGAGCGTTCCACCATGTCAAAGCTCGCTTGCTGAAAGATCCAGCCGCATAGCGAACTTAATGGTGTTCCGGGCAACTGCTTATGTCCAATGTGTTCTCCATATTTTCCAGCCATTGGATCAGTCCAACGGCTCCTTCAACGCCAGTGAAGCTTGGTGGCTTGCATCCTACAAAGGATTTGTAGGAGCAATCTGAAGTATGGCTAGTGTTTCCACTAGCTTCTCCTGTAGTATGGCCAGAGTTGTTGCCATGGCCTTGAATCCAGTTAATCATTTCAGGGATGACATCCTTCAACTGATTTGTCAGTTGGCTACTCAGAAGTGTCGCCAAAGCGATAGTAGCAGGGTCTAATATCTGAGTCGTGCTCGGACCTAGGGGTGGGTTAAGTGGAGGAGGATTTGGTGGAGGAGGAGGTGGCAGTGGTGAATCTGGTGGTGATGGTGTCGATGAGTGAGGTGCAGAAGTCTGTGTAGTAGGTACCGGAGTCGGTTGTCTTCTCGGCGGCATTCTGATCATAACCAAAAGATATTGGTTAGTGCAGTGATCGAATGCAGAAGACACAATGCAAACATAGATCCTAAGTTCTATACATGAGGGTCCCTAAGTTATAGTCTAGGCCAAACCATTTAAGTAAATGACCTATTATTCTCTATAACCTTGAGCTCTGATACCAATCTATCACACCCCGAGCCGGCGGGGTTGGATCGAAGTCCCCGTCGGGCGAAAGGTTCTCGGGGCGCGATATCGTAGGTGATAATCGTGATGATCATATTGTTTACATAGCTTCAATGTTAAGAATAACTAAAGCACAATCAAACATTAGACTAGGATTACAAAGTTAAATTACAATATCAAGGTTCAATAATTTAACTCGGTAAACCTATCAAAATAATCAAGTGTTTTCTATCTTGTAACTGTGCAAGACATCCAAAAGTGATTCGTATGAATAACAAAATATGTGCTTCCAAAATCAACTAGGTCCTCTATCTAGGCCGCCTAGCATGCAATCCAAAAGCCTTAGCTTAAACCTGTTCATCACCTGAGAAAGCATGTAAGAAAACAAAGTCAACACAATGGTTGGTGAGTTCATAAAGTTTATAAGTTTAAAAATAGCTTTAACAAACCTCTTTCGGTAAAACCTTAACCTCATTAACTCCACATGTAATATCCAAATTGGTATGCTTATATATAGGGCATACCCCTGAGTCGAGCCTACAACCCGCCCAGACGCCGTCCCACCACATACTAATCCGCATATGACACTGTTGTTAATAATAATTAAGCATTTTACCTACCATTCAACCCATTCTTCGTCATAGCTTTAGTTTACTGTTTCAAAGTTTACAAGTCTATAGCATTCGTAAGTATTAGCTTCAATGTAAGTTTAACAAGCATCATAGTTTCACACACCATAGTTTAGCTTTCACTAATCTCATGCGTGAGTACAAGCCCTGATGTAGCAGAAGTTTAGCAATTACGTAGCTCACGGCTAGATACAAGCCCTGCTCTAGCAGAAGTTTAGCCATTACGTATCTCATGAATTAGTTAAGCTTAGTCTAGCAATTACGTGTCTCCTATACAAGATACAAGCCCTTCTATAGCAGAAGTTTAGCAATAACGTATCTCATACATAGACACAAGCCATGCATGAACAAATAGTTCAGCAATTACATATCTCATATAAGCAGACACAAGCCCTGCTATAGCAGAAGTTTAGCAATTACATGTCTCTTATATAGATAACAGCTTAGCCTCGTCATAGTTTAGCTTTCACGTATCTCAATACATAGGTACAAGCCCTGCTATAGCAGAAGTTTAGCAATTACGTAGCCCATGATTAGATACAAGCTTAGCATTTCACGCGTAATCATAGTTTCAAGCATTAGCATATAGTTTAACCACGAAGTTCATAGCATAAGCATCAAGTATATAGTTTAAGCTTCCAGTTTGTATCATAAGCATCAATCGGATAGCTTTAAGTTTCTAGTTTATAGCATAAGTATCAAGCCTCAAGTTTAAGCATTTAGTTTCCAACATAAGCATCAAGCCTCAAGTTTAAGCATTTAGTTTCCAACATAAGCATCAAGCCCCAAGTTTAAGCATTTAGTTTCCAACATAAGCATCAAGCCTCAAGTTTAAGCATTTAGTTTCCAACATAAGCATCAAGCCCCAAGTTTAAGCATTTAGTTTCGAACATAAGCATCAAGCCTCAAGTTTAAGCATTTAGTTTCCAACATAAGCATCAAGTTTATAGCTTCTCCATGTATAATAGATTCAAGCATAAGCTTTGTCATAAAAACCATGAATATGTTTAAAAACATAGAATAACATTTCAATAATTTATTAAAATGTTTCACATGCTTCTCAGTCCCGAAGTAAAACAAATAAGTTTGAAAAGGGACAAATGAACTCACCTTGTGTCCGTAGTGGTTGACTAAACAAAATAAGAATGCACGCGCTCTTTGTTTGTACTTGTTGTGATGTTCACGATCCTGTATTGATTTCATAGTATTCGCAACTTATAAGTACAAGTTGTAATATTTCGTGTTTGTGTTGGTGTTAGCCTAAAGTAGGCTAACACTTATGAGTCTCGGTTCTCATTCGGCCCTAAGTTACTTGTTATGGAGGTCAGTGTTACTTAACACCATTTAGTTTGATGTTAGCTTTCTCGTTCATTTGATTTGATCATTGTCCGCATTTGCAAATATTCTGAGAAGCAAAGCCTTAGACTTTAGGAAATTCGTTAGTTTCAAAACATTATCGCCTTAATAGTAGTTTAAGTTGTTAATCCCAAGCAAATTGTACAAAGATTCGTTAATTCAATTGCTTGCCCTAGTTCAACTCATGTGGGCCGAATTCACTTTGGGCCGAATGTAGATGGTCCTTGGGTCGGTTGTGTCATGTGGACCGAATGCACTCTATCTTGGGTCGGTTAAATGGGTTTAAACTAATTGAGATGTTTGGGCCGGTTAGTAA
Organism: Mikania micrantha; assembly: GCA_009363875.1. Classification (NCBI taxonomy): domain Eukaryota; kingdom Viridiplantae; phylum Streptophyta; class Magnoliopsida; order Asterales; family Asteraceae; genus Mikania; species Mikania micrantha. Next base: position 118,195,962 of record CM018691.1, on the reverse strand, counting down.
ATTGGGCCCAACGAATGAAACATGGGCCGTAACACCAAATGGGCTGAAACAGTAAACGTTTTGCCAACCCAATGGACCTTAGACCAAATCGGTGGGCTGCTTGATGTTATTGGACTTTGTGGACGTATGGGCCAGCTAATTGGACCAAAAAGAATGGTGACTGCATGACAATCTCCATAGCCGAATGGTTCGGCTCAAATTTACTAAGAGGGTTCGGCCACAGTTGTAGTTGTAGAGGTTCGGTGGCTAGGGATAGGGTTCGGGGCACACAACAGGTTCGGTGGTGGCGACCGAAATAAGGGTTCGGCTCCTTAGTTAACATGGAAGGTTTATGCTAGTAGCTAGGTTAGTCCATGTGAGGGTTCGGCTGACCCATGCAGCCCACATGTTCGTTCTCATCTGCTGAAAGGTTCGTCCCCGCTGATGGTTCGTCTAGGGTGAGGGTTAGTTCGTCTGAGGTTCAGGTTTGCCTCTGGTGGGTTCGTTTGCCTCCGAGGGTTCATAGCTAACATCAACAGGGTTCGACCACTGCTAGGGTTTACAACAAACCTTGTGGTTCGCCTATGAGGCCGCAGGTTCGCGAGAAGAAAGAGGGTTCGGCTAGGGAAGATAGGCTCGTGGCTGGGAGTGATGACTGCCAAAGGTTTGGCCAGAACCATACAGGTTCGGCCCCTGGTTGCTGTTCACGAACCCTGGTTCCATCTTCATCATCTCCATCAACTAACCAGCCCTAGTTCGTTCTCACGAGTGATGATGTTAGGCTATGATGTTGGTTCGAAGTAATATGGTCCAAAGGAACATGTTTGGTCGGCTAGAATGTAGTGGACATAAAAGTCACGAAAACCCTAATTTTTCAGCAACTTTATGGCTTATTACCTCGAAGATGGCCGGTTAATCCTTCCGATAGGCTGTACTTTCTTGTAGATCTCATTGTTAGCTACGCGTGGACACCAAAATTGCACGATTTGGCCAAGATTTGAGCAAGTTATGGAGTTTTGACGATGAAAATTTCTAGAGAGAAGGAGGTGAAGGGTTTGAGAGAATTTTAGAGAGAGAGATGATGTAAAAATGAAATAAATGCTTCATTGAGTGTTTAAATACCCCGAGGGTATTCGGGTTCGTTTCGGTATCTCGGTTCGCGTTTTCGTCGCGTTTCCGGATTATTACGCCCGTGTCTCGTAAATTAAATAAAAGAGTTTATTTTTAACTATTTGGATGGTATTTATTTCTAGTAATTATTTTAAATATCGTTTTATTAAATTATTTATCGAATATTATCGTTTTACGCGTTCCGTTAATTCTTTCGCGACGTTATTAAATAGTTTCGTTTAAATTTATTTATGATGAGTTTCAAAATTGTAAAACAGGAAATATTTTATTTCCTTAAATTTATGGGGATGGTCTACTGAAGGGGGTCTCAGGTTCGCTGCCCTGAATGGTTTAAACAACCTAGGTTCGCAGCCTTCTGGTTCGTGGCTCCTAGGTTTCGGTTGTCCAGGATGCTAAGGTTCGGTGATCCACGGTTCGGCTAGGTCAAGTCCGGCTAAATAGAAACCTTAGGTTCGGCCGTGCATGAGGTTCAGCTGAGTATAGGTTCATAGCTCCCTCGTGGGATCGGTCAGCAGAAAGGCTCGGTGATGATCACAAGGTTCGCTTGTGTATAGGTTAGGCGAACCTCAAGGTTCGGTTGAGTGGAGATTCGGCTGATCGAAGGTTTGGCCAGCATGGGTTCGTGAAGCCTTGGTTCGTGGTTGGAGGCTTAGGCTGCTTAGCAGGTTCGCGACTCGCGGGGTTCGACCCAGATGCTCAGGTTCGGTCACCTGCATCCTCGCGACCCACTGTTCACCATCTTCTCCATCAACCCCACGCTGTTGCAGGTTGTTCCATGGCTTCCTCACCCTCCTGAGTGGTGTTCGAATGGAGTCATAGGGTCGAGTAGGTAATGGTTTTTAAACCGGTTGAGGGTGTGGTTGACTTCACGATAGGAGTTCCAACGAACCTTTACAATAGGGATACGGCTTCTTTTAAGTCTCTTGACTTCACGATCCATAATCTCTACAGGTTCTTCAATGAAATGTAATTGTTCTTCAACTTGTATCACTTCCAAAGGTATGATCAATGATTCATCCGCAAGACATCTCTTGAGATTTGATACATGAAATACATCGTGTACTCCGCTGAGTTCATCAGGGAGTCTGAGTATGTATGCCACAGGACCTATGCATTGAGTTATCTCAAGCGGTCCGACATACCTTGGTGCTAGTTTGCCTTTAGCCCCAAAACGAACCACGCCTTTTCACGGGGACACTTTCAGCATGATTCGGTCACCCACTTGGAATTCCAAAGGCTTGCGTCGTTTGTCTGCGTAACTCTTTTGGCGGCTACGTGTTGCTTGTAGTCTCCGTTGAATCTGGGCTATCTTATCAGTAGTCTCCTGAATAAGTTCAGGCCCAGTGATTCTGTTGTCTCCCACTTCGGTCCAAAAAATTGGAGACCGACATTTTCTACCATATAATGCTTCGAACGGAGCACATCCAATGCTGTTGTGGTAGCTGTTGTTGTAGGAGAACTCAATGAGTGGTAAATCTTTATCCCAACTTCCACCGAAGTCTAGGATGCATGTTCTCAACATATCCTCTAGAATTTAAATCGTTCGCTCACTTTGTCCATCTGTTTGTGGATGATAAGCAGTGCTCAAGTTAACACTTGTCCCTAAGGATTGTTGCAATGATTGCCAGAACCGTGATGTAAATCGACTGTCCCGGTCTGAAATAATTGACAATGGCACACCGTGCCTCACTACTATTTCATCAACATAAAGTCTTGCTAGTTTCTCCATCTTGTAGTTTTCTCTGATCGGCAAGAAATGTGCGGACTTGGTCAATCGATCAACGATAACCCAAATCGAATCGTGTCCGCTGGAAGTGCGGGGTAGCTTGGTAATAAAATCCATAGCTATTTGTTCCCACTTCCATTGTGGTATCTCCGGTTGTTCCAGCAAACCTGACGGTTTCTGTGTTCCGCTTTGACTTTGGCACATGTTAAGCATTTGCCAAAATAAGTGGCAACATCTTTCTTCATACCCGGCCACCAATAAAACGACCTAAGATCTTGGTACATCTTATCGGCACCAGGATGAACTGAGTATCGTGTCTTGTGTGCCTCGTCCAGTATAAGTGTTCGAAGTTCATCTACTGCTGGGATTCAAATATGATCCTGAAAATAGATAACCCTATCTTGTTTCGTCTCGAAATGTTTCTCGGCTCCACAATCGAGCTCGTGTTTCCAGTTGTTTCTTGCCAATGCATCTTGTTGTGCTTGTATGATTTGATCTCTCAAACTAGTTTGCACGGTCATTCCCATTGCTCGTACGCGCAAGGGTTTGACTCTTTCCTTCCGACTCAAAGCGTCTGCAACAACATTCGCTTTGCCCGGATGTTATTTGATCACACAATCGTAATCGTTCAGGAGCTCAACCCAACGTCTCTGTCTCATGTTAAGCTCCTTATGATCAAATATGTGTGCTGTAAACTCTTGTGATCTGTGAAGATAGTGCATTTGGTACTGTACAGGTAATGTCTCCAAATCTTTAAAGCAAAGACAACAGCTCCCAGTTCTAAGTCATGTATTGTGTAATTGTTCTCGTGTATCTTCAACTGTCTTGATGCATAGGCAATAACTTTGTCTCGTTTCATTAAAACACAACCGAGTCCCTGATGGGAAGCGTCACAGTATACCACAAAGTCATCATTGCCTTCTAGGAGTGTTAATATTGGAGCATTGAACAATCTTTGTTTCAATGTTTGAAATGCCTCTTCTTGTTTCTGTGTCCACACGAATGGTTCACTCTTCTGTGTGAGTTTGGTGAGAGGCAAGGCTATCTTAGAGAAATTCGAGATGAATCTCCTGTAATAACCTGCCAATCCCAAGAATGATCTGATCTCTGTTGGTGTCGTGGGCACATCCCAGTTCTTGATTGCTTCAATCTTGGCAGGATCCACATGAATACCATTACTGTTAATCACGTGACCCAAAAACTGAACTTCCCTTAGCCAGAATTCACACTTGGAGAATTTGGCATAGAGTCATTCGTCTTTCAGGAGTTCCAAGACTGTCCTGAGATGTTGTTCATGTTCCTTCTCGTTTCTTGAGTAGATCAGTATATCATCAATGAAGACAATGACGAACTGATCTAGGTACGGCTTGCACACCCGGTTCATTAAATCCATGAACACTGCCGGTGTGTTCGTCAGTCTGAATGGCATCACCATGAATTCGTAGTGACCATATCGGGTACGAAAGGCCGTCTTGGGCATGTCTTCCTCTTGAATCCAGAGCTGATGATAACCTGAAAGCAGGTCTATCTTTGAGAAGTATTGAGCTCCCTGTAATTGATCAAACAAGTCATCAATCCTCGGTAACGGGTACCGATTCTTGATGGTGAGTTTGTTGAGCTCCATATAATCGATGCACATTCTGAAGGATCCATCTTTCTTCTTAACAAAGAGAACCGGAGCTCCCCACGGTGAGAAACTCGGTCGAATGAATCCTTTGTCGAGTAGCTCTTGTAATTGATTGGACAACTCCTGCATTTCTGATGGTGCAAGTCTATAAGGAGACTTAGCTACAGGAGTCGCTCCCGGAATCAAATCGATTCGAAAATGCACCGATCTCTCGGGTGGCAGTCCCGATAAGTCATCCGGAACACGTCCGCATAGTCTTTCACAACCGGTACATCTTGAATCTTGATTGCTTTCTTGTCTTTCTCTACCACGTGAGATAAGAATGCGATACACTGTTTTCTGAGGTACTTACGGGCCTTCATGCAGGATATTATCTTGACACTGCGGTTTGCTTGATCTCCATGAATTTCCAAGATCTGATCGTTCTCCACTGGAATACGTAGTAGCTTTTCGAAACAGATGAACTCAACCCTATTAAGAGATAGCCAATCCATTCCGACGATCATATCGAAACTGCCCAGCTCCATCGGTATCAAATCGATGGAAAATGTGTGATTGCCAAGTGTTAGTGGGCAATTCCTAAGTACTATGTCAACTGTTATCTGTTTGTCGTTTGCTATCTCAATAGTATAAGGGGAGTTTAAAGATTCCTCAACATGATTAAGATGGCTAGCAAAATTAGATGAGATAAAACTCTGATCTGCACCAGTATCAAATAATATGGATGCTTAAAAGTAAGATAGGAGAAACATACCCGTGATCATATTCGGGTCTTGTCGAGCAGCAGCTGCTCCGATCTGAAAGGCTCTTCCTCTAGCTACTTGAGCCCTTGGTTGATTCTTCTTGGGACAATCCCAAGAAAAGTGTCCAGGTTCGTCACAGTTGAAGCAAGACCTGTGATCAGCAGCAGCAGTAGTAGCTGCATTTTTGTTTCTGTTAGGAGCCCCCGTGCTCCTGCATTGGTTGGCCCAGTGTCCAAACTTCCCACACTTAGTGTAGTGTCTGCACTAGATGTTCGGTGGATGATGATACTGGCAGCTGTTGCACAAAGGTGTTGTGCCAGTGTAGGGCCTCTTGATTTGTAGTGGTGGTGGTTGGTTGATCATCGGTGTCTGAGTGGTCGCAGCAAAGTTCTTGACCACTTTTTGTTTCTTAGCCGGCCGTTTATCCGGCTTCCTTGAACTTCCCGTCTTTGCTGAGTCAGCTTCTTTCTTTAAAGCCCCGGAGGCAACCATCACATCTGTCAAAGTTGCTGACAGAGTAACAGCGATCTCCATGGTAGTAGGGTGAGCAGAAATCGCATGCCCTTGGATACAAGCCGGCAGTCCACCGACATACCGCTCGATCCTTTTCTCCAGTATGGGTACCACGTTCGGTGCCAAGGTATCTAACTCATGGAATCTTGTGGTGTAGGCCAGATGCCCAGCACCAATCATGACCATGTTGAGCAACTCAGTTTCAACCTTCTTCAGTTCGTTTCTCAGACAAAACTCTGCCCTCAGCATAGCCTTGAAATCATCCCAAGGCATTGACAGAGCTTCATCCCTGCCCCTAGTCTGAACTTGGGCGTTCCACCATGTCAGTGCTCGTTTGTTAAACAAGCTAGCAGCGTATCTTACTCTGTGCTGATCAGGACAGCCACTGATGTCGAGAGTTGTCTCCATCTTCTCGATCCATTGGATCAATCCGACGGCACCTTCACTGCCACTGAAACTAGGTGGCTTGCATCCCACAAAGTTTTTGTAGGAATAGTCCTGATGGTGTCGAGTGTTACCGGTTCCCTCTCTAGATTGGTTGGCTATGTTGTTGCTGTTGTTGCTGTTGATTCGGTTCATCATGTCAGGGATCACATCCCTCAGTTGACTGGTCAGCAGTGTGGCCAGTGCTATAGTAGCAGGATCCAACTCAAGAGCAGGTGGTGGCGGAGGAGGAGGTGGAGGAGGTAGATGTGGAGGAGAGTCAGGTGGTGTCGGTGTCGAAGAGTGTGGAGCTGAATCTTGCAGTGGTGGCAGTAAAGGTGGTGGTGGTCTTCTCGGCGGCCTTCTGATCATAACCGAAAGAAAGTCGGTTAGTGAAATGATCAGACGCAGAAGACGTATGCAAATAGAATCCTATGTTGTATGATCTCTACATGAGGGTCCCTAGGTTATAGTCTAGGCCAAACCGTTTAAGTAATATGACCTATATTTCTCTATAACCATGGCTCTGATACCAATCTGTCACACCCCGAACCGGGGGGCTGGATCGACTTTCCCGTCGGGCGGAAAGTTCTCGAGCCGCGATATCGTTTGATAATCAAAATGATCAGATTGTTTGCATAGCACATGATATATATAAATGAGACATGCTAACATGACAATGATATAGAATTACAAAGTTAAATTACATTGTTTCCTCATAATTTAACTCAGTAAATCTATTCAAAAGAATCAATGAGTTTCTATCTTGTAACTGTACAAGATCTACAAAAGATGATTCATTGTTTTGTCATTCCAAAATATGCTCGACACAAAATGTAGCTAGGTCTTCTAAAAGTCCACTAGCTATGTTCTTGGATACTAGTAACTAAACATGTTCGTCACCTGAGAGAACATGCATTTAAACAAAGTCAACACTAGGTTAGTGAGTTCATAAGTTTGATAATTGAAAACCTTGAATTGTTCACATACACAATCACAATGCCATACATGTTACTTATAAGTTATTTGATTCACCCGTTCTCACAATGGCCTCTCCATAGTTATATTTACAAGTAGTATCTCATCCTAGTAGTTATGCTTATATATAGGGCATATGTAGGGGAACAAGCCCCAACCAACATCCCACCACATAACTAATAGAACTCCACACCACTTGCAGTACAACTAAAGATACCCATTTTCATTTCACCTGTTCATCTCGTTTGATATTCACCCGTTGTATCATATGTAGAATAATATGTCGAGAGGGGTTTAGTTATCAAACCGAAATATTGATACACCCTCAATGTAATAAGGAAGTTACATTAATTTAATCTGATCCTTGTTATTATTCCATTTCTTGTGGGGTTAACTGTTAATCACTCTTAAACAAGAAGAGTGTTAGTTAATCAATTGATATTTGTTCTTAACTTGAAGTGCATAGAACCTAAAAGGAATCCATTGCAATCCTCACGAAATCAGATTACAATGCATCCGATTTGCCTCTACCACTATGTGTTTCCATAGGCCTCATCGAAACTATTACTAGTATTATGACACGAGAGAAAAATCAATTCCTCAGTCTACTAATCAATAGAAATCGATGGATTAATCACAATAATAACTGCAGATTAATATCACCATGTGTCGCTTACCAGACCCTGACTGTTCGTCGCCCTGTCACCGGTCATACTTTACCGGCCAATGATCAATACGATCAACATACCAGCCCTACAAGCTGGAGGTTTGTCAAACCTATGGTACCACTATGTTATCATCGGTTTAGTCACGTCAAATTAACTGGTCAGTGATTTATGTGAGGGACTTACAATGATCAAACTTGAATACATGGCACATGATTGAAATGATATAATACAGACAGTTCAATAGTAATTAATTGTATGGTGTTCATCAATGTAGTTTGGTCTCAATGTTGTGTGTTCTCGTTGTTGTTAACAAAGTTATATAAGATCTTGTCTTATTATACAATGTTAGTTGTTGTATGAATGATGTTGTTATCCTGAAGTTACGTTATCATGATTATCATTCTTGTTGTTCCATATAGTCACCCTGTTGCCACTAAGGTGTGGTAAGAGCTAGTCTTACTACACTTAGTCGACTCAGGTGGTGGATGATATCTATTTTTTGTTATCTTGTAATCTGCACCGAGTTGTAAACTGAGTGTTATAGGAACTTGTCCTATTACACTTAGCTAACTCCGGTGATGAATGATGTTATGAAGATATATTATCTTCATATCATTCATGTTTGTTGTTGTTGTTGTCATCGTGTTCACCTGTGATAATCTCATTGTTTGTTCTTGTAACAATAATTAAGAGTTATAAGATAAAATCTTACAACTATGTTATTCTAATGTGTTGATGATTCATGAAGTTATATTATCATGTTCATCTTAGTTGATTCTGTCATGTTATGATCATACAAGCATGCATACAATGATAAGCGATAATAAGTCCAGCAATATTATCTAAATCCAAGTATAAGCAATATGTTAAACTAAAACTTTCAAATAAATAAAAGATTTAGCATGTTTCTCAGCCCCGAGAGTTAAATCAGTTAAGATTAGAAAAGGGGCATATGAATTCACCTTGTTGTTGATGTGGTTGACTAAGTGTAAACAAGAATACACGCACTCGTTGTTCTACTTGAGGTTGCTTTCACGATCCTGCATTGATTTCACGATGTTTGTAACTTATAAGTATAAGTTATAGGGATTGGTGTGTGTGTATGTGTGTGTTATCCCTAAAGTCGGCTAACACCCCTCGGTCTTGGTCATCATCCGGCCCCGTTTACTTGCTAGGGATTTTAATAGCACTTAGCCCAATTAGATTAAAGTTAATATACTTGGTTATTTGTTTATCACCATGAAATCATGTGTCATTGTTCTCAAAGACAAGGTTCTAGCTTTATGGATCTCATCAAACAAATCCCCTTGCCACCTTTGTAATAAAATAGAATGTGTATTTGAATCCATGTATCTCATACATGACTATTGATTTTATGTGTTAGACTAAACCATTAACTATGTGGGCCGAAAAATCTATTGGGTCGAGGAAATTATATGGGCTAAGCCAAATGTCATGGGCCGGACAACAGGTGGGCTGAATCAGTCATTGGGCCACAGCAATGATCCTGGGCCGAGTGAAAAGTTCGAATGGGCTTCCATGGCCAGCTAGACGTGCTGATCGGATGACATAGCCCGAATGGGGATGGTCGACTGAAGGGGGTCCCAGGTTCGCTGCCCTGAATGGTTTAAACAACCTAGGTTCGCAGCCTTCTGGTTCGTGGCTCCTAGGTTTCAGTTGTCCAGGATGCTAAGGTTCGGTGATCCATGGTTCGGCTAGGTTAGGTCCGGCTAAATAGAAACCTTAGGTTCGGCCGTGCATGAGGTTCAACTAAGTATAGGTTCGTAGCTCCCTCGTGGGTTCGGTCAGTAGAAAGGCTCGGTGATGATCACAAGGTTTGCTTGTGTATAGGTTAGGAGAACCTCAAGGTTCGGTTGAGTGGAGATTCGGCTGATCGAAGGTTTAGCCAGCATGGGTTCGTGAAACCTTGGTTCGTGGGTGGAGGCTTAGGCTGCTTAGCAGGTTCACGACTCGTAGGTTCAACCCAGATGCTCAGGTTCGGTCACCTGCATCCTCGCGACCCACTGTTCACCATCTTCTCCATCAACCCCACGTTGTTGCAGGTTGTTCCATGGCTTCCTCGCCCTCCTCAGTGGTGTTCGAATGGAGTCCTAGGGTAGGGTAGGTCATGGTTTTTAAACCGGTTAAGGGTGTGGTCGACCAAGGATTTAGAAAACCCTCATTTTCATGATTTCTCAGCCAAATACCTCGAATTTCAGTGGGTAGCTCCTCAGATCGGTTGTACTTCCTTGTAGAGGAGATCGAGAGCTTCGTTTAGACACCAAGAACGCTTGATTTCATCAAGAAATGAGCTAGATCTTCAGGTTTGAAGTTGGAAACTTTAGAGAGAGAGTGAAAACCGGGTTTGTGAGTTTAGAGAGAGAGGGAAAGTGAAATAAATGGGGCGGTTGCCTCGTTTAGGCTTTATATACCCCGAGGGTGTTCGGGTTCATTTCGTTTGCTCGATTCTCGTTTTCATCGTGTTTCTGGCACGTTACGCGCGTGTTTTATTAACATAAATAAAAGGATTTATTTTAAAATGTTTGGAAAGTGGTTACTCCTAGTAAATATTTTAAATTTTATTTTCTTGAATTATTTTATCGAAAACGATTATTTTAAATGTTTCGTCAGATCGCGTCACCTTCGCGCGTATTCGTTCGAATCGTCACCCCAACAAACACGACGATGGTTTTGCTTTCTGACTTTTGTTTTCTACTTTTCAGTCATCATTTCAGAACTCGAAACTCACAGATATGTTTGTGTGAGTCGTCACCCACGCAAACACACCGTCAGTTCGTTACTCTGAAACGACACTGCAATAATGTTTTGAATTGTGTTTCCTCACTGACGGACGCAACTAAACTTCCTGTTTTCACATTGTTTTCGAAATGAATTATCGGCCATCTGATTCATGTCAACTATGGATATCAGATTGCAACCGACATGTATTTACACACAGTAAATAGTGAAAGTACTTAGGTTTTCACCTAAATACATACAACTATTGTTTATCGTGAGTTATTGTACATACGGTATTTAAGTTTTTACTTAAACACGTACAACTGTTTCTTGTTTTCTGTGTTTTATTGTTACACACACTGTTCATGCATTGTATTTACACATAGTAAATAGTGAAAGTACACATACCATACGGACTTGCCGGACGATCAGGTACTGGATGTCACAGCCACACTTTCTCCTATTCGGCCTGTTCATCCGGTCGGCCAAGCCATGACCGACCAAGGCCTCACTCGCGCGGCACTCTTTCGGTCCGCCCTGCTGGTTCCGCCAGACCCTATTCGGCCAAGGCCACTTTCGGCCAAAGGGCTTATTCGATCGGGCCAAGTCCCCATTCATTCTGGCAACCCCTTGTACGGCCGAGGCCTCCTTCGGACTAGACCCTCATTCCCCCGGCCAGGTCCCATACGGCCCAGCGGTGCTGTTAAGGCCACCATCAGCCAAGCCTCTCATGCGGCCCAAGACCCATTTGGGCAGGTCTTCTCTTTCGGTCAGGGGGGCTCCTTTGGGACAAACCAAATCAAGAACCTTAGTGCTAGTCAGAGAAAGTGACTAAGCTATGGGAATTCACCTAGGAAGGGTTAACGAGTTGCATGTACTTCATGCATGCATGAGAACCTTCACATAATTGCATGCATGGAGGGGTAATGTATTGCATGCATGAGTTGATCTTGTGTGTGTGTGTGCATGAGAAAACCTATTAGGGTTTCCTTTATATGCAATCAATACATAATTTCTAAGGATCAAACATGGATTTGATCTGTCAAATGGGATTTAGGTTAACAAGGGTTGTTGACATTAACCGGGATCAAAACATTAAGAAATCATTGAAGATCACAACAATAATCTAAGGTATTGAGTGTTGATTTAAGCATTAACACCCAATCCTTAGGAATTTCATAAGACCACGTGACTAATCTAGATGATTCGCTTGAATAATCTAGGATGAGTTACTCAAGGGGTTGATCAAGATTCATTGGACACACAAAGGCTAGTAATGGGCCTGAGGTTAATCCGATAGGATTAACACGAGCCCATCATGTTGAAGTATAATTCTTTTAAATTGATGATGTTTTAATAAAAGGAAGTAGATTTATAAACCCTGTTAAATTAAATAAATGATTTTCTAAATAAAAGTTCAACTTGAAATGAAGTAATTTAAAAACGTTTTAATTAAAGACTTGTAATAATAAATCGTGGGATAAGGGTTACTAATGGGTAATGAGTTAGACTAGTTAGATGGAATCTTAGAAACACATTAGCACATAGGACACTTAGTTGCACACCGAGACCAAGACCCTAGATACGACGATTATAAATACTTATCGTATTCGAATCCTTTTAAAACAACTCAGGTACTGAAGATACATAATCCACAAGTAACGAGCGCGCATTTTGTGATAAATCATTTGCACAGCAACACAGGTGAGTTCATTGCCCCTTTTCTAAACATTTTGTTTTCAAACACGGGGCTGAGAAGCATGCGGAAACTTTTTATTTAAATATGTTTTACGTAAATTCTTTTACTTATTGTATGTTATATATACTTGTTTATACTCCTAGACTCCTGTCTAGGTATTTGCTATGCAGAATTTTCTAACGAATTAATTAATTACTCTTATGAGTAATACCTTAATTCTAAAACTCTAAAACAAAACCCTTAGTTCATCAAGTTCAAATTCAAGAATCTAAAATTCAAAGTGAAATCAAAAGAACTAAAGCTAAAGATCAAATTCAATGGAATCTAATCCAGTGTGTGATCAGTAAAACTAAGGATCATATTCAAGAATCTATAATCATTGTGGAAATCATGGAATTCTAAAAATCAGAATCAAGAGAATCAAAGGGATCATGGGAATCATAACCGTGTGTGAATCATTGAAATAATGAAATCATTAAGATCTAATGAAATCATTAACGCTTAAGTTAAGGTGGATGTCAGTTGTATGTAAATCAAGACCCCGTGTAACACACGGAAAATCCCGTCATAAATAGTAGACTCTTGTAGTCAAGCTATATGGGCATAGCTAAAACGATCAAACGAAATCAAGAGAACAAAGACGATCAAGAATCAAAGGATATCCTAAAGTCCCGACATGTACAGTAGGCCAGAGGGTCAAGCTGATATGGGCATCATGAAAGTCCCGACGTATACAGGTAGACTCATTTGGGCCATGCCTGATATGGGCCACGTGTGAGAGGGTACAACTTGGACAACCACCAACAACTAAGTCTAATTGATTGAGTCAAATAAGGCCCAATCATCATGTCTTAGTTGTATTTAAATGATTAATTATTAATTTAATTAAACATTTAATATTATATTTCTACAAGTGTTTTTGGGGTAATCATGAATACATGGTGAACTCAAGAGATCAGAGTTGATTATTTGTGGAAATCAAAATCTAAAATGAAGGTGAATGGAGTGAAATGCTTAATTATCATTAACAACAATATGCTAAGCAGTCCGGTATGTGGTGGGACGGTGGCTGGGGCTTGTCCCCTACATATGCCCTATATATAAGCATATTTGATTGGATAGCATAGGTGGTCGTTGATGAGGTTAAGGTTGGCATTTCGGGGGATCAAGGTAAACATTTTCAGGGTAATCAAATGCTATGAATCAAATATTATGGAATCAATGATGTGGGATGAAATGCTTAATTATCATCAGGAACAATATATCATGTGGTTTGGTATGTGGTGGGACGGTGGCTGGGCGGGCGGTAAGTTCGACCCTACATATGCCCTATATATAAGCATATTGAACTGGATGGTATAGGTGGTTAATGGTGGGGTTAAGGTTGTCATTCAAAAGGTTATTCAAAATCATTTTTATATAACTACACGAACTCACCAACCATGTGTTGACTTGATATTTTTGCATGACTTCTCAGGTGACGAACAGGTCAACTAAGAGGTTATTACTTTTGGACTAGGATGCCAGATAGAGGACCTAGTGTTTTTGGACCTGCATATTTTTGAAACATCATTTTACAGATTTATTTTGTATATCTTGTGCATATACAAGATAGAAGAATTATGATGTTGATAGTAGATTTACATTGTTAAATTATGAACTAAACTGATGTAATTTAACTTTGTCATTCTATTTTCATTTAGCAGTTTCTCATTTATATATCATGTGCAATGTAAACAATCTGATCATTCTAATTATCATTCCCGATATCACGCCCCGGGAACCTTCCGCCCGACGGGGAAGTCGATCCAACCCGCCGGCTCGGGGTGTGACATCCAGCCCTCCTATTTTGATGTTGTGCCATTTCCCCTTTGAACTTTTCTGAATAGATTTTAGTTTTGATTCATTTACATATTTGATCCCATATATAAAGACTTTTAATTATTTATATGCTTTTCTTTTTGATTTACATATGTAAGTTCATTATTTTTTTTATGAATTCTTAACTTAAGTTTATTTTAAATTAGTTATGTTTAATTAGTTTGTAAATTGATAGTATTTACTATTTCTACCACTACTATTATTATTATTGTTATTATATATATATATATATATATTGTGACTCCCCGATCTCGGACTCCCGAGATGGCGCCACTGACAACGGTTGGAATTGATCCAGATTACAAAGTTTTACAGATTTAAAAAGCAGCGAAATTAAACAAAACTTTAACTTATTTTATTAATACGTATTTACATCCAAGAAAAAGTACAATATAGTAGGTTCAAACTAAGCCAGTACAAAACTCTTTAGACAAGCCTTCCTTATGCCAGTTATGCCTTAGCCTTCCCTTTGCTACACGAGGCATTATTCTTCCCTGGTATGCATGCTCAAACAAGTCAGTTAAAACTGATGAGTCCTAAGTTTTACAAATCATAGTCCATAAACATTTACACGCATAAATAAGTTCATCAAATCATTATGAATAAATTGTACAGTATCAAAAATAACCACAACAATACCATCTATGCATTCCCTACTAAAGCACTGCCCCAGAGGTCACGCATCCTCTGAAGTGATCGTCACCACTTATTCAGGCCCTGTTATAACCCGCCATGACAGTCTTATTCTAAGTAGCGCTTAATGCAAAGGCTATTATAATGGGTTTGAAAATCATTTTAAAAATATTTTCTGCACACTTTTATTCAAAACATTTTTACTGTTATATGCAGTACCAAAACAATTCTCAGCACCGTAGTGCTCAACCGCAGCCAGGACTTCAAAACCACCTTTTCTGCTCGACCTCAGCCGAGGCTTTCAAATCATTTATTGCTCAACCGCAGCTGAGACTTGAAACACTCTTTACCCAACCATAGTCGGGTTAAAATCATTTTCACAAAATAGTTTTATAGCATGCATATCAGCCCAAAATGATAAAACATTTAAAATAGGGCTACGAAAAACTCACCTGATTTGTATAATACTTGATCGATATAACCTCAATCTTCTAGCTTGATTCCACGTAATCACAGATTTCCTAATATCACAAATATCCTAGTGGAATCATTACATGAGCAAACTATTAATTTTGGTTTCTAATTGAGCAGCACAACGACTTATGTTAAGTTATCCTTTATACTAGCGTTTAGCTCGTTTCATTAACCATGAGGTAATATTTAAATAAATATCTTATAATAAATTGCTTAACATGTTATCATACCCTTTGGATAAGTCTCGTGTTACCTCAGGAAGATAACTTAACAGAACGAAAGCTTTAAAGCCTTACCTTTTGATAAACTACCAGAGCTCCGTTTAAGGTTCTGATAGCGTTCCGAGCGTAATCCGAGCTTCCCCAACACTTATATAATCTCAAAGGGGGCTTATAGGGGTATTATGTTTGAGAGAAAAGCATGGTGTTTGAAAGAAATACGAAAAAAAATGAACCGGTGAAGTCTATTTATAGGAACTCGCACTTAAATCGAGGCACCGGGGTTGTGACACGTCTCCGGACACGTGGCAGGCCAGTTGACACGTGTCATGGCTGCTTGACACGTGTCATGGCAGCTTGACATGTCATTTGTCGCGTGCGGTGCGTTTAAAACTTGTTTTCGCGATTCCCGCTTCATACGAACTCCGTTTTGCGCACCATTTTAGCCCATGTTCATGATTTTCAGATACCTATCTAACCATATAAATTTCATAACATGAATCCATAATGAAATTTGGGTTCTACTTATTATGCTCGTTTTAACTACTTGGTTTAGCATATCTTTCGTTCTGTGCATTGTTTGTTAATTCTGCTTTCACTCAAACTAATCATTATTATAATGCATACTTATTGTGAGTATGACTTATTTATCTCCTTGAAAATTATCATAGTCATATCCTCTCATGTATTTTATACATCAAAAGCTTTGAATTTTTACTGATTACGTTTGTCGGATTACACGGTTAAAGTAAAATTAATACACCATTCATAAAAGCATATTCATTGCATATCGAGAATGAGTTACATGAAAATCAGGATGTTACACACACACACACATATATATATATATATATATATTATAAACTTTATAATAGGGTATTTACTAATAAGAATGCTTTTATTTCATTACAAAAGCTAAAATTATTATTATTATTATTATTATTATTATTATTATTATTATTATTATTATTATTATTATTATTATTATTGTATTATTATTTTTTTTTGTATTATTATTACTACTACTTTAGTAATAAAAGAGACATTTATAAGTTTATGATTACAAGTGTTTCAACTAACGTCTAACCCTTTTATTTATTACAAATTGGACACGATTACATAACTTAAGATTTAACTGGAAACCATAGGGATTACACCACAAGTGGTAATTTAGGGGTGTGACAAATATTCACGTGCCTAATTGGCATTTGTGTCCTTACCCACGTTTAGTGTTTCAATGGCGTTGTTATATTATGTTATTCATTCAAATCCGATATTCAAGAACTCTCCTCACTAAATTATATCACCGACACATCCATCACAAGCCAAAGTAAGTTTATATATAGGGTATATGTAGAAGTCGGTAGCAACCTATTCAGCTGCTAGCCCACCACCACTTCGATAAACCATGACCTATGTCATTGACTATATTTAGTGATAGAATCTTACATCATCACAATAATCATTCAAACTAAAATATGTCATACATGTGGAACTGCAATAACCACTCTGGGCATGTCTAGTTATATTACAAACTACAACTTCCCGAGGGTTCAAGTGCATTAGTTATGTGTTTTCAATAATGTAAATCAAAGTTTCACTCCAAATACAAGGTTATATAACCTCAATAGCATAACATGTTCTACCAGTAGTACAATCTCTACACAGTAACAAATTTACCTAAAAACAGTGTGGTTACAATAAATATATTGGGTGACGCCCGTCCATCCTTTGACCCTATAGAGGGCATTTGAGCGATTGAAACCACATTCATCTAGTGTCTAGTTGGCAAAGGTCGGATCATGCACATGTTTATTCATACATGCTTAGATTCTACCATTGACATAAGAATTCACATTTTTCAAACTATTACATATATTCAAACCTATGTGTACTCACCAACATTTTAGTTGACTCTATTTTTATAATGTTGCAGGAACTACTGTTTGAGTATTGTTAAGTTGATGTAGGATGCTATGGACCTAGTGTAGTAATTAAAAAATGTATAATTTATCTTTTGTTATGTTGAAAACTACTTGATTTGAACATGTATTGAATTTGTGTCACACCCCGAGCCGGCGGGCTGGATCGACTTTCCCGTCGGGCGGAAGGTTCTCGGGGCACGATATCGTTTGATAATCAAAATGATCAGATTATTTGCATAGCACATGATATATAAATGAGAAATTTTAACATGACAATGATATAGAATTACAAAGTTAAATTACAATGTATCGTTCATAATTTAACTAAGTAAATTTATCCAAAAGAATCAATGAGTTTCTATCTTGTAACTGTACAAGATCTACAAAAGATGATTCATTGTTTTGACATTCAAAAGTATGCTCGACACAAAATGTAGCTAGGTCTTCTAAACGTCCACTAGCTAAATCCCTGAATGCTGGTGACTAAACATGTTCGTCACCTGAGATAACATGCATTTAAACAAAGTCAACACTAGGTTGGTGAGTTCATAAGTTTAGTAATTGAAAACATTGATTTGTTCACATTCACAATCACAATACAATACAATAGTCTTGTTCATGTTTGACACAGCCGTCTCACACAATGGCCTCTCCATAGTTATATTTACAAGTAGTATCTCATCCTATTAGATATGCTTATATATAGGGCATACGTAGGGAAACAAGCCCCAGCCGACATCCCACCACATACCTAATAGAACTTAACACCACTTGCAATACAACTATAGATATCCATTTTCATCTCACATGTTCAACCCATTTGATATTCACCCATTTGATATTCACCGATCAGATCGTGTTCATCACCCAGTGTGTTATATATAGAATAATATAATAAAAGGGTTTTAGTTCTCAAACCGAAGTATTGATAACCCTCGATGTGTTAATGAAAATAGATTAATTTAATCTTATCCTTGTGATTATTCTCTCGCTTGTGGGGTTAACTGTTGGTCACTACTAATAATAGAAGTGTTAGTTAACCAATTGATATATGTTCTCCACTTGAAGTGCATAGAGCCTAAAAGGAATCCATTGTGATCCTCACGTAATCAGATCACAATGCATCCGATTTACCTCTACCACTTTGTTGTTCTCATTGCCTTCAACGAAACTACTACCAGTAATGTGACATGAGATAAAGTCAATTCCTCATTCTACTAGTCATTAGAATCGAATGATTAATTACAATTATCACTGTAGATTAATATCACCATGTGTCGCTTACCAGACCCTGACTGTTGTCGCCCTGTCACCGGTCATACGTTACCGGCCAAATGTTAAATACGATCAACATACCGGCCCTACCCGCAGGAATTTGTCAAACCTATGGTACCACTATGCTATCGTTGGTCTAGTCACGTCAAACTAACTGGTAAACGATTCGTTGATGAGGGACTTACAATTTGAACTTGAATACATGGCACATGATTGATGTGATATAATACAAACAGTTCAATAGTAATCAATTGATGATGTTCTTAATGATGTTCCCAATGATGTTCTCAATGATGTTCTCAATGATATGTTTTCTCATGTTTTAACCGTGTGTGATAAGAACTAGTCTTATTACACCATGTTAATAAATGTGATGAATGATATTATCATCATGAAGTTATATTATCATGATTATCATTCTTGTTGTTACTTGTTATCATCGTGTTGTCTCTTGATTTTCCCATTGTTCATTCATGTGTGAATAATAAGATGTTATAAGATATAATCTTACAACTAGTATTATTCCATTGTGTTGATGAGTCATAAAGCTATGTTATCATGTCTCATCTTAAATAATTCAGATATGTTATGATCACACAAGCATGCATACAGTGATACGCGATAATAATGTCAAACAATATTATCTAAATCATAGTATTAATAATATGTCGTGCTAAAACTTTTAAGTAAATAAAATATTTAGCATGTTTCTCAGCCCCGAGTTTTTAAATCAGTTAAGATTAGAAAAGGGGGCATATGAACTCACCTTGTAGTTGTAGTAGTTGACTAAGTAATAATAGAAAATGCACGCGCTCACTGTTGTTCTTGAGGTTGTTTTCACGATCCTGTATTGATTTCCCATATTGTTGTAACTCATAAGTATAAGTTATTACTTCGTAGCTTAACCCTAAAGTTGGTTAACTTTTAAAAGTCTTTATATCTCGGATTTTCCTTGAACTCGTTTGATGGTATAACATACTAACACTTAGCCAATTTAGGTTAAGATTAGCACATAAAACGTTCTTGTCTTATTTGATTATCCTTATTGTTGACTTTCACCTGTTTTAAAAGTGTTAACTCATAATCCATCAACTTTGTAATAACTTGGCTAACTTATTTGTATATAAGTAACCCTATGGATACTTTGATCAAAATAAGACTTAGTTTTAAACCTTATGACATGTTTTAAAACCATATGTATGATTTAGGCATTTGTTTTAAAGTTCATCTATGTTTTTTTAACCCAAAGTTAAAGTAATATAAGCGAAAATATCATGAAACCCGTTGTACCCAAACCCGATTATGTTCAAACCACTTTGAATTAAACTAACATAAACTTTATGGTGGATATATATATATATATATATATATATATTTATTCTTCGGTGGTGTGTGTGCCACTTACAATTTAGATCTACGAATTTATCTTCCAACTTTGGTGATTCTCGAGTGGTTTAATTTAAAATGATGAACTTCTCAACTACATGTATTTAAGTGTAGGAATTCTTTGATCCAAGGTGGACCACTAGTCCACTATGTGTGTTCTCGAAGTATAACTTCAAATGTGACAGGCTATTCGGCCAAGGATAGCAAATATAAGGGGTTCTCGAATTCATGATAGCAAAATAATAGGTTCTCGAGTTTGCTAAGGTGGTTCTCGAATTTGGTATAAATTGGTTCTCGACTTCCCAAAAGGTTCCCGAGTTTAAGTGGCTTCCCAATTAAAAGGTTCTCGACTTTTGTTTAAAATTGGTTCTCGAGTTTAAGTGGCTTCCTAATTAAAAGGTTCTCTACTTTTGTTTAAAATTGGTTCTCGAGTTCTTCATTCCCTACCTCCCGTTCCCAGCCTTTGCGTTTACAGCACTATATTTAAGTCATTTTAAGCTTAAATGATCCTACAAAACTCATTTTAATGTGTATCTATCAAGGTTTAATGAGATAAAATTCGAGTTCAAGTTCATTCATCCGGGTTTTGTTAAAAACCCTAAAATACGAAGGTTTAAGCTCACCTTACCTTCGAATTAGTAGCTTTCACGTCCGATCGGCTGTACTTTCGTGTTCTACTCGTCAAGGGCTTCGATTTGATACCAAATTTGAAGGATTTGAGCAAGAAATGAAGATTTTATGAAGGTTTTTGTGGTGGATTTCTAGAGAGAGTATGAAACCGGAAATTTTAGAGAGAGAGAGGTAGGTGAAATCATAAATGAGGAATTTAATGCTTGAGGTGGATTTTTATACCCCGAGCACGTTCGGGTTCGTTTCGTTTGCTCGATTCTCATTTTCGTGACGTTTACGAAACATACGAAATATTTACGAACTTTAAATAAAAATAGTTTTATTTTAACCTTTTTAAGGTTGTAATTCCTAATAATGTTTTTATATTTCTTTTCTTATTTTATTGTTTCGAAACGTTTATTTTATTTGTTTCGTCAGATCATTTCACCTTCGCGCGTATTCGTTCGAATCGTCACCCGAACGAGCACGACGATGGTTTCACTTTCTGATTTTTGTTTTCTACTTTTCAATCATCATTCCAGAACTTTAAGCTCACAGATATGTTTGTGTGAATCATCACCCACGCAAACACACTGTCAGTTCGTTATTCTGAAACGATACTAGGCTTATGTTCTGAATTGTGTTTCCTTACTAACGGACTCTACTAAACTTGCTTGTTTTCACATGGTTAGCCTTAGATTCACATTGTTTCATACTGAGTTGTCGGCCATCTGATTCCTGTCATCTATGGATATCAGATCGCAACCGATATGTTCTTGTCGTTTGTTTGTACATTGTTGTTTATCGTGAGTTGTAATAATTGTACTTAAGTTTTCACTTAAACACGTACAACTGTTGTTTGTTTTCAAAGTTATGTTGTCACACACTGTTTACACATTGTATTTACACACAGTACATAGTAAAAGTACACGTACCGTACGGACTTGCCGGACGATCAGGTACTGGATGTCACAATTTGGTATGACCAATCTATGAAACTTTAATTAGTGTCACGTGTTATGAACACTTTGTGCCATGTCCCGACGTTATTTCGCCATTGATTGGGGTGTGACATGGACGGTGGCGACAAATGGTGGTGGTGATGTTCAACTTTGGTGGTTGTGGTGGCTGACGGTGGTGGTGGACGGTGGTGTTGGACGGTGGTGGTGGAGGGTGTGGGTAGTCTTTGCAGACCTTAGAATATCTTAGAAGTGGTTGGGCTAGATCTGCACCAAGAACAACTCGCGCAATTCCAATAGTCATGTCTAAAGGAAATTGTGTGATCATGTAGAATATGAACTAATAAATTTGAGAAAACCGGCAAAACCCAGGAAAGTAGGTTTGAATCTTTCACATATTGTCCATCAAGTTCATAATAATCCAACAACAAATCAGAAGGAATAATGAAATCAATTAACTAATTCACTGTCACACCCCGAGCCGGCGGGAACGGATCGTGTTTTCCCGTCGGGCGGAAGGTTCCCGGGGCGCGATATCATGAGTGATAAACAAATGATCATATTGTTTACATAGCACATGATAAATAAATTAGAAATTGTTAACACATCCATGATATAGAATTACAAGATTAAATTACACAGTATCGTTCATAATTTAATCAAGTAAATCTACCAAAAAGAATCAATATAACTATATCTTGAATGTGTACAAGATATACAAAAATGATTCATGTTCTTGTTCCCAAAAGCATGCAACACAAAATAAAGCTAGGTCTTCTAAAAGTCCACTAGCTTAATCCTTGCATGTATGTATCTACACCTGTTCATCACCTGAGAAACATGTATTTAAACAAAGTCAACACTAGGTTGGTGAGTTCATAAGTAAGTTAATGTAAAACCTTGATTCATTCACATGCACATTCACAATGAATATATGTTACTTGTATGATTGCCTGTTTCACTTGTTCACCCAATGGCTCCTCCCTAATGGTATATGCAAGTGTGGTGACACTCGATCAATTATGATGTAGAATGATATTAAGAAGATATTTTATCTTCTAATCATTCATGTGTTGTGAAGTGTCAACATGTTTCACTGTAGTAGTTCTCATTGTTTGTTGTGTATGAATTGTCTCAATGTTTGCTCATGTGGAAATAACTAAGTGTTATAAGATATAATCTTACAACTATTTTATTCTAATGTTTTGATGATTAAGAAATTACATTATCCTAATCATCTGAGTTTCCCTGTTATCTCATGATCATACAAGCATGCATACAATGATAATCGATAATAAACAGTTTAATATTATCTAAATCAAAGTATAAATAACATGTTAAGCAAAACTTTTAAATAAATAAAAGTAAACATGTTTCTCAGCCCCGAGAGTTAAAATCAGTAAAGATTAAAGTAAAAGGGGCATATGAACTCACATTGTAGTGGTTGTAGTTGACTTAGCTTAAACGAGTATGCACGCGCTCTTGTTCGTACTTATTGTTGTTTTCACAATCCTGTATTGATGTCACGTTGTGTGTAACTGGTAAGTATAAGTTTGTAGGGACTCGTGTGTGTGTATGTGTTAATCATAAGGTGGGATAATGTCACACCCCCAAATTCCCACTCGTGGCGTATGTCCACGTGGATGTGACGTGTCCAGAATCACAGCTCAAGATCCTATAGAACACTTCTATATGCGTTTACAAATCCAAAGTTTGACACATACACTCATAAAATAGTTTGCAGCGGAAAGTAATTCATAGCAGCGGAAATCAATAAGTCATAACATGCAGCGGAAAATAGTTGTTTACACAGCGGAAATGAAACTGTCAAACACAACATTGTTTAAACATAACCCAAAAGTAATTGTTTTTCAAAAGACTGATAACATGAATGCGGGATCCTATGCTCATAATCCCTAATGTGCATTCCTACTCCATAGTCAGCTAGTTACCTGAGAATACAAGTTAGAAAAGTGTCAACACAATGGTTGGTGAGTTCACAGGTTTTGATATACATATAGTAATGAAAGTGTGTCATGCTGTTTATCAAATGTTAGTACCGAGCCCTAGGCCCAAAGTGTCAGTGCGTCACTACCGAAATAGACTTGTTTGTCCTTGCCTCCGCTATGTCTCGTATACATAGCAAGTTAGGTCAGAGTTTGCACGGGTTATGACATCCAGTCAACATTGTGCCCCGTGGGGTTAGTCATTCCCTAATGGATCCATCCAAAACTACCACGTTGTTCGTACATTAACGGTAAGACTTTGTGAGGGCTTGTTACGAGTTCAACACTTAATGTTTGTCCAATAAACCAGCATACACAAAATGTTTGTATAGTAATGAATGTTTGACTCGATGCAACTAATATTCTCCCCCTATTTAAAAGCGTTTGAAAAAGAGTAAAGAGGGGCCGTAAACTCATCTTAGTGATAAGAGTAGCAAATAAGCGTAAGCTCCTGATGTAGTAGCACGTGTCGGTCACCGGTAACCTATAACGCATACCGTACGTGAGTTTGTGTAAGTGACCGTGCTAGTGTTTGTGTTAGTGCTCGTGTTTGTGTCCAACAACCCTTGGTTGTTCATGTCTGTCCGTGTCGGTCCACAATGACCGTGTTTGCTCGTGTTGGTCCACATTGACCGTGTTTGACTGTGTTGGTCCACAATGACCGTGTTTGACCATGTTTGACCGTGTTTGACCGGAGTTGACCAAGTTTGACCGTGTCAAGTCAACGACCCGTTGGTGAACCGTGTGACGGTTTATGAATCGTGTAGCAATCGTGTGTAAGTGCTCGTCGTGTGTAAGACGCGCATGTCGCGTCTATGGACAACTTACTATTTATAGTAAGTTTCCATTTTTGGAAAGTTCACAAAGCATATTGGTTTTAGAGTTCTAGCATGCTCATTAGTCCTACGTGATCATGTTAACACATAGCACATCATCATACAATGTCACATAAGTTATTTTCATCATGTTAGCACGTAAAAGTTTCCTAAAATGGAAAGTTTCTATTTATAGCATACGTGATATCGGAAACCATCTAACTTAGCATCTAAACATCATGTTATAACATATTAAGTTACTTAGCATGCTCGAATCAAACAAAACGTTCCTAAGTCGGGTTTTGTAAAAATAAAGTTACTATAAATAGTAACTTTGTTGTTTTTGCATCAAATGACCATTTAAACATTTCTAGTCCATCTTCATGTCATAAATCATTATAATAACCAATCTAATATCATTTAGACATATCAATATAACCAAAATCATCATCAATCAATAGTTCATCACTAAAAGTTTCTAAATATAGTAACCATGTCACAATGACCATAAACATCATCAAAATCACATTCCAAGTATTTCAATCGTCATATTATCATCCTAAGAACAATTATCCATACATGCATGTCCACCATTTTATCTATAACACCATTTAGACAAAACAAAGTTTCTATAAATAGAAAGATTGTCAAAAATCATCATTTTAACCATTTTAAGCAAGTCTAACCATGGGTAATCCTTCTAACATCATCAATAAACATATCAATATACTCAAGATCATTCCAATACTCATGGATCATACATGCATGCATCAATGTCATCACAAACTATCATTTTAAGCACAATGGCCTATACCCATCATCTTAGATCGTCTTAGAACATCATCTAATCATCTTAGATCATCAAGAATCATAGTAAAATCATCAAACCCATAACATAATTTCGTGCATGTGAACCATGGGTGCTTGCATGTGGGTTTTAACACATGCATGTGTGCTTGTGAGTGTTTTTAAGCTACAAGGAATGATGTACTACCTTCCAAAGCTTCAAATATCCTGGGATGATGATGGTAACAGCTCCTAAACTTCTGATTCGTGGGTTTGGGTCAAGAACAAGGAAGGTGGTGGTGTTTCTTCGAGTTTCCTTGTGGTGCACAAGCTTCAATCCTTCAAGTTGGAGCTTCAAAGTGGTCTCCAATGGTGGAAGATGGTGGTAACAGGGGTTAGAGGTTGAAGATGACCGAGTGGTGGCGTGTTTGGTCGAGAGAAATGATTAAGGTAGAGGAGGATGTGATTTTCTTGGGTTTATAAAGATTTTCTGCGAACTGGGTCTCGTCGCGTAGCGCGACACGTTCAAGGGTTCCCCTCGCGTAGCGCGAGAGAGTCCCGCGTTCAAATTTCCCTCGCCCACTTGTCGCGTATCGCGACAGTGTTCTTGTGGACCGTCGCGTAGCGCGACAGATCCCCTGGTGAGCCCAATAGGCCCATTTTCATTGGGTTGATCCGTTCGTTGCCGTTTTCACGTTTACGAACTTTCGTTTGGCCTTGTTTGAACTTCCAAGTTCAATGTGTGAGTGTTTCGTGGGGTTTCGAGTGTTGTGCTCCACAATGTGCTTGTCGTTCACCAACGTTCGTGTGTTTTGACACGTGTGTGCTGTTTGCCGATAATTTCACCAATTATCCAGTCATGTGTTAGTGTTTGTACCGTCGTGTCACGTGTCACACTAAATTAACTAATTCTAGTGCCACGTGTACATAAATCATTTAAATAAACATTTAAATAAATAATAAGCTGACCTGGAAATTATGGGGTGTCACATCCTCCCCTTGTTAGGAAGAATTTCGTCCCGAAATTCAACTTGCGTTGCCAGTGTTTGTCTGTTCCGCGAACAGGTGTGGGTATTTCTGTTTCATCTGGTCTTCACGTTCCCACGTGAATTCCGGTCCTCGTCGCGAATTCAATTGTTCGTCGATTTGTATCTCCTCAAGAGGTATAACAAGTGTTTCATCGGACAAACACTTCTTGAGAGTCGAAATGTGAAATACATTGTGCACGCTGCTCAGCTCATCTGGCAGGTTTAGCTCGTAGGCCACAGGGCCTATTCGTTTGGTGATCTCAAAAGGTCCAATGTATCGAGGGTTCAACTTTCCCCGTTTGCCAAACCGAATGACTCCCTTCCAGGGCGAGACCTTGAGTAACACCCTGTCTCCCACCTGGAACTCTAACGGTTTGCGTCGTTTGTCAGCATAGCTTTTCTGCCTGTCTCGAGCTGCTGCCATCCGTTTGCGTATTTGCACGATCTTTTCAGTCGTTTCGTGCACAAGTTCTGGACCGGTCAGTTGGCTGTCCCCAATTTCCGCCCAGCAGATGGGTGATCGACACTTTCGTCCATAAAGTGCCTCGAATGGTGCAGCTTGTATGCTAGTGTGGTAGCTATTGTTGTATGAGAACTCAACTAACGGTAGGTGAGCCCCCCAGCTACTACCAAAGTCGATAACACATGCCCGCAGCATGTCTGTGACACCCCATAAATTCCAGGTCAGCATTTATTTTATTTTAATAATAATGTGTATTATTATTTCATACGTGGCACTAGAATAATTGTATTTAGTGTGACACGTGGCACAACAGACCAAACACACCGATAATTCGAGAAATTATCGCACAGAACTTGCACGTGTCTTGAATGACGAACGTTGGTGAACGGATCGAACCACAGTACACATACACTGCACAATTAGGTTCCGGAGAATCTAGTTTAGTAGAACAACGCTTAAGTGTCGAGAAACGATGATCGTATTCGAGAAATACGCGAAAATCGATTCGAAACAACAAAACTAAGCTTATTGGGCTACTCAGGAACCCATCGCGGTACGCGATGGCCCAACAGGAGTTCCTGTCGCGGTACGCGACAGACATCGCGAAGAGTTGACTCCCGGATTCCTTCGCGTAGCGCGAAGCATCTTTCTGGCCTATTGTCGCGGTACGCGACGGGTGTCAGACGGCAAATCTTTATAAAACCAAGAGGAAATCGTTTCTAGCCGGCCTATAACCCTTTTCTCGAGTTCTAGACCCTCCATACTCGTCTTCTTCACCTGCAACTCACCCTTAGAACCTCTGGAAGCCATTTTTGAGCTTTGAAAGCTTGGAGGACACATTGGAGCACAAACCACCACCATCACCACTTCATTTCTGCTAAGAGCAAGCTGTCCAGAGGAACTAGAGGCTGTGAAGTCATCATCTCAGGGATCCCGAAGCTTTAGAAGGTAGTTCTTACACCCCTCATGGCTAAAATGGTCATTTGTCACTTCTACACACACATGCAAGGCATGAAACACACATGCAAGCACCTTTGATGCACATGCACGAAGTTTGCCTCTGGGTTTGTCGATTTAGATGCGTTTCTTGATGATCCATGATGATTATATGGAGTTTTATGATGATCCAAGATGTTGAATATATGTCTTGATGCTTAAAATGATGATTTATGATGTTATTGATGCATGCATGTACGATCCATGAGTATTGAGATGATTTTGAATGATGGTAGATGATTATTGATGATATTAGAAGGATAACTCATGGTTAGATTGTGTTAGAATGGTTAAAACTATGATTTTTGATGAAACTTTCTATTTATAGTAACTTTTTATTTATAAAATGATGTTATGGTTGGTATTGGCAACATGCATGTATGTGGATCTACTACTAGGATGTTATTAAGAGGATATTGATACTTAGAATGCGATCTTGATGTTGAATATGATCATTTTTGGCATGGTTACTATTTTTAGAAACTTTTCTAGTTAAAATGTTGCTAGATGATAAATTTGGGTATATTTACATGATTGAATGATGCTAGATAGATTATTATGATGATTGGTGATGAGAAAATATGATTAGAAATGTTAAAATGATCGTTTTCATGAAAAACCATAAAGTTACTATATTTAGTAACTTTATTTCTACAAAAACCGATTTATCAACGTGTTGAGTGATTTGAACATGCTAGATGACTTGTTACGTTATAATATGTTGATTAGATGCTAAGTTAGATGGTTTCCGATGTCACGTATGCTATAAATGGAAACTTTCCATTTTAGGAAACTCTTATGTGCTAGCATGTTATAAACGACTTATGTGAAACCGTATGATGACGTGCTATGTGTTAACATGATCACGTAGGACTAACAAGCATGCTAGAACTTTAAAACTGTTATGCTTTGTGAACTTTCCAAAACTGGAAACTTACTATAAATAGTAAGTTGTCCATAAACGCGACTTGCGCGTTTTGCACACGACGAGCACTTACACATTTGCTACACGATTCACAACCGTCACATGGTTCACCAACGGGTCGTTAGGTCAAACACGATCAACACGACCAACACGGTCAACCACGGTCGACGCGACCCACATAACAACCAGGAGTTGTTTAGACATGAATACGGTCCTGTGAGACCCGCACAATTATGATCACAAACTTATAACACCTATGTGATATAGGTAACTACTAGCCAGCGAGCTACTCCGTTCTCGTAAGAACGCACTCAAGCAGACTCAGGTGAGTTTACAGCCCCACTTTTACTCATTGAATGTTTTACAAATCTTTTGGGGTGAGAATGCTATGCAACTGCTTTAGATATATGACTGGTATGTCACAAAATTATTTTTGAGTGTACTATTATCGCATCAAGACCTCTCTACCCTTACCGTTAGTTGTGTACAAACGAGTCGTTATTACGTAGTACTACTGGGTTTGACCAACCCCACTCGGCAACAACGTTGACTGCGGTCATAACGAGTGTAATATCGATGTTGATGTCGGGTTCAGCGATGACCCGCAGAGGCAAATGGGAACAGTCGAGTTTCAGTAAGATGACATGACACACTCTACGGATCGTAGATCCAACAAAACTATTAAACATACTCAGTATATATGACTGTTTTACTGCTTTCAAATACTTAAACCTGTGAACTCACCAACTTTATAGTTGACACTTTTTCGCATGTATTCTCAGGTAACTAGTGGACTGCAAGCTAGGATGCGCACAAGGATACATTAAGGAGTCTGACTTGCATATAGACTCTTGTCCTAGGCTTTTGTTTGCATTGATTGATTTGAAACAATTTAAAACAATGTAGTGTCTGATACACTTTATTATCCGCTGCAACAATTTATACTTCCGCTGATTAACATTTGCATTTCCGCTGTTTATATATTAAACCTGTGTTGTTCTTACAAAACTGTTTGTTTGTGTAACTCATATAGAGTCGTTCTATATGACCATGAGCTGTGATCCTGGCCACGTCACACCCACGTGGACTAACACCACGAGTGGGAATTTGGGGGTGTGACAGACTGGTATCAGAGCCTTGGTTATAGAGAACTAGGTTTGCATGTAGTGAACTTAGACTATAGCCACTGCTCTACATTAGACACTACACTAGTTTCACACAACACATTATGTGCTTAACTTAACAACATGCTTTGTGATTTGATCTGACTCTTACGATCATGCCTCGGGCACCCTTAGTGGGCGTTAACACTCAACTACACATGCGACCTGTGCAAGGGGATTAGAGAAAAGGCGAACTCAAGACCGAAGGGAAACTCTTCTATGCTATGAAGAAGACCCCTATGGCACAATCCAACTCAAATCGAACGCCTTTTCCAACCTCTTTCTTGAGTGTAAACCCAGTCAAAAGACGCATGTTTAT
The DNA here is from genome assembly GCA_009363875.1 of Mikania micrantha. Taxonomy (NCBI): domain Eukaryota; kingdom Viridiplantae; phylum Streptophyta; class Magnoliopsida; order Asterales; family Asteraceae; genus Mikania; species Mikania micrantha. Next base: position 118,165,875 of record CM018691.1, on the reverse strand, counting down.
GGATTGTAGCCTTGGTATCGACACTCAGGAAGCAAAACTTCGAACCCGAGATTGTTAAGTAGCTCGAGATTGAATGAACTAGAATGACTGTGTAAGATAAATTGACGATTATGGTGGCCAACGTAATCGTGAATTTATAGGTACATACGAATTCTGGCAAGTTCAATTGATAAGCTACAACCAGCTGGGAAACTGTATAGTACACCTCTGGAAGTGGAGATTCGAGCTCCGCTGTTTCCACCGAGTAGTTTATTTCTTTACTATATGAAGTATTGTACTATTGTTAGAACCGAGATGAGCGAGTTGTGCTCATACAAATCATTTTGGTAGTAGTAATCTCGTCAAACCTATGATCCTACTTTTGAAATGGTACCTTAAACTTATGATATATTTGCTCCCTACACATGCTTACACGCAATAACTCTAACAGTGAGTAATACAATATCTGTTGTATATAGATACCAACAAATGGATGGTCAAGGAACGTATGTGCGCACTGACAACCCGTCAATCGATTCTGCGACTGTCGAGACCATGGTAGAACAGCTGATTAACAAAGCCATTACGAATTACGAGGCTGCATACTTAAACAGTGAGACAGGAAGTGAGACTCACAACAACAGCTCAAGAGGATGCACCTTCAAAACTTTCCTCAGCTACCATCCTCAACCATACACGGGATCAGAAGGAGCAGTAGGGCTGCTCCAATGGGTTAAAAGGGCCGAATCAATCTTCCATATGTGCAAGTGTTCTGAAGAAGACAAAGTGAAATTTGCTACCGGGACTCTAGATGGACAAGCCCTCACTTGGTGGAACTCGCATGTCCAGAAACTGAGTCTGAAGACTGCTAACTCAATTCCCTGGGAAAATTTCGTCAAAATGTTGAAGGAAGAATACTGTCCACAGAACGAAATCCAGAAACTGGAGGGGTTCTGGAATTACAAAATGGAAGGATCTGAAATCGAACAATACACCACTCGATTTCACGAATGGTGTAAACAATGCCCAGAAATGGTGACCCCAGACTACAGGAAGATCGATCCATACGTTAGAGGATTACCTAAACAAATCCGAAGCCTGATTACCGCAACAGACCCCACACTCATTCAACCCACTATTTGTTTGGCTTATCATCTGACTAACCAAGCGGTAGCAGAGGGTAAGCTACCCAAGAAGGGTGAACACCTGAAGCCTCAGGATCGCAAGCGCAAGTGGGAGCCTAGTCACAACCAAACTCCCTCTTCCCAACAAATGCAACTCCATAACCGGTCAGCGACAACTAGCGACTGTACTGCTACGCCATCCAGTACCAAGGGCAAGAATGCCTACCAAGGGAAATACCCTAAGTGCAAAAGATGCCCATATCATCACAACGGCCAGTGTGAACGCTATCGATGTCGGAAATGCGGAAGAAACGGTCACATGGCCAAGGAGTGTAGAAGCAATCCAGTTGGTAGCAAAGACAACCAGAAAGTCGTTAAAGGATGTTATAAGTGTGGCAAGCCTGGGCATTGGCGCAGGGATTGCCCACAGCTGAAGGAAAAAGAAAGCGTGACAATGACTCCTGCAATTGTAAATGACTCCAAAGAAGCAAAAGATGATCCTATCATTGTGACTGGTACGTTCCTTTTTACATAATGCCTATGCTAGTATGTAATGTGATATTGGTGCTAAGAGTAGCCTGATGCTTAGCGAATTTAGTAAAATGCTTAACACTACCCCAACATCCTTAGACTGTAAGAGTTAGCCGACTGTAAGCTGATTGAGACACAACCCATTTTCAAAGGATACGCCTTGGTGTTGACGGGTCACGAATTGGAGGTCGACCAAATTTCAGTAAGTCCCGAAAACTTTGATGCAGTGGTGGGGACAGACTAGTAACTACAGACCAAGCAGAGAGTGTGTGCAATAAGAAGATAGATCAAGGTTACGTTGTCAAAGGGTAATCAGATCCCTATTCAGAGAGAACGACGGAGAATAACGCGAAACACCACGTCATAGGCTAGCAAGTACCTACAGAAAGGATACTCAACGATATTAGTTCGTATCACGAGACAAACATAGAAGGAAAGAAAAATGGTAGATATTGAAGTTGTTTGTAATTCTCTAGAAGATCTACCTGGACTACCCCAAAGAGACAAATGGAGTTTCGGATAGAACTCACACCGTGAGCTGCACTAACCGTCAAGGCGCCATACCAATTGGTCCAACTAAGATGCAAGAAACTGACTAATCAATTGCAAGAGTTGTTAGACGAAGAATTAACCAGACCAAGATTATCAACACGAGGAGCACCAGTCCTGCTTGTGAGAAAGAAAGACAGGTCTTCCCAAATGTGTATCGACTACCGAGAGTCAAGCAAGGTGACAAACAGGAATTTATACTATTACCACGAATGGACGATTTGTTAGACTAGTTGTAAGGGTCAGGCTATTACCCGAAGATCGTTTTGAGTTCCGATTACCATCAAACGAGGATACAAGAAAAAGGACATTCCTAAGACGATCCTTAGGACGCAAGATTGACATTACGAATGTTTGGTCATGCCCTTCGGACTGACCAACGCACCGGCAGTATTCATGGATCTCATGAATCGGGTGTGTAAGCCGTATCTGGACAAATTCGTAATCATGTTCCTAGATGATACCCTGATGTACTCCAAGACCCAAGAAGAAACATGCCGACCACTTAAAAGCGTGTCTTGGAACTACTGAAGAGGGAACAACAATACGCAAAGTTTCCAAATGCGATATTTGGATTCGCGAAGTCCATGTTTCTTGGACACGTAGTAAACGCAAAAGGAATACACGTAGATCCAGCCAAGGTCGAGGCCATTAAGAACTGGACAGCACCAAAGACTTCGACTGAGGTGCGACAGTTTCTGGGATTGGCCGGGTACTGCAGGCGATCTATTGAGGGATCCTCGAAGATCGCACAATCATTGACTTCCCTTACGCACAAAGACAAGAAATCCGAATGGGGAGAGAAACAAGAAGCTGCTTTCGACTTGTTGAAGCAGAAATTGTGCAATGCACCTATTCTATCACTACCGAACGGGTGCGAAGACTTTGTAGTTTATTGCGACGCGTCAAAACAAGGACTCGGTTGTGTATTGAAGCAACGCGAGAAGGTGATAGCTTATGCGTCACGACAATTGAAAGTGCACGAAAAGAACTACACGTCTCATAACTTGGAATTGGGAGCCGTAGTGTTCGCACGAAAGATCTAGTGACACTACCTATCCGACACGAAATGCACGATATTCATCAATCATAAGAGACTGCAACACACCTTCGACCAGAAGGGACTGAACATGAGACAACTCAGATGGGACTAGCTGATAGGAAATTGTGATTGTACTATCAAGTACCACATTGGAAAAACTAACGTAGTAGCCGACGCGATGAGCCGGAAAGAAACAACCAAGGGCGTATGTACACTACAACTTACGATTCACTCGGGACTACCCAATCGGAATCCAAACTGCACAACAGGAATCTCTAAAGGTCGAGGACCTCACTCATTTATCCCTGCGTGGCACGGATAAACAGACGGAAAGGCCGATGTAACCTACTATCTTATGGATCGGAACTGGATTCCACACTACGGAGGGCTGGGGGGCTTAGTGATTAATGAAGCCCGAAGGAGCCGACATTCTTTACATCCGGTCTCTGACAGAATGTACCATGACCTAAAGACGACCCATCGGTGGCCGAGCGTGAAGGCAGAATTAACAACTTACGTGGGTAGGTGTTTAACGTGCCCAAAGGTTAAGATTGAATACCAGAATCCATCAAGGCTATTTCAACAACCCAAGATACCAACGTGGAAATGGGAGTAAATTCCTATGGACATAATAACTAAACTGCCAAGGACGGCAAGTGGTTGCGATACTATTTGAATAATCGTTGAACGACTAACGAAGCCTGCACACTCACTACCCATCAAGGAGACCGACTAACTAGAAGAACAGGATCGAATTTACCTGAAGGAAGTGGCCACTCGACGTGAAGTGCCAATCTTGATCATCTCTAACCGCGACAACGGATTTACGTCACATTTCTGGAAATCCTATCATCAGACATTGGGCACAAGATTTGGGTATGAGAACCGTTAACATCCGCAACCTGATGGGCAGAGCGAACGAACTATACAGAGATTGGAAAACGCACTTCGAGCATGTGTCAATGACTATGACAATAGTTGGAAGACTCGCTTACCGTTAGTTAAGTCCTCGTACAACAATACTTATCACACGAGTATGCAAGCTGCAACGTTCAAAGCACTCTAGAGACGTAAGTTTCGATCATTCGTTTGTTGGGCGGAAGTTGTGAAAGCCAACTGACAAGCCTCGAACTTGTGTACAAAACGACCAAGAAAATCGCGCAATTACGTAACAAAATGGCAGCAGCTCGAGACCGACAAAAGAGCTATGCCGACAAGAGACGCAAACCTTTGGAATTCCAAATGGGAGACCGAGTACTTCTTAAAGTCTCGCCTTGGAAAGGGGTGATTCGATTCGGGAAACTGGGAAAACTAAACCCTCGTTACATTGGTCCATTCGAGATCACAAAACGAATAAGCCCCGTGACCTACGAATTACAGCTACCGCAAGAATTGAGTAGTGTACACAACGTGTTTCACGTTTCAAATCTCAAGAAATGTTTATCAAACGAAACGCTCGCAATTCCTTTAGAGGAAATCCAGATAGACGAACAACTACACTTCGTTGAGGAACCGGTGGAAATCATGGACCGGGAAATCAAGAAGTTGAAGCTTAGCAAGATACCGAACGTAAAGGTACGATGGAATTCGCGACGAGGACCGAAATACACCTGGGAACTAGGGGACCAAATGAAACAGAAATACCCTCACTTATTCTCCGACCCGACTAACACCGGCAACACGAACTGAATTTCGGGACGAAATTCCTATTAACTGGGGGATGATGTGACACCCCATAAATTCCAGGTCAGCATTTATTTTATTTTAATAATAATGTGTATTATTATTTCATACGTGGCACTAGAATAATTGTATTTAGTGTGACACGTGGCACAACAGACCAAACACACCGATAATTCGAGAAATTATCGCACAGAACTTGCACGTGTCTTGAATGACGAACGTTGGTGAACGGATCGAACCACAGTACACATACACTGCACAATTAGGTTCCGGAGAATCTAGTTTAGTAGAACAACGCTTAAGTGTCGAGAAACGATGATCGTATTCGAGAAATACGCGAAAATCGATTCGAAACAACAAAACTAAGCTTATTGGGCTACTCAGGAACCCATCGCGGTACGCGATGGCCCAACAGGAGTTCCTGTCGCGGTACGCGACAGACATCGCGAAGAGTTGACTCCCGGATTCCTTCGCGTAGCGCGAAGCATCTTTCTGGCCTATTGTCGCGGTACGCGACGGGTGTCAGACGGCAAATCTTTATAAAACCAAGAGGAAATCGTTTCTAGCCGGCCTATAACCCTTTTCTCGAGTTCTAGACCCTCCATACTCGTCTTCTTCACCTGCAACTCACCCTTAGAACCTCTGGAAGCCATTTTTGAGCTTTGAAAGCTTGGAGGACACATTGGAGCACAAACCACCACCATCACCACTTCATTTCTGCTAAGAGCAAGCTGTCCAGAGGAACTAGAGGCTGTGAAGTCATCATCTCAGGGATCCCGAAGCTTTAGAAGGTAGTTCTTACACCCCTCATGGCTAAAATGGTCATTTGTCACTTCTACACACACATGCAAGGCATGAAACACACATGCAAGCACCTTTGATGCACATGCACGAAGTTTGCCTCTGGGTTTGTCGATTTAGATGCGTTTCTTGATGATCCATGATGATTATATGGAGTTTTATGATGATCCAAGATGTTGAATATATGTCTTGATGCTTAAAATGATGATTTATGATGTTATTGATGCATGCATGTACGATCCATGAGTATTGAGATGATTTTGAATGATGGTAGATGATTATTGATGATATTAGAAGGATAACTCATGGTTAGATTGTGTTAGAATGGTTAAAACTATGATTTTTGATGAAACTTTCTATTTATAGTAACTTTTTATTTATAAAATGATGTTATGGTTGGTATTGGCAACATGCATGTATGTGGATCTACTACTAGGATGTTATTAAGAGGATATTGATACTTAGAATGCGATCTTGATGTTGAATATGATCATTTTTGGCATGGTTACTATTTTTAGAAACTTTTCTAGTTAAAATGTTGCTAGATGATAAATTTGGGTATATTTACATGATTGAATGATGCTAGATAGATTATTATGATGATTGGTGATGAGAAAATATGATTAGAAATGTTAAAATGATCGTTTTCATGAAAAACCATAAAGTTACTATATTTAGTAACTTTATTTCTACAAAAACCGATTTATCAACGTGTTGAGTGATTTGAACATGCTAGATGACTTGTTACGTTATAATATGTTGATTAGATGCTAAGTTAGATGGTTTCCGATGTCACGTATGCTATAAATGGAAACTTTCCATTTTAGGAAACTCTTATGTGCTAGCATGTTATAAACGACTTATGTGAAACCGTATGATGACGTGCTATGTGTTAACATGATCACGTAGGACTAACAAGCATGCTAGAACTTTAAAACTGTTATGCTTTGTGAACTTTCCAAAACTGGAAACTTACTATAAATAGTAAGTTGTCCATAAACGCGACTTGCGCGTTTTGCACACGACGAGCACTTACACATTTGCTACACGATTCACAACCGTCACATGGTTCACCAACGGGTCGTTAGGTCAAACACGATCAACACGACCAACACGGTCAACCACGGTCGACGCGACCCACATAACAACCAGGAGTTGTTTAGACATGAATACGGTCCTGTGAGACCCGCACAATTATGATCACAAACTTATAACACCTATGTGATATAGGTAACTACTAGCCAGCGAGCTACTCCGTTCTCGTAAGAACGCACTCAAGCAGACTCAGGTGAGTTTACAGCCCCACTTTTACTCATTGAATGTTTTACAAATCTTTTGGGGTGAGAATGCTATGCAACTGCTTTAGATATATGACTGGTATGTCACAAAATTATTTTGAGTGTACTATTATCGCATCAAGACCTCTCTACCCTTACCGTTAGTTGTGTACAAACGAGTCGTTATTACGTAGTACTACTGGGTTTGACCAACCCCACTCGGCAACAACGTTGACTGCGGTCATAACGAGTGTAATATCGATGTTGATGTCGGGTTCAGCGATGACCCGCAGAGGCAAATGGGAACAGTCGAGTTTCGGTAAGATGACATGACACACTCTACGGATCGTAGATCCAACAAAACTATTAAACATACTCAGTATATATGACTGTTTTACTGCTTTCAAATACTTAAACCTGTGAACTCACCAACTTTATAGTTGACACTTTTTCGCATGTATTCTCAGGTAACTAGTGGACTGCAAGCTAGGATGCGCACAAGGATACATTAAGGAGTCTGACTTGCATATAGACTCTTGTCCTAGGCTTTTGTTTGCATTGATTGATTTGAAACAATTTAAAACAATGTAGTGTCTGATACACTTTATTATCCGCTGCAACAATTTATACTTCCGCTGATTAACATTTGCATTTCCGCTGTTTATATATTAAACCTGTGTTGTTCTTACAAAACTGTTTGTTTGTGTAACTCATATAGAGTCGTTCTATATGACCATGAGCTGTGATCCTGGCCACGTCACACCCACGTGGACTAACACCACGAGTGGGAATTTGGGGGTGTGACAATGTCCTCCAGTGTCTATATAGTGCGTTCGCTCTGCCCATCAGTCTGCGGGTGGTAAGCGGTACTCATATCCAATCTCGTACCCAAAGCCTTATGCAAAGACTTCCAGAAATGCGACGTGAATCGACTGTCGCGGTCAGATATGATCGAGATTGGTACTCCATGTCGAGTGACCACTTCCTTTATGTAGATCCGAGTGAGCTTGTCCAACTTGTCAGTCTCCTTGATGGGTAGGAAATGTGCAGATTTCGTCAGTCGGTCTACGATAACCCAGATGGTATCGCAACCGCTTGCCGTCTTTGGCAGTTTAGTGATGAAATCCATGGAAATTTGCTCCCATTTCCACATTGGTAGTTCCGGTTGTTGAAGTAACCCTGATGGCTTTTGGTACTCAACCTTGACTTTTGAGCACGTTAAACACTTACTCACGTAAGTTGCTATCTCAGCTTTCATGTTTGGCCACCAGTAGATTGTCTTCAAATCGTGATACATCTTGTCAGAGCCCGGATGTACGGAATACGGACTCTTGTGTGCTTCGTCCATCACTACTTCTCTCAATCCTCCGTATTGTGGAATCCAAATTCGATCCATTAAGTAATAGGCTCCGTCATCCTTTACTTTCATCTGTTTATCCATACCACGCATGGCTTCGAGAGTGAGATTTTCAGCTTTCAGGGCTTCCTGTTGTGCGATTCGAATCTGATTTGGTAGTTCAGAATGAATCGTGAGTTGTAGAGCACGCACGCGTTTTGTCGTTTCCTTCCGGCTCAACGCGTCGGCCACTACATTGGCTTTGCCTGGATGATACTTGATGGCGCAATCATAATCACCTATGAGTTCAACCCATCTTCGTTGCCTCATGTTCAACTCTTTCTGATCGAAGATGTGTTGTAGGCTCTTATGATCGGTAAAGATAGTGCATTTTGTGCCATACAAGTAGTGTCGCCAGATCTTTAAAGCGAATACCACAGCTCCTAACTCAAGGTCATGAGTTGTGTAGTTCTTTTCATGCACCTTCAGCTGCCGTGAAGCATAAGCGATAACCTTCTCGCGTTGCATCAGCACGCAACCGAGTCCTTGTTTCGAGGCGTCGCAATACACTACGAAATCGTCGCATCCTTCCGGTAAGGATAGAATAGGTGCTGTACATAGTTTCTGTTTTAACAAATTAAAAGCAGTTTCCTGTTTGTCTCCCCAGTCAAACTTCTTGTCCTTATGAGTCAGGGATGTCAATGACTGAGCAATCTTCGAGAATCCTTCAATGAATCTCCGGCAGTACCCGGCCAGACCTAGGAATTGTCGCACTTCAGTCGGAGTCTTGGGTGCTTCCCAGTTCTTGATCGCTTCGATTTTGGCTGGGTCCACGTGTATTCCCTGCTTGTTAACCACGTGTCCAAGGAATTGGACTTCGCGAATCCAAAAGTCGCACTTTGAAAATTTGGCGTACAACTGCTCTTTCTTTAATAGTTCTAAGACTAGCCTCAAATGCTCAGCATGTTCTTCCCGATTCTTCGAGTAAATCAGAATGTCATCAATGAACACTATCACGAATTTGTCAAGATAGGGCTTGCACACTCTATTCATGAGGTCCATGAATACAGCTGGTGCGTTGGTCAGTCCAAAGGGCATAACCAAGAATTCGTAGTGTCCGCATCGGGTTCTGACGACAGTCTTAGGAATATCATTCTCTTGTATCCTTAGTTGATGGTAGCCCGATCTTAAATCGATTTTCGAATAGTAGCTTGACCCTTGCAACTGATCAAACAAATCGTCTATTCGTGGTAACGGGTATCGATTCTTGATCGTCACCTTGTTCAGCTCTCTATAGTCGATACACATACGGAATGTTCCGTCTTTCTTCTTCACAAATAAGACCGGTGCTCCCCAAGGTGAGAAGCTCGGTCTGATAAATCCCTTGTCTAACAGTTCCTGCAACTGGTTAGACAGTTCCTGCATCTCAGTCGGTGCTAGTCGGTATGGAGTTTTAGCAATCGGTGCTGCTCCAGGTGTAAGATCTATCTGGAACTCGACTTGTCGTTTCGGAGGTAGTCCAGGTAGATCCTCAGGAAACACTTCGGGAAAATCGCGGACTACGTCGATGTCTTCGATCTTCTGTTCCTTCTTAGGTTGTTCCGTGATGAGGGCTAGTATTGCAGTGTATCCTTTCTGTAGGTACTTGTTCGCCTTCATGCATGACATGATGTTCAGAGGTACTCCCCGTCTTTCCCCCTGAATCGAGATCCGTTCTCCGTTCTGCAACGTCACTTGTACGACCTTCTCGTTGCATACGATCTCAGCTTGGTTAGCGGATAACCAATCCATTCCAACGACCACATCAAAGCTTCCGAGTGTCACCGGCATTAAGTCGATTTCGAGTTCATGATCCGCCAACACCATGACGCATCCTCGAAAGACATGTTGTGTTTCAACCAGTTTGCCGTCGGCTAACTCTACGGTATACTTGTAGTCTAGTGGTGTCGGGGTAATGTCTAGTAACTTACTAAACTCACTAGATATAAAATTCCTATCGGCACCGGTATCAAATAATATGCTAGCATAGACATTATTTAAAAGAAACGTACCGGTTACGATGTTAGGGTCGTCTTTGGCTTCTCCCGAGCCAATCACAAATGCTCGGCCTTTAGCCGTTCCACCTCCTGTTTTCTTTAGCTGAGGGCAGTCCCTCCTCATATGCCCCGGTTTTCCACATTCGTAACACCCTCTGAGAGTGTTCTGATTGTTATTGTTCTGGTTCTGGTTGTGGTTGGGGTTGTTGTTGTTGGTTGGAAATCTTGATCTGCAATCTTTGGCCATGTGGCCATGCCTTCCGCACTTCAGGCAACGGTATCGTTCGCATTGCCCGAGGTGATGGTATGAACACCGGTTACACAAGGGGTATTTCCCTTGGTACACACCCTTCCCCTTGTCGTCGGGTTGAGTGGCAGTAAAGGCTCTGGCTGGTGCAGATCTTTGTTGTTGCTGAGGTTGATGAGATTGGTGGTGGCTGGGTTCCCACTTCCTCTTCTGGCTTTCTTGAGGCTTCAGATGTTCGCCTCGTTTGGGTAGCTTGCCTTGTGCTACCGCTTGGTCGGTCAGTTTGTGAGCCAGTCTGATCAATGGTTGGATGGTGGTGAGGTCAGACGCAGTCACCATGCTTTGAATCTGTTCGGGCAGCCCACTGATGAACTGCTCGACCTTTTTGTACTCCGGCGTCACCATAGCCGGACATAGCTTACACAGCTCATGGAATCGAGTGCAGTATTGCTCGATCTCAGAGCCCACCATCTTGAGAACCCAAAATTCGGCCTCTAGCTTCCTAACCTCATCACGAGGACAGTATTCCTCCTGCAGCAGTCGGGTGAAGTCAGCCCATGGCATGGAGTTGGCACCGTCCAACCCCCGAGTTTGAACATGGGTGTTCCACCATGTGAGGGCCGGTCCCTCCAGTGTACCAGTTGCATACTTGACCCGGTTCTCATCAGCACATTCACATATGGCGAATACAGATTCCACCTTCTCCACCCAGCGGAGCATTCTGACAGCCCCTTCAGTTCCCTTGAATTTGTGTGGGTGGCAGTTCAGGAAGGATTTAAAAGAACATCCCTTGTTGTTGTTGCCTTGCGATCCTGCTCGTCAGAAACCAATGTTGTGGGTTAGTATCGTGTTAGTTACGCTATGTTAGTCATGTTAGGCGAGTGTTAGTACCATTGTTAGAGCCACTGGTCTCACTAGCAAGGCGGTTTGCCTCGTACTCCGCCAGTACCTTGTTAACCCTTCTGTCAACCATCATCTTAATGACGGCTGCGTCCAGTGTTCGTCTAGGAGGGCGTGCATGTGGTCCTCTTCCCGCCATAGATATTTTCTATACGGAAGGGATAGAATGTTAGTAAGTCAGAATGTTAGTCAGATGTTGTGTCAGAAGTCAGATCAGATGTCATGTCAGAGGTTATGTTAGCAACAACCATAATGATACAATAATTAAAACAAGCATAATTCTCATTAATACCAGATTTGTAGTACAATAATTTCAAAAGGAAATACAATGCGAGTTCTTCGAGCACATCCCGCTCGTCTAGGCCAAAATAAGAAGAAATACAAAATAAAATAGTCCTCTAGTCCGAGTCCATGGAAACGTGTGAAATGTCACTGGCAGCGTCTCCGTCGTCATCATCCTCCTCCGGATCCTCATTGGGATCCTCATCAAAATCCTCTTCTCCGAGGTCATTGACCTCGAATTCGGGGCCATCCTCCTGTGGTGGTTCCTCTATAAACTGTGCAGCCCATGCGTTAAGCATGGCGTCGCTGGCCTGAACCATCGCCTGAGTCTCGGCTATGTCTGTCCGGTTCTCAGTGATGCGCCCATCATGCTCCTGCATGATATCGACCATCTGACCATGCTGTGTCATAAGCTGAGACACCTGGAGACGTAGTGTCTCCACCTGCTCCTCTAAGCGATCGTTCCGCTCCTCCAGTCGCTCGTTTCGCCTTTCCAGGCGATCGTTTTTCTCGCGAAGAACTCGAACCTCATCGGATAGCTCGCCACTCCGCCAGATCTCTCGCCGAGTGCAAGCAACGTGGGCCGCGAAGGCCTGCTCCAGCGGTACTCCGAGTGGTGGTAGTCGGTGTCCTGGAGTGGTATCACCAGGGAAACGGTATGGAGGTAACCTCTCTCCGATAATCCACTCCTGTATCATAGTGGGTAACCATCCCCAGTGTCGAGCTCGTGCCGCATGTCGAGCCCGTCTATCCATCTCGGCATCTACCTGTGCCACTATGTCGTGAACGCGTCGGCGGCTCTCTATCGTCAGGTCGTCTGTCGCCGGACGTCTGTCCGAGTTCCTGCTAGTGTCTTCGTTGTTGGCCATCCTGTAAATCTCAAGTTAGTAAGCAATGGTTCATCATAAGTAATAGCATTATCAATGTGCAAGTTCTAAGTGTAGTGTCTAAAGTTGAGCAATGGCTATAGTCTAAGTTTACTACATGCAAACCTAGTTCTCTATAACCAAGGCTCTGATACCAGTCTGTCACACCCCCAAATTCCCACTCGTGGCGTATGTCCACGTGGATGTGACGTGTCCAGAATCACAGCTCAAGGTCATATAGAACACTTCTATATGCGTTTACAAATCCAAAGTTTGACACATACACTCATAAAATAGTTTGCAGCGGAAAGTAATTCATAGCAGCGGAAAGTAATTCATAGCAGCGGAAATCAATAAGTCATAACATGTAGCGGAAAATAGTTGTTTACACAGCGGAAATGAAATTGTCAAACACAACATTGTTTAAACATAACCCAAAAGTAATTGTTTTTCAAAAGACTGATAACATGAATGCGGGATCCTAGGCTCATAATCCCTAATGTGCATTCCTGCTCCATAGTCAGCTAGTTACCTGAGAATACAAGTTAGAAAAGTGTCAACACAATGGTTGGTGAGTTCACAGGTTTTGATATACATATAGTAATGAAAGTGTGTCATGATGTTTATCAAATGTTAGTACCGAGCCCTAGGCCCAAAGTGTCAGTGCGTCACTACCGAACTAGACTTGTTTGTCCTTGCCTCCGCTATGTCTCGTATACATAGCAAGTTAGGTCAGAGTTTGCACGGGTTATGACATCCAGTCAACATTGTGCCCCGTGGGGTTAGTCATTCCCTAATAGATCCATCCAAATCTACCACGTTGTTCGTACATTAACGGTAAGACTTTGTGAGGGCTTGTTACGAGTTCAACACTTAATGTTTGTCCAATAAACCAGCATACACAAAATGTTTGTATAGTAATGAATGTTTGACTCGATGCAACTAGTATTCTCCCCCTATTTAAAAGCGTTTGAAAAAGAGTAAAGAGGGGCCGTAAACTCACCTTAGTGATAAGAGTAGCAAATAAGCGTAAGCTCCTGATGTAGTAGCACGTGTCGGTCACCGGCAACCTATAACGCATACCGTACGTGAGTTTGTGTAAGTGACCGTGCTAGTGTTTGTGTTAGTGCTCGTGTTCGTGTCCAACAACCCTTGGTTGTTCATGTCTGTCCGTGTCGGTCCACAATGACCGTGTTTGCTTGTGTTGGTCCACATTGACCGTGTTTGACTGTGTTGGTCCACAATGACCGTGTTTGACCATGTTTGACCGTGTTTGACCGGAGTTGACCAAGTTTGACCGTGTCAAGTCAACGACCCGTTGGTGAACCGTGTGACGGTTTGTGAATCGTGTAGCAATCGTGTGTAAGTGCTCGTCGTATGCAAGACGCGCATGTCGCGTCTATGGACAACTTACTATTTATAGTAAGTTTCCATTTTTGGAAAGTTCACAAAGCATATTGGTTTTAGAGTTCTAGCATGCTCATTAGTCCTACGTGATCATGTTAACACATAGCACATCATCATACAATGTCACATAAGTTATTTTCATCATGTTAGCACGTAAAAGTTTCCTAAAATGGAAAGTTTCTATTTATAGCATACGTGATATCGGAAACCATCTAACTTAGCATCTAAACATCATGTTATAACATATTAAGTTACTTAGCATGCTCGAATCAAACAAAACGTTCCTAAGTCGGGTTTTGTAAAAATAAAGTTACTATAAATAGTAACTTTGTTGTTTTTGCATCAAATGACCATTTAAACATTTCTAGTCCATCTTCATGTCATAAATCATTATAATAACCAATCTAATATCATTTAGACATATCAATATAACCAAAATCATCATCAATCAATAGTTCATCACTAAAAGTTTCTAAATATAGTAACCATGTCACAATGACCATAAACATCATCAAAATCACATTCCAAGTATTTCAATCGTCATATTATCATCCTAAGAACAATTATCCATACATGCATGTCCACCATTTTATCTATAACACCATTTAGACAAAACAAAGTTTCTATAAATAGAAAGATTGTCAAAAATCATCATTTTAACCATTTTAAGCAAGTCTAACCATGGGTAATCCTTCTAACATCATCAATAAACATATCAATATACTCAAGATCATTACAATACTCATGGATCATACATGCATGCATCAATGTCATCACAAACTATCATTTTAAGCACAATGGCCTATACCCATCATCTTAGATCGTCTTAGAACATCATCTAATCATCTTAGATCATCAAGAATCATAGTAAAATCATCAAACCCATAACATAATTTCGTGCATGTGAACCATGGGTGCTTGCATGTGGGTTTTAACACATGCATGTGTGCTTGTGAGTGTTTTTAAGCTACAAGGAATGATGTACTACCTTCCAAAGCTTCAAGTTCCTGGGATGATGATGGTAACAACTCCTAAACTTCTGGTTCGTGGGTTTGGGTCAAGAACAAGGAAGGTGGTGGTGTTTCTTCGAGTTTCCTTGTGGTGCACAAGCTTCAATCCTTCAAGTTGGAGCTTCAAAGTGGTCTCCAATGGTGGAAAATAGTGGTAACAGGGGTTAGAGGTTGAAGATGACCGAGTGGTGGCGTGTTTGGTCGAGAGAAATGATTAAGGTAGAGTAGGATGTGATTTTCTTGGGTTTATAAAGATTTTCTGCGAACTGGGTCTCGTCGCGTAGCGCGACACGTTCAAGGGTTCCCCTCGCGTAGCGCGAGAGAGTCCCGCGTTCAAATTTCCCCCGCCCACTTGTCGCGTATCGCGACAGTGTTCTTGTGGACCGTCACGTAGCGCGACAGATCCCCTGGTGAGCCCAATAGGCCCATTTTCATTGGGTTGATCCGTTCGTTGCCGTTTTCACGTTTACGAACTTTCGTTTGGCCTTGTTTGAACTTCCAAGTTCAATGTGTGAGTGTTTCATGGGGTTTCGAGTGTTGTGCTCCACAATGTGCTTGTCGTTCACCAACGTTCGTGTGTTTTGACACGTGTGTGCTGTTTGCCGATAATTTCACCAATTATCCAGTCATGTGTTAGTGTTTGTACCGTCGTGTCACGTGTCACACTAAATTAACTAATTCTAGTGTCATGTGTACATAAATCATTTAAATAAACATTTAAATAAATAATAAGCTGACCTGGAAATTACGGGGTGTCACAGATAATACTTGTTGGTCTTGGTCATCAATCGGCCCTGTTGACTTGTTATTGATTTTAGTCACACTTAACCCACTTAGGTTAAGATTAAAACACTTTGTTTTTGATTTAAGGTCCCACTTGATTTAGTGTCATATTAATGGAGTTTCAATATGGTGAAATATAATATCTAAATTTATATTTCAAGACCCCATATGTGTTTATTGAAATCACTCTTTTCTTTATCGTTTCATAACTTTATATCATATTTGTAGTAATTACATGCCTAATACTCCATTCCCATGCATGTTATGATGTTGTGTTCCACCCAATTTATTTCAAGTATTTGTTTCAACTAAAACCATAAGGGTCGAATGATTATATGGGTCGATTAGGTAGGCCGTGGATCAACACATTTGATGGTGGGCCAAAACTAGATGGGCCTGTTATTGTACTAGGTATTGGGCCAAATTAAATCAAAGTGGCCAAAATGTTGAGATTGGGCCGCAACAGTAGGCCTTGGCCAAAATCAGTGGGCCTTGAGCCAAACTGTTGGGCCAAAACAGTTTCATGGGCCAAGTACTTGAGTGCTTAGACCATTGGGCCGAAACAAAGTCCTTGGGCTGGTTGTGGGCCAAATCAACGTGTCATGGGCCCATTCAGTGGACTTTGAGCCAAATCAGGAAGTCTTGGTAACATGTTGGGCCGAATCTGTGTCTGGGCCTGGATGTGGTGATGTGGGCCGAAATAATAGCTTGGGCCGAATAAGTTGGGTTGGGCCAGCCTAATGGCCGAATGAAGATGGTCTAGCGAATGAAGGAAGGCTGGGCGGATGGGGGTTGGCCGACTGAACTGATGGTCGAATGAGAGGTGCCCGAAACAAAGTGGTGACTGAATGTGGTGGCTCCGGCGAATGTGGCAGGGGCGAAGGAGGGTGGTTCGGTCGGGGCAGCCCCATGCGGCCCAAGGCCATTCGGCACTAAAGCTTCATTCGGCTAGTGGTGGATTTGATCGACTAGGTGGTTCTAACCTGGTTCTCAGCCACGACCAGGGGTGGTTCGATGTGTTGAGGGGTGTTAGGACTAGATTTCGAGAGTGCAAGATTCGAAAGAAAGGAGGTTATGGCCGTTTGAAGGTGGCGGTTTTAACAAAGGGTGCAAAAACCCTAATTTTCGTGGTGTTCATGAGCAATTACCTCGATTTTCAGTAAAGTTTGGCTTAGATCGGTTGTACTTTCATGTAGAGGGTGATGAGAGCTTCGTGTAGGTCCAAAGATGGAAGGATTTGGTGAAGAAATGAGGGAGATATGGAAGAGAGAAGGTGAAAAATGGAGGTGGGGGCTCAAAACCGGGATTAGGGTTTTGAGTGGGGAAGATGAGATGAAAATGAGTAAAATGAACTCATTTAAGGGTATTTATACCCCGAGGGTGTTCGGGTTCGTTTTTGTTCCTCGGTTCGCGTTTTCGTTACGTTTCCGGAACGTAACGCGCGTTTTTAAAGATTTTAAATTAAAAGTGTTTATTTATTAAATTTTGATGAGTTTCAAAATTGTAAAACATTAAAATGTTTTATTTTCTTAAATTATTGTCGATCGTGTCGTTTTCGTTTTCGTTTCGTCAGAACGCGTCACCTTCGCGCGTATTCGTTCGAATCGTCACCCGAACGAACACGATGATGGTTTTGCTTTCTGACTTTTGTTTTCTACTTTTCAGTCATTATTTCAGAACTCTAAACTCACAGATATGTTTGTGTGAATCGTCACCCACGCAAACACACTGTCAGTTTGTTATTCTGAAATAACACTGTATTTGCGTTTGAATTGTGTTTCCTCACCGACGGACTCAACTAACATCCTGTTTTTACATTGTTTTCGTTCTGATTTGTCGGCCATCTGATTCCTGTCATCTGGGAATATCAGATCGCAACCGACTTGTACTTGTCGTTTACTTGAACACCGTTGTATCTCTTGATTCGTTGTATTATTTGTACTTAGGTTTTCACATAAATACTAACAACTTATTGTTCATTTTGCGTGTTGTACTTACAGTATTTAAGTTTTCACTTAAATACGTACAATTGCTTCTTGTATTTTGAATTCTGTTATCACAAACACTGTTCACGTATTCGTATTTACACATAGTAAATAATGAAAGTACACGTACCGTACGGACTTGCCGGACGATCTGGTACTTGATGTTACATTCACTTAATCACCAATAATAAAATAAAAAAGGAAGAGAACACGAACCTCATGAACAAGAAATGAAGATTGTTCAGTGTAGAAGAAGCAAGCCTAATGCATATGAGAGGAAGTACACACAAGAGCATCTTATATAAAGACATCAGAAGACAAAAAAAAATGAGGGAATGAGCATCTGAATCGTGATGAGGAAAAAGTAATCAAACGAAAAAGAAAGAGTCAAACATAAAGTTGGTATAATCTCCTCTTCCTTTCATCATAACATGTACTTGAAAACCAAAAGGGGATGAAACATACACCCATTGCTATGAATGAATTTATTCAAATAATTTCACCAATATGGAAAACTTCAAAATACCAAGACATCTGATTAACTTAAGAGTTACCAAAAACAAACTTAGATGCCACCATCGAACTGAGATGCCAACATTGAACTAATTTTGAGCAAAGGATTTGACTTTAAAACAATCACCACCTAATTGAGAATCATGGTTCAAAACACGAATTAGGGTAAATGAATTTAGGAAGGAACAACGTTTGGGAGAAGGTATCATCTAATCGAGTTCAGCATGGGAAATAAGGTTAAGGAATGAAAAAAAACATTAGTGATGATGGGACAATGTAAATGGGATGCAAGATGATAACTTTAAGGAAACATGGTCAAGAAATTTGGGCAGGAAAACCTTTTGAAAATGCTACGAGAACTTGACAAGTGACTTCATTTTTAGTTATTTATTAGAATATGGAGATTATATTTTATTCATTTCTTTGTCACAATCAATAATTTATTAGCGGTGTTCAAAAAAATCTATAACAAAAACCGAATCCGAAATATCAAAACCTAATCTGAAAATTCGAATTCAAATTCGAAAACCTATTTTGAAAAATTATATATGAATTAGTTTTTTTAATAATTTTCGGATATTTCAGATACTGTTTGGGATATTTAAGATAAGTTTCGAATATTTTAAATAACATTTGGATGTTTAGGATATTCGTAAATGTTTTTTATTTATTTTTAAGTTTTTTTCTAAGTTCGAATTAGAATATGAAATGTTAGATGTGCAAGATTTGAATATCCAAAATTTAATATAACTCGAACCCGAAAATACCCAACCAGAAAAACACCTACATGAACCCGAAAAACCCGAACCCAAAGAACCAACCCGAAAAACACCTCCCCGAACCCGAAAATACCCAACCCGAAAAAACATATTACCCGAACCCGAAAACTTAGAATGGTTCGGTCCTTGGGTACCCACGAGGTTTGTTCGAGTAAACCCGAAAAACCCGAAAACATTCTTTGATTTTCAAAACCCTTGTATGTTTTGAGATTGTTGAAAAAATGTATGTTTTGGTTAAACATGTTTTGGTTATGTTATGGTTAAATATTTGAAATTTTTAAGGAAATGTAGGTTTTGGCTAAACATGTTTTACTTTTATTTGTTTGTTTAAAAAATAGAAAATTAGTTTTTCAGGTATTACCCGAGAACCGTTTAACCCAACCCGATTAAACCCGATAACCGAAACCCGAGAACTAATTAAACCGAAGTTAATGGTTCGTTTCTTGGTTCCAATTTTATGTTACAAAACCCGAATAACCCGACCGAGCAACACGTGGACACACCCAATTTCCATTATTTCGCAGAGGAATAAGAAATTGGGTAGACTTCGTTCATCCCACCATGTGCATTCTTCAATCAAGCAAAGACTTCATAAACGAATCAGTCAATTAATTGATCTAAAAAGCATTGTTGCTTTTGGAGACAAACGGAATCCTTTGATGCTTTGAAGAAAGTGACTGACGATGATGTTTCCCTAAACACAGTCCAGGTTTCTATATCTGAATCATTTTATGTAGATTCATTACTTTCGTATCATCCTTCCGATTAAAATCGGCGAATTTGTGTACAATTCGAGCTCAAATTTAGAGTATCAATGGCGTTTAAGTAGGTTTTTATTGTTGTCGTTCGATCGAATTTGCAGATCTAGTTTGATGATTTTTTGTAAACTTAAATTTAAAATTTGTGTTAATTTTCAATTGATGATACATATACATGGCGGTGCCGTAAGCGGTAGGTTGACGTGATTCCGATTAATCAACTAATTGCTTTTTTTAAAAACAAATAATCGATTTTTTAGTCGTACATGAAATAAATGCTAGATGATTTCTTAGTCTATAAGTGCGATGTCGGCGAAGTTTCTTCGTAACCGCTTATTAGGGTTCTTGGAGTTAGAAGTATTCGACGTCTTTTAGTTTCTAGGACATTCTTCTATTATGTTTGCGATTTTACAAATTTATGGTTTTAATAACCAAGGCATTTCATTTGTTTTAGGGGCGTAACATTTGCATCATTCGGTTTGCTTTCTAGAAGACTGTTTCAAGTGATTGCATTTATATCTTGAAGATAAATTGATTTGGTTTTGATTTTAATCCAATTTGATGGGGGGCAAAAGTTCTAAAGAGCCGACTTACAGGCGGTCACCGTCGTTTCACTCATCGTCTTCGTTTTCTGGAAGCCAGTATGGAAGTAATCCACAACAATCTTATTCATATCCACCACAAAACATTCAGAATTATCCTGTTCAGGAGGCTTATCCAGCATATCCACAACACTATCCTGCCCCCTTTCCATCAAGTGTTCCTGCACCAGCTCCTAGACCACAGAAGAAGCTTGACCGGAGGTATTCAAGAATTGCAGATAATTACAGTTCATTGGAACAGGTAGAATTGCTTGCATTATTTATGGAGTTTGTAAGATATAATGTCAAATGGTATATTATTTTTGGGTGTCAAAATCCTATGGTCAGTTTGTCCATGTCAATCTTATGATTGAATATAGATAATACCTTACATTTGAATTTTGTCTTGTACTATTTGGACTAGCTCTTGTATCTATTGACTCCTCGAAAAATCTTTTTCCAACATGTCATACTTTTGTGCAGTTGTGTTGCAGCATGTGCAAGTTAGTGTTGATTTGTTTCTTTTGGTGGAACTTTTATGATGGCTATGTTAGCGGATATTATTATTTTTGTGTGTATTAATTTGAAGTCTTAGTTAGAAAATCCATATTAAGTAGGATGATATGTACAATTTTTGTGCAGGTGACTGAAGCTCTTGCACGTGCAGGGCTTGAATCTTCTAACCTTATTGTTGGTATTGACTTCACTAAGAGCAATGAATGGACTGGTAACTTTATTATTATTGTTTTTGTTTGTCACAATGCTTAAGAAGATACATGTTAAATATTTTTGGCCAAAATAGGTTCAAGGTCTTTCAACAGAAAAAGCCTACATCATATTGGAGATAGTTTAAATCCATATGAGCAAGCAATAACTATTATTGGAAAAACATTAGCTGTCTTTGATGAGGATAACTTGATTCCGTGTTTTGGTTTTGGAGATGGTATACTTTGGCAAGCTAGTAACTATCATTTATATTAACAATTTAATAAAATATGTATCTTAAGCTGTACAGTTTTTTGTTTTGTTGCTAACTGCCAGCCTCAACACATGATCAAGATGTTTTCAGCTTTTATCCAGAAGATAGGTTTTGTAATGGCTTTGAAGAAGTATTGAGTAGGTACAGGGAAATCACCCCCCATTTAAAGCTTGCAGGTCTAAGATATACTCCACTGTTTTTGTTTATATTTTACGTTTTATGTGATTTTAGTGGTTTGGTCTTTTAATCTTTATGTTTATTGGCCATGTTGCGACAGGACCAACGTCATTTGCCCCTGTCATTGAACAGGCTATGACTATTGTTGAGCAAAGTGGGGGCCAGTATCATGTGTTATTAATTATCGCAGATGGGCAGGTAGTTTTTATCTGTGGTCAAGTATGAATTCCTTTGATTTTTTTAAACGGTGATCAGTTGATCTTTAACGTCTGAGCATGTATTTCACAGTTTATGACATTGGATTGTGACTGGTATGTGCTGCTATGTATTTCTCAGTTTGATGATTATAGTGCCTAAAGTTTTCATAGAAGTTAAAGTGTTAAACCTCATCCATGGATGCAGTTACATGATACTTAGTGTGCCATATGGGTTTTAAAGAATACTGTAAAAAAGTTATAAATTAGGACTAAAAAATATTACCTTTCTAATCATGAACTTAATCATTTTTTAAAACTCATGTAAAGAAGAAGAAAGTTGTTAGCAGGCCAATCCAGTCTCATCCGGGCAGTTTTGAACTGTATTTAAAATGTCGTGTTTCAACATGAACATTTTTTGACCTGTTTGTCTCATATTATTGTGCAGGTAACAAGAAGTGTTGATACTGAGTCTGGTCATTTAAGTCCACAAGAACAGAGAACCGTAGATGCCATAGTTCAAGCAAGGTGTTTGTCTGCAGACTTTTGTACTCGTCTATCTTTTACAGGTTAAGTTTGATATTTTATGTGCCCGTAATGATATTCTACCCCCCGTGTCCATTTTTAGCAAACTTCCACTCTCAATCGTATTAGTTGGAGTTGGAGACGGGCCTTGGGATATGATGAGAGAATTTGATGATAATATCCCCGCTCGAGACTTTGATAATTTTCAGGCAAGCAATAATCCTACATTCAGGGTTATTCCCATGGGCTATGTTATGATGTTATTTTATTTTTGCATGCTAGTTTGTGAATTTCACAGAAATCATGTCCAAGAATCTACCTCCAATTCGGAAAGAGACGGAATTTGCTCTCTCAGCCTTGATGGAAATTCCTACTCAATATAAAGCAACAATTGAATTGAATATACTAGGGTAACAATCACACACACATTTTTTTTTTTATTTTTATTTGTTTCTAATTTACTAGTCAGAGATTTAGCATAACTCAGAATGAACCCAATTCATTAGTAAATGGATGAAATGCAACATCCACTTGACTCTTTGTTTATTAACTATTTTGTTTTGAATTTATAGTGGCCGGAAAGGGATTTCTCCTAACAGGGTTGCTCTTCCTCCACCGGTTCATAGTGCATCCTCTTTTAGAAGCTCAAAATCATCACATTCAACTATCTTTCAGAAGGGCTCACAGTTTAACTATGGTCAAACCAGTCCTGTTCCTGCTGCTGGATCCTACTATGATCAGATGAGTTCTCAGACCACTGCTCCACCTGTTCCAAAGTCTACATATGATAATCAGGTACAAATAGCAAGACCTGCATGTGAAATCCCACACTTAGCATATACATGAAATATTCTTCTTTGCGTATCATGAATTTAAATAACACATCCTCACAATTAGTGGTGGTAAAGTTCAACGGGTAGTGAGTTGGACGTTGTTAGGGGTTAAAACATTGCCGGCGTTGACCTATTCATAAGTAAATAAGTTAACATTGTTACCCCTGTCTCCTTTACAGTTATTTTCTTTTTATTTGACATCTTTTACCTGTCAGGTTCGGAGACCTTTGGGAGGGCAGTTAGGGCAGCCTACCCTAAGCCTGGCCCAATTTATGTTTTTTTTAACCTAATTAGTTCTCTATGTATATATCATAGTCTTGTAAATTGTAATCTTTGAGCAAGTAATAAAAGATAAATCCTAGTTGCAGCCAGTGGGCGTAGGTCACATCGACTGAACCACGTTAAATCTTTGTGTTGTTTATTTCTGTTAAATCTTCGTGTTGTTTATTTTCTGTTTGTCTGTATTTCTTTGATTTCGTGTACGTGTATTGTTAATCTGGTTCTGCTAAGCCACTTAATACCTAACAAGTGGTATCAAAGACCGGGCTTATTGGAGATTAAAAAATACGATTGTACTTACATGATTGCTGATAAAGAAAAGAAGAAAAAAAAAGGGGGTTGTTGTCTGGTGTTCGAATTAGGGTTTTCAAAAATCCTTGGAGTTCGTCGTCGTGTACGAGCCATCGGTCACTATTGTGGAATTAGGGTTCCGGCTAACTCGTAGCCGCTGCTACTTGCCGGATTAGGGTTCCGGCGAACCCTATTCAATTGTTGAGCCACTGTCGCGTAGGTCAGAAACGCTGCTTAGGGTTACCCCTAGAGTCGGTTGCTGCCGTCGCCGCTTGTTTCGGCCGCCGCCACTGCCGTCGGTTGCCGTCGCTGCCTTCGGAATTGCCCCCCGTGAGTCTATTTAGGCCAATTTTGAGTCTCTAGTTTGCGATTGGGGTTTTTCATGCCTTGGAATCGTCGACCGAACCTCTGTTTGACACAAATATGGTTTGAATTTCAAGGTCAACTTCGTCTAAACCTTGGAATCGTGCCTGCTGCTACATTCTACTGTTATTCATCAAGGAGTCGAGATTGTTGCTGTTCATCTGCTACAAATCAACTGGGTCTGAGGAATCTGTTTTTTGTGAAGATCAGCATTCGGGTTCAGATTCGTCTACAGGAGATCAATCGGGGTAACTGTTTACAATTTATTTACAGTTTCTGATTTATCGGTTATTGTTGGAATAGATCGGATTATGTGACAGTGTTCAGTAGAACGACCTTCAAGTTCAGGCTTGTGTCATTGTTGTGTCTGTCACTGTGTCGATCTGTTTTCCTGTTTGCTATGGCTGATGACGGAAAAGTTGTGATTGAGAAGTTCAACGGTTTTGAATTTGGTTGGTGGAAATGCAAGTAGAAGCATTACTGTGTCAAAAGGACTTGGATGTGGTATTGGGGGATAAACAAGAGAAAATAGAACAAACTGAACAAACTGATTGGGAATTAAAGGACAAGAAAACCCGGGCGGTTATTACATTGACTTTGACGAAGAGCGTTGCTTTTAAGATAATGAAAGAGACCACCACTAGTGGTATGATGAAGGCTCTGCCAAATATGTATGAAAAGCCTTTGGCATCTAATTAGGTGTTCTTAATTCGGGAGCTTTTGAACACAAAGATGATGGAAGGTGCATCGGTGACATATCACATAAACAACCTTAATTCCAAGGCTACTTTCAGTTGAGATGAAGTTTAATGATGAGGTTCAGGCTCTACTGTTGCTATCTTCGTTGCTTGATAGCTAGTATGGGACAGTTACTGCTGTTACTAGTTCTATGGGGGCTAGTGGCATGACATTTGAAGGGATTAGAGATTTGGTTCTTGGTAAGGATATTAGATGCAAGAATCAAGTTGGATCATCTTCTTCTGAGATGTTGCATGTTGACAGGGGTAGAAGGAATGGAATGGACAGTGGGAGTCGGGGAAGGAGTTCGTCTAGAACTCAGATTAGTGTGAAATGTTAGAACTGCAACGAGGTGGGACATGTTAAGAGTCAATGTCCAAAGAAACAATCTACTTAGGATGTGTCTCAGGATGATGCATTGATACTTAGTGTCACACCCCGAGCCGGCGGGATAGGATCGGTTGTCCCGTCGGGCGGAAGGTTCCCGGGGCGCGATATCGTGAGTGATAATCGTGATGATCAGATTGTTTACATTGCACATGATATAAATGAGAAATGCTAAATATAATAGAATTACAAAGTTAAATTACATCAGTATTGTTTATAATTTAACAATGTAAATCTACCATCATCATCATAAATTTCTATCTTGCATTTACACAAGATATACAAAATAAATTTGTATGATGATGTCTTCAAAAGTATGCAGGTCCAAAATGCTAAGCCTTCTATCTGAAGTCCTAGTCCAAAAGAAATAACTCCTTAGTTGACCTGTTCGTCACCTGAGAAGTCATGCAAAAATCAAGTCAACACATGGTTGGTGAGTTCATATAGTTTTATGATTTGAAAATGATTTGAAAACCTCTTTTGGTAAAGACCCTAACCTCATTAACTCCACATGTAATATCCACATCGGTATGCTTATATATAGGGAATCACGAAAGGGTCAAGCCCAGACGCTATCCCACCACATACTAATATGCATATGACACTGTTGTTAATAATAATTAAGCATTTTTACCCAACACCTCTGATTTAGATTATGATCTCCAAAACTTGATTTACCTTTGATTCCCTTGATTTTGATCATAGATAAATGATTTCTCAAAATCAGTGATAGTAAATAAAATGTTTAATATTTAATAAAATAAATAAATAAACATTTAAATACAACTAAGACATGATAATTGGGTATTATTTGACCCAATCAATTAGACTTAGTTGTTGGTGGTTGTCCAAGTTGTAACCTCTCACACGTGACCCATGTCAGGCATAACTCACAAGGAGTATCCCTGAACTGACGGGATTTTAATATTTTGCCCTTACAGCTTGACCCAAAGGTCTTCTGTACATGCGGGGACTTTAATGTTTTGCCCTTACAGCTTGACCCAAAGGTCTTCTGTACATGCGGGGACTTTAAGGATATCCTTTGATTCTTGATCTCTTGATTCTCATGATTTTGACTTTGATAATGATTTCCTTTGATAGTTCATGTTATTGCCCGTATAGCCTGACTACAAGAGTCTTCTATACCTGAAGGGACTTTATATGTGTGTTACACGTGGTCTTGATTCCATATACAACTGACATCCACCTTGACTTGAGTATTAATGATTTCATTAGATCATAATGATTTCATTATTTCAATGATTCACACACATTTATGATATCTGATTCCTTGAGGCTCTTGATCTTGATCTTTAGAATTTCCATGATTCACAATGATATTTGATTCTTGATTATGATTCTTTGTTCTCAGATCCCACACTGAGTTATGATCCTTTGAATATGACCCTTTGATTTTGTTCATTTGATTTCACTTTGAATTTAGATTCTTGAATTTGAACTTGATGGACTAAGGGTTTGATTTGAGTTTAGAATTTAAGTATTACTCATAAGAGTAATTTAATTAACTTGATAATTTGATCTGTTTAATAATTTCCTAGACAGGAGTCTAAGAGTATCCACAAACATATATATGTAAAACATATAATAAATAAAGCATTTGAATAAACAGTTTAATAAAACAGTTTACGCATGCTTCTCAGCCCCGCGTTTTAAAACAAAAATGTTAGAAAAGGGGCAATGAACTCACCTGTGTTGCTTTGTATAGAATTACCACAAAATGCGCGCTCGTTGTTGTAGTCTAAGTATCTTCGGTTCCTGAATTTGTTTTAAGAAAATTCGCAGACGATAAGTATTTATAATAGACGTCGTAACTAAGGTTTGGTCTCGGTGTGCAACTAAGTGTCCTAGATTACTAGTGTATTTCTCGGATTCTTTCCATCTATACTAACTTATTTCCCGTTAATAACCCTATTCCCACGATTAATCTGTTAAAGACTTTAAGTAAAACTTTTTCAATTTTATTCATTTTAAGTTAATCCATTTTATAGTAACACTTACTTAGAAAATCATTTAATTGGTTTTAACATAGTTTACAATTTAGTGTCTTTAATTAAAACATAATTACTTTAGAGAAAATAAGTTTCTTAGCATGTTGGGCTTAAGTTAAACCCATTGGGCCAACTTCGGGCCCAATACCCGACTTTGACTTTCTCATTGATTTAGGGTTAAGTTCCTTGAACAATTTGACTTAGATAATTTGATTGAATCATCTAAGTTAATTACGTAACCCGAAATTGAACCGTTGACTTCCAACGAATTCTCAAGTGTGTTTAACTCAAAGAAAGTTAGCAACCTATGTTTGAACTTTGAGTACTCTAGTGTGTTAGCATATTATTGAACCCCGAATTCACAAATGTTGAACTCAAAATGACTCCCATATCTTTCGTTTGAATGACCCTATATTTCTTCCATACACACATGCGTTCTCATTCGATACCCATGCATGCACACACACATGCCCAAGCCCATGCATGCACTTATTACCCAACCCATGCACTCACACCCTTTTCATTCGACTTGCAAGTTTGGCCGAAAGACAACCCATTCACGAAAGGCTCTTGGCCCGAATGAAACTAGGCGATCGAATGAGTGTAGGGGCGAATGAGATTAGGCCGGACCAGGGTGGTCGAATAGGGGTGGGCGAATGAGTAGTCCCGATCGAATGAGGCAACTTGGGCCATTCGGCGAATGGTTCTCGAATGGATACCCTTTCGGCGAATGAGAAGATTAGTTCGGCGAAGAAGGCTGGTCGATTGGGTGCTGCTTCGGTCGTGGGACATTCGGCGAAAGAGAAGACTACCATTCGCCGAATGGGGTTGTGGCATTCATTCGGCGGTCTGAGAGTCGGCTCATTCGGCCAGTCGAGCAACGAGGAAGACAACAATGGTGTTCAAGCCACTTGACCACGATTCGAGCTAGCACTTGTTTCTACACTATACTATGGTGTTTATGGGTGATTCCCTAGGGTTGAAAGGGGTTTGAAGCCGGTTTCTTAGAGATTCGAAAATAGGGTTTTCAAAACCCTAAACCGTAACAAAAATCGGATTTTTACCTCGATTCAGTCGGAGAAAAGCTTAGATCTGTTGTACTTTAGTAATCTACAAGTGATGGTGGTGATTTAGACACCAAAAACACAAGAAATGGTTGAGATTTGAGCTAGGAATCTTAGTGAGAAGATGAAAACCCTTGTGAAAGTTTAGAGAGAGAGAGATGAACGAGAAAGGGGGTTTGGGCTGGTGGTTGTGGGTGGTTGTGGCATTAAATGTCACAATAAATGTGGAGGAAATACCCGGGTTCGTTCGGGTTCGTTCGGTTTCGCGTGGTTTCGCGTAAAAACGTCGTTCTCGCGTCGTTTTCGTTACGAAACGACTCGGTTTTAAAATAGAATTTAGAAAATTATTTTAGGTTGTGATTCCTAATAAATTAACTAAATATCTTTTAATTAATTAATTTACAAAATATTTATTTAGCGTTTAAATCGAATCGCGCGGTCATCGCGCGTATTTGTTCGAATCAAATACGACGATAACTACACTTTTCAATATTGTTTTCTACTTATCGAATATCATTCAGAACGTTAAACTTTTAGATTTATTCGTACAGATCGTCACCTATACGAATAATCTGTCGGTTTAGCATTCACTTAACGATATTCGTGTTGTTTTGTCCTGTAAGGCCTCACATACGTTTATACATAATAAGATCCTAACAATTAAATCACATGATGATTCTGTGTTGCCAGATAATTATCTGACTCAAGAACCATTGTTCTGAACTTGATTTCTCTGAAATGACTGTGAATTTCACTGTTTCGGTAATATGAAATGATACTGAGGTTTGATATGAACATGAAATACACTGAATTACATGAAAATTGTACCTGATTACTGTTCACGCACTGTTACGATCACTGTTCCGGTGACGGTTCCGGCACTGATGTTACACTTAGTGTTGAAAGCAGTATGGGCTTTTGGGTCATGGATTATGGAGCTCCGATTCATGCACACACAACAGTGAATTGATGAAGAATCTGAAAATTGTTTGACATTGGGAAGGTATGGCTTGTTAACGGTGAATTTCTTAAAGTTACGTGCATACGGGATGTTGATTTGAAGACTCCATTGGGATCTCTTTGGAAATTAGAAAATGTCAGGGTGATTCCAGGTTTGAAGATGAAGTTTTTAATGTCAGTCAATTGGATGAACAAAGACTAGATGTTAATTTTGGTAGTGGCAAAAGGAAAGTGATCAAGGGTAATCTGGTTATTGCCCGGGAAAAGAAACAACGATCGATATATTTGGTTGTGGTACCTGCTAAGGGAGTGACTGTCACGGTTAAGCAAGACAAAGTCTTGTTCATTGAATCTAAGGGGCAAAAGAAGGTTCATTTTGCAAGTGTGAAGTTGGTTCAAGCTGAACGGGGTCGATTGTTTAGACGAGTTAGGGGTTTTGGTAACAGTTGGAGCACGGGTCGTGTTTCGGCTACAATTCCAAAACATCAGCGGGTTTTGAAGACTAGGATTCTTACTGATAAAATCTCTCCTATTGAAATACTTGCTGAGTTTGGAGAGTGTTGATGTTCCTTAGTGTATCTCTGGATTCGGTGGAGACAGAGAATGGGTCAGTGATGGCTGATGTGTTGGAGCTTTCGGAAGCTTCAACTAGCCTTTCAGGTAACTGATGTGAAGGGCTGCTGCAACTAGGAAGATTTGATTGAAGTCTTAGCTTGTTTATAGGAACTGAAGGCTTGGAAGACTTTGTTTGACAAAGATTATTGGAGTTACTAATGAGTAATGACTGGATTACTGTGTGCTTGGATGGCGGGCTTGATCTTATCGCAAGGCCTTCGAGTGGGAGATTTTCAGTTTTGGAGACCTTTGGGAGGGCAATTGGCCCTAAGCCCAACCCGGTTTATGTTTTTTTAACCTAATTAGTTCTTTATATATATATCTTAGTCTTGTAATTGTGATCTTTGAACACTGGTTCTGCTACGCCACTTAATACCTAACATTACTTGTTAGAGATAAAATATCACAAAATTCAACCCTCATCATACTAAAATGGTTAAATTTGCCACATGGGTTTCTGGCTTGCATTTTGCTGGTTTATCTTAGAATTGGCAATATCAACCCCTTTATCTACACAAGAGTCACCTTCAGCTATCTTATATTATAAATAGAGCCAATGGGTAAAAATTATGTTAATTAAAAAGAGAAATGCATCACGCTATTAAAAGTTGCCCAGATTGTTGTCAAGCGTTTAGAATCTCCTTCATTGTTTTCCTAACTAAAGAGTATATTAATTTTCGTAGTACTTTTCATCCGATCAGATTTTATTATATATTAACTAAATGAGGTTTGAAACCCGTGTTTTACTTGGGTTGAATAAAGAAAAAATTAAATACTTTGTGATTAGGATTTAAGAATCACAAAACGATATTTTAGGTTTTTGTAGTAACAAAGTAATAATATTTAAAATGGAAAGAAACAGTAAAAAAATAATCTTAGGTAGCGATCTAGGATTGTGATTTATGGCACGTTACACATGAGTTACATATTTATTAAATATATAAATACGAAAATAAAATGAAATAACTAAAGGAGTCTTGTTTGGTTAACACCTGCATTTAAATTTGGCTCATGAATTTTATCTTTTACCTGCCCACCCGATCTGTTTATTTTGCTATGTATGTTCCCGGTGTTTATATTTCTTTACTTCCTTTCCACATGTTGCAGGTATGCCCTATTTGCCTTACTAACCCAAAGGATATGGCCTTTGGCTGTGGCCATCAGGTACTTTATTTCATTATTTTCATCAGTTTTCTTCAAAATCAACTTCATTCATAGTCAACTCACTAGTGAACTTCGGTTTACGTGTTTTTTACAGACATGTTGCGAATGCGGTGAAACTCTTCAGTCGTGCCCGATTTGCCGAAAATCAATTGATACTAGAATAAAGCTCTACTAAATTTGGTGTAATGTTTATTTGGCGTACGGCCTGTTCTAACTTCTTTTTGTGCTAGTTCATTATTTTTTATTATTATTTTTTATATTATTTCATTACTGTGTGCGTGTTTTGTAAATGACAGTCGATGCTAATAATGTACAGCTCTGTGTGAATTTTTATTTTTATTTATGGTATTTGATTACTTTCACCTTTTTTGAAAGATTTACATTCATGTTATTTTTTAACAGAATTAGAATAAAACTGTTAGATGTCACACAATTCACATTAACCCTTGATCTTACTGGCTTTCACTTTTTTTTTTTAATTTTTTTTATTGCAACTTTTTACGTAAGTTAGTCTTAGGTTAGGTAGGGCTTGTGTGACTTCTGTCTACAAACCAAGGTTTTGTTTGAATCTAATTGGTTTATGCTATAAACTTTGAACATGTTTAAACATTATGCAGTTATGACATGAATGAGAAATTTATCAGAAATAATATTACAAAACAAAATGTGATTATATAATGGTTAATGAGGTTATTGACTGATGTTACAGTGGTGAATTAAGAACGCTTAAGCTTAAAATACAACGATCTAAAAACATCTGATAAATTAAACTATGATTCACAATAACACTTGGGTTAGTAAACCAAACGATATAAATAATCAGAAACTTGAAACTGAATGTCTTCATCAATATGAAAACTATAAACTGAAATGATACCAATGAAAACCTAAAACAAGTAAACTTGTAGTGTAATGAGTTAAACAGTTAACAAGAGCCTCGACCATCACAAGGTCTCGTAAGTTCCCATAACGTGGAACCCAAACACGTTCCATGAAATAGTACAAGCCATTGGCTTTTATCTCAAGTTGCTTCTCCATTCCCCTTAGTGATTCTCTCACTAGGTTTTCCTCCTTTAGTGCTTCGATTTGTGTGTTACGTATATGTTCAGGGAGGTTTGAGTGGATTGTGAGTTGTAAAGCTCGTACCCTCTTGGGTTTTGAGATGTTCTTTTGGCTTAGAGCGTCGGCCACTATTGTCACACCCCCAAATTTCAACTAACAGAATCATACCGTTTAGGACGTGACAAACCAGGATCTCAGTCATTAGACACAGCGAAAGACCTCTATATGATTTTCAACCATAAATTTGGTCTAAACTGTAATATCAAAGTTTCAAAGTTTGCGGAAGCGTTTTAAAACAAATAACAAAACGTAACGGTTTGTAAAACATAAATTACAAGTTCAAAGTCTTAAATAATCAAATTCAAAACACATGAATTAAAATGTATGCATGAGACTCCACATCCTAGTCCATGCTTGTCCTTACTTGTGCTTTAGTGTCCTGAGAAAACATGTAAATCAAGTCAACACAAAGGTTGGTGCATACACAGGTTTGAATGATCATAAATGTTTGAAACAACTGTTTGAAATGAACTGTTTGCAGATAACATAATCACACATGCATAGTCATGATAGCTAGTCATTTGTACTATTTACATAAGCGGTCGACACTGAAGCTGGCTGTTAGAATGTTGATTGCCTTTCCACTATTGTCTAGCACAAACAATAGTAATGTTGAATTGGCTAGTTAAACACTTGCGTAGACCTACAATCTACCAAGTGAGGTTTGTCAAACCCAATAGATCTATTTCCAACTACCACGCTTTGCACTACGGCAAACTAAACGGTTCGATATGTAAGGACTTGTAATGCTATGTTCGCACTTATCGTAAATAGCTAACTCATGCAAGTGATCTGTATCTAAAATGTTTGTTTGCACATGTTTTCTCCCCCAAAACAGTTAAAATAAGAAAAGGGGCAGTGTACGCACCTTAGAATGCAGTTTGAATGATCAACACACGTGGAATCGCGTAGGTAATCCTCTACGAAGAATCTGTGTTTTAACAATAACGTTGTGTTATTCGGGATGTCGTTTTGTGTTTGAAATCACATACGTGTCAACACACGTATATTAGATTGTTAGAAACGTGTATATGTAAGTACGCGTGACTTTAAAATCGTTTAATTAAATCATATAGTCGTATACGATTTTATTTAAATATGCATAATTATACGCGATTATGTTTTCGGGTTAAAATATAAATTTTTATCATTTCATTTTGTTAGGGATTCCATTTAGGTTTCAACACAACTTGAACGGGTCAAATCGTAGTTAGAACGAGCAAGTTACGGGTTAAAAACCAAAATGGTTTTTAAATTCAAAAACCCGGCAGAGGCAGGGTTCGAACCCTAGACCTCCCGGACCAACGACACAAGCCCAAACCATCTCCTCTATCTTTGATTTCGCAACAGATTTAGATCGTTAAACTCTTTAACCTTTTCTGAGTCGGTTTCCCCTTTGTGACCCTTAGCCGAACCCAAACAGGTCTCGATTGACCGGATTTCGACCAAGATCGATCATCAAACCTTAGGGGTTTTGTTCCAAGGATCAAACCGACTTTATAGGTGTTTTAATTTGAAAAATAATGCACTATATCCCGATTAATCTAGTATATACAGGTTCGAACTCGAGTTCTATAACCCCCAATTCAAAATCGTTCAATTCGTTAATGTGAGTCCACAAATTCATAGGGTTTTCATTGAATAGGAAATTTCGAAACTATCTGAGTCGTTTAATTCGAAAACTAAGTTTGTTTATATACAAATCCCCAAATTGTTTTAATTAATAAACCCTAGAAATCGAAACCTCATAATTCATTGTTGTTTTATAAAATCAATATGGGTTTTTCACTAAACAGAGAGTTCCGAATCTCTCTGTAGTATTTAATTCGATTAACATGTTCATTTGATTCAAAACCCCCAAATCATATGATAAGATGAACCCTAGAACTCAATCTTGAACAATTCATTATTTTAACATTAAATCGAGATGTGGTTTTCGTTTGAGAAGGTTTTTAGAAACTGATTATGTAATTTGATTCGATTTTAAAACCTTTAGAGCAATAATCCCCAAATCGTTCTAGATGATAAACCCTAGAACTAGATATCGTACAATTCGATATTAGAAGCCACGATTAGCATAGGGCTATGCTTAGTCGGCATGTTTATGTTAGGTAGGAGTAGATTTTTACCTGGTTTGATGCCCAATTGATGAATATCGACTTTGTGCTTTGAGTTCGGCGGGCTCTCAATCGGATTCTTCAATCCAGAGTTCTTGAGATCGAATTGATGAGTGTAATAGTCTCTGAAGATGCCGATTAAGGTTTAGGAATCTTCAATTGTGAGTGTTTTGATCGAATTGTGTGGGTTGTAGTGATACAAGTGACGGTTTCTAACTTTAAGTCATTAATTGAGTTTAATTCGACTGTTAATGGTGTTAATAACGCATGTTAACTGTTACTAATCATTAAGGTGATGATTATAACAGATTTAATTCGATTATAAGTGCTTATTGATGTGAATTTCGAATTTAATTTGATAAAACCACTCGAATTTTGACTTCTAGAGTCAAAATTGAACTTTTTAACTAATTACAAGTCTAATCTTTGTAATTAAAGTGTTTTGGGACTTATTTTGTTCAATTCCAAACCTTCTAGTTTGATTTTGTTCAATTTCTTACAATTCCCGTTAGTTTTCGGTTAACGGGGTTAATTCGGAATGCCGGATTGTCACAACTATGTTGGCTTCCCCAGTTGATATTTGAGAGTACACTCATAATCATTCAGTAGTTCGAGCCAGCGACGTTGCATGTTCAGTTCCTTCTGCTCAAATATGTGTTGACGGCTTTTATGATCACTGTATATGGTACACTTTGTACCGTACATGTAGTGTCTCCCGTATATTCATCTTAAGTTATACTTTATTTGAAACTTATTGTATCAAACTATAAAAGATTATTAAATTATAATCTATACTCATATTTCCAAATATTTCTAATTATTCTTATATATTCCCGTATATTCTTGTATATTCTTGTATATTTTTAATTATCATGCTACTAACTTTAGCATCTGAGGGGCATTAGGTATCCTGATTCCCAGCTATGCAAAAATCTTATTGTTTTGTAGGTATAGCAGGAGAAGAGATGTAGGTCCGAAATCTGATCAAGAACCAAACTTTATCTTCATAATTATCATCGGTGATGTCTAACGAGTGCGGAATCCAGGTTAGAATCAAGAAAGCAATAAGAAAAATGCAAACTTTTATAAAATCTGAAAAGTTCGAGTACAAGTGCCTCAATACGTCTAGAGAGCAAATGTCTCGGGATTCCAACCTAAACCTGTACAAAATACGTCTATTTATACTAGGCCTAGGAGTACACGAAATCTAATACAAAAGTTCGAGTACACGAACACTTCGTGTACTCGAAATGACTATACACGAAATTTAACAGAATCTGAGCATTGACTCTTCTGCGTTGACTTTGTCAGTCTTGATCGAGTAGTGGGCTCTACAAACTCCCCCTAGACTGGCGAAGTCATCCAATCGGAAGAGTGACGTTGTGTGGCCCAGCTCCTGCGTAAAGCTTTAGTTCCATGGCATAAGCAACGGTGCGCGTGAATGGCTTAGCCTCATTATCATTTCCTGAGTACACACGTAAAGGAGACTCGTGCAACTTCATCATGTCTTCTTTTCCGTACTTCAGGAGATCCATAGGGTCAAGAATGATGTCGATGTCGTCAACATTGTCTTTGTCTTTGATGATGACTGCGGCTTGATTGAGATCGTCATAGTACCAAGACAAGAAGTTAGCCAAAGAATTATCAGGAACTCTTGGGGCAACAGTCACTGCTTGTTCAACACGAGGTGGAGGATACTTGTAGTATACCCATGGCTTCTTCGTATTTGGATCAATAATACACTTTGAAACATATCGCTTTCCCTTGGCAGTACGCATCACTGGGAAGTCCTTATCACACTGATCTTTAATAAACTTTGCGAATAAATCAGCCTGTGAGTCCTTGGAAGGATTGAAGAACATTGCTTTGTCTACGCTTCGTATGTCAACCTTGGGTAGTGAGCAAAAATCTTGTGGTCTTTTGAAGAACTCGACCTTTCCATTTCTTCTCTTGACTAAGTAAAGATCCCTTTCCTTGTCGTACAGCCAGCAACATACGTTAGACCTGTCGTTACGAACCGCGAACAGGTTTCTGTCATCTGAAGTAAAGGTATGCTCTGGATGCTCCTCGTTCATCTCACCAATCCAAGTATCTCTGACTTCCTTAGGTGCTGGTGTCCAATCTTTCTGATTCTCAAACCAACTGTTGATCACCGTTCCCAGAGGAGGAATCTCTTTGCCATCTGAATCAAGATACTTGTGAGTATACAAGTAATCTACATAAGGATCTTTGGCAACGTCGGCTATGACCACATTTTCTTGTCCATCCTTGACTTCTTCACCTGGCCACTCAAAATCAAAATTTTCTGGTAAGTCATCAAACCAGCTATGTAACACCCAAACTCAACACACGCTTACACGTGTCAAAAATAGATCCCAGTTAAGTTTTAACTCAAATATTTATCAAAGTTTTATGCGGAAGCGTCAAAAACATTTACACAAGTAATATATACTTGTTAAATGACTAATTACATTCAAAAATCATCATACAATAGTTTGTATGAAAACCCAACAACCAAAATTTACCAAAACGTTTGAACTTTCAACTTATGCACCCCGATCATGAGCTTTAACGCGTCATCTACTTCCGACCTACAAACACCACATATAATTTCACCATTAGTTCATAAGAACTAAGTAAGATTATCCAAATAGAAGTTATGGTTCGAAACGAAAGTGTTCTAGGCCTTAAAACGCGATTCCGGCATCAAAACAAAAATTTTCTGGATAGCCTAGACCGTAGGCTACGGCCTGGCCGTAGCCTACGCCCACTGGAACAGAACTCTTAGGCCGTAGCCTACACCCAGGGCCGTAGCCTACGGCCCCTGCAGGTGCAGGAACCCAATTTCTTCGCGTTTCGGACCTTTTCAACCACTTTCGATCGCTCCAAACCACCCGAAACTAAATCCCAAGTTTCCAATTCATATTATATGGAGTATCAACTCCTCAAATTCAAATCATAACATATCCAAACATAATTGGATACCAATTAAATCAATTTGTGAATCAAATTCTCAAAACGGGTCAAAATTTCAATTTCAAGCAATTAACGCTCTGACCCTTTCAAAACCCATTCCATTCATCCATATACATATAATATGGATTATAATCATGTTTGGATCATAATATAATGAATTCAAACATAATTTGACATCAAATCAATCTATGGTGAAATCAAGACCTCAAAATGGGTCAAAGTCACCACAAAGGGTTTAACCCTCCAACTTCCATTCAAATCAACCCAATTGATTATTCTATTGATAACCAATCATATTTCAACAATAATGACTATAATGTTCACCCTTAGGTACTTCTATTATAGACTTAAACAATTTAACTCAATTAATCAATTTCAACCAAATCAACTCAATTATCACACTCAAGTGGTAATTGATATTCAACATAGTTATGATGTTCTCACCCAAGTACTTCCATCATAACTTACCAAATTTTACTTCCACATTCAAGTGGTGAAGTAATCAACAATTTCAATTCATACTATGATGTTCACACCCTAGTCCTTCCATCATAGATTTCAATCAACCAAACAATTTACTATGATGTTCACACTCTAGTCCTTCCATCATAGATTTCAATCAACCAAACAATTTACTATGATGTTCACACTCTAGTCCTTCCATCATAGATTTCAATCAACCAACTCTTCATAGGTTTATAACATTTATAAACCATGATTCTATGATATTCATCCTCCGATACTTCTATCATAGATTTACCCAACCAATTGACATTCAATTCAATTACACAAAGTCATAATTTAAACATTATGATCTATATGCAGTTTGACTAAATAAAGTCAAACCTACCAATCAAACCAATTTCAATTATGAACTAAACAATCCATAATTAATCCAATTCAAGTATGAATTCAACAATTCATAGCCAATTCCATTCAAATATGAATTCAACAATTCATAATCCAGGCAACTCAATTAATGGACTACACATAATCACCATCCCATAGGGTGATATACATACATAGTTTGACCAAATAAGCCAAACCACACAATCAACTCTATTTCTTATGAATTTAACAATTCATAACCAATTTAATTCAATTGTGAAACTAACACATCAATTAACACTCAATGTCATTGAAATTAATCACAATTCAATCATTAATTTAGATATGCACAGTTTGACTAAATAAGTCAAACTGCACAAACAACTAACATCTTCTATAACTCAACCAAATCATATTCAATCCAACAACTCCATATATGAGTTAACCCAGTTCAAGTAGTAGACTAACACTACTACGTATATATATATATATGTATATATATATGTATATATATATATATATGGTGTTTAGTAAGTTAGATAACTTACCTTAGCACTAGGATTAGAGATTAACAAATTGTGTTTTGCCTTCTCTTTGTCTTTCCTTAGCACTTCCATTACCACCACCTATTTCACAACAAGTTTCAATTTTCTTAACTAACATTCTAGTTAAGATTGACATAGGCTTATCAACTCAAACAATTTGCTATCAAATATTCTAGGTTACAATTATAACCTCCCAAAACCCATTTCATGATTCAATTCACCAAATTTGACCAAAAGTCAACTATTGGCATTTTAACAAACACTTGGTGTGCATCATTAAATTCCAAGAATTTTGTTAATGTTTAAACATTAACCAATCCCATTCAAAGTCCCAAAAATCACCAATTTCTTAATCTTTACAAAAGATTATTTACAATTGATGCATCACACAAGTCAAAACCATGTTATTAACTATCCTACTAGCTATTAACCCACTCATATGGATTTATTCATAACTTCTCAAGTTACCCAACTTCCATCCATTTCAAATTCAACAAATAACATAATAACTAGTAGCTTGGTTGTTCTAAACACAAAACAAGCATAGATTCATGGTTTCTAACTCATCTTAACAACCAATTTCAAGATTTGAGTTTAACCCCAAACTTGTTCATCGCTAGAACTTATAACCAACATCAAGAATGAAGTTAAAATCACTTACAAGATGTTAACTAACACTTATAGATAGGATTAGAAGCTTCAATCTCTAGTTTTGACCAAGAAATCAACGAATTTGGAAGCTAGGGCTTGAAGCCTTTCTTCTCTTCTTCTTCTTGGCTCCCATGAACGTATACACACACATATATTAGATGAGAATGAAGGTTTTGACCAAGTCAAAGCCTTATAACATCCAACTTTTCAACTTTGCCCATTTGGCAAGTTTAGTCCCTCAAGCTTCTAACTAATTAACTAAATTAACCAACATAATCAAGTTAGTTACTAGTTAACTATAATATCCCAAATGTTATTATATTATTATCTCGACATAATTTTATAAACATAATAACATTTATTTATTAACAGTCGTGACTGTTAAAACCGGTCGTTACAAGCTATCAAGACAAGCTCCTGATGTTTCATCAGGCTGAACACAGTCGCCAAACAAGATATCGTCAGGAATATCTCCAAAAAGATCATCATAAAGTCCAGGAGGTTTTCCTGACGAGGATGAATTTCCTGTATCGCCTCCCTGATCCTTGTCATCTAGGGGTCCCTGATCCTTATCCTTTTTGCCCTCATCCTTATCTTCATCTTTGTCATCCTTCTTTTCCTTATCATCATTCTTTTCTTCTGGATCCTCTTCCCTTTTGTCATCACCATCATCATCATCACTATCATCACTGTCATCACCATCATCTTGAACATTGTCATCTGAATCTGAGACTTCTTCTCCTTTGAGCCTTTTGATCTCTTTGCTCATCTTGTGGTTCTCCAGCAAAAGAAATCTGATAAACCTTTCGTGAGCTTTTATCTTCCCACGACATTTGTTTAGCTGGCTGCATATCCTTATCTTTCCTTCCTGCAAATTTAGAATGAGACCCTCTTTGCGCTTGGAATCATTTTCAAGCTGAAATACTCGTTCCTGCAAGCCTATGAGATCAACAGGCACATGTCTCGGCTCATATGGTGAATCAGCATGCAAAGGATATTTTCCTTTGTCACTGCTCGAGCGAGTAGGAGATGGTGGAGTTTTGGTGTGAGGGATGGATGTAGTAAAGGATTGAGTTATGGATCTGGCTAGTAGTTTGATGACTAAGTTTGGTTTGGCTTGCTGAGTGGGTTGCGTTTGAGTTGGTGGAGGTGGTTGTGGTTCTGTATGTGGAGGAGGTTGTGTGGGTGCCTGTAATGGTTTAGCTGCAGGTTTAGATGGCTTGGGTTTTGTGGGTGGCTTAGGTTGTGTGGGTTGAGATGGTTTAGGTTTTAGTGGTGGAGGTGGTTGAGTAGGAGCCTGTGATATAATGGAAGCTGCAGAAGAGAAGGATAGGCTTGAGAACATCTTCTGAAGTCGTGGATCTCTGGTTTTCTTTGCCATTGTCTTTTGTCTCTTCTTCTTTGGCGACGACTCAGGAGTAGGAGCATAATCTACATCCTGTGCCTCCTCTCTCTCTTGCCTGGTAGGAGGTGGCTTCTCAGGAACAAAGTCTTCACTTGACGATGAGGAAGACTCATGAGTAGTATCTTCTACATCTTTATCAACTCTTGAACTTGTAGCCTGGACGTCATGCTCCTCAGCCACAAAGGCAACAGGAGTGCCTTGATCCTCCACAACATTTTCATCCCCCACAAAACGTCCAAACTTTATCAGTGGCCTCTGACCTATGTACTGATTTTTCCCACGCTTGTTCATCTTCATGTATCCAAAAATATCTTCTCGCATTCTCTTGATCTCCAGAGAGCCGAAAGTACGTGCCAAGCCTGGGTATCTCTTGTCAATGACAATTTGCACGAAGCGGGGAAAAGCCAGAAATCTTTCTTTCCTTTTTCCTCTGATGTTGGCAAGCATGTCAAGGAATATCATCCTGGAGAAGTTGAAATCAACTCCTAAGGCCAGAGCTACAAGACACGAACTGAGTGTCTGATTGAGCACATCATAACCACCCTTTCTTCCGGATAAACACCGAGTAACGACATGAGCCAGATATCTCCAATATGGGTGTAGTAACTTCTTCTCGGTAGGTGGATAGGCACCTTCATGTCCCATTTGATAAACAGTTCTGTTCACCAAATCTTGATCAAGCTCAACCGGATCAGTTTCCTTGTCTCCAAATTGTAAGCATTCTCTAAGAATCTGCTCGGTGATAACAATGCGAGTTCCTTGAACTTCTCCAATGATGCTGACAGTTCCCTGATCATCAGTATGTTCCTCTACTGTACTCCAGAAATCTCGAATAAAGGAGGTCACAATCAAAGGATGCTCCATGATGGCGTAGTTGACTGGTGATAATATCAAACCCTCAATCATACTCCTGAACTCAGAATGCTTCTCCGGTGGATCACCAAGATATGCCGACATGTTGTGGTCGTGCACAAATCGTAGATCAGCCATCTGAAAAACACAAACAGATCAAGTTAGTTTAAGTTCAAGAAAACAGAATTTGTTGAAAACTTTCTAAGTCTGAGTGTACACGAAGACTAGTATGTTCACGAAAGTTTAATTTGTTAAAAAAGTTTTTAAGTCTTGTGTACACGAAGACCAAGATGTACACGAAGTGCATTCTGTACACGAAGTGAATCTTGTACACGAAGTACATCCTGTACACGAAGAACATCCTGTACACGAAGTTCATGCTGTACACGAAAAATGTCTGTATTCGAAATGTTTCATTTCGTGTACTCAAAATTGCTTGAAAAATCCATCATTTTGGCTCCTTAGATTTTCGAATCAGGTTCACTATACTCGGAATTGAGAGGCGACTAACATATCTACAAATTGCCTTTCAATTTTAAGTATTTCATGGTCAATTTGACCAAAAACATTCTGTACACAAAGATGGCGTACTCGAAATACAATTTTGACCATAACTTTTGATTTCACGGTCAAAATTTGATAAAACTTTATACCTAAGGTCTCCTAAGTATGATCTAGAAGATGGTCGGAGTAGAATTTCGAAAATGGCTCTAGAAACTGAAATCGCCTCAGAGAATGAAATCTGTACTCGAAAATGAAAAATGTGTACTCGAAATTGTGGTATTCGAAATTTAATATCAGTGGACTATTTATAGGGTCACTTTGAATACACATTTTCGTGTACACAATTTCGGGTACGCACACTTAGTTAATTTTCGATTAAAAATCTTAACTTTTCTAAAATAAAATAAAATAAAATAAAATAAAATAAAATAAAATAAAATAACATTTGACAAGTTTAAGTTTAGTCGGGTCAAATTTGTGGGATCAAATATGTTATCAAAATTTTAACCATCTTAGTTAATTTCTTAACGAAGCACAATCTTTAAATAGCTATTCCCACCAATAATTTACACTCATTATTTCATCTCTTAAAAATCAGTTATATGATCAAGTTTTTCTGAAAGCATCTTATGGGAAATTTGTGATCAATTAGATTGTAGAACTAGATTAATATGCAACCTATCAGTCTTGTTAAGATCTTTGTTTCAAACTTTGATTGTGTTTCAACAAACTGAAAATCATTTTGACAGATTTTTAAGATGAGAAAAGAAAAGAACAGATCCGTTAGATTAGAATCAAGAACAAGAAGGGGTTCTATCATCTTGTGCTCATTGGCATCTTTTATTTACTGATCTGCAGACACATTGGCCTTAACGTCACACATTCAGGTCTTTGCTTACGCAAAACATAGAATGCTTCAGTAGGTATTTCCCGCTCTTTGTTTGCACAAAACATAGGAAATACCCGAGTTTTTCAAACACAATTTCAAGTTTATAGAAACACAATCTCGTTTTGATACAAGGATTTAATCAAGAAGTCAAATAGTTGTCACACATTTCTAGTTATCTAATGATCAGAATTTCACACTTATTTATCTATTTATATGTATTTTAATTTTGATCAAGTCTGATTATTTAAGTTTTGAAAAACTTATTTCAACTTCTTAGTATGGTATACATGATCAGGAAACTGTGAGTCTTCAAAGCCTGGAGGTTGGCAGACATAGATTTCTTCTTTAACCTTCCCGTACAAAAATGCAGTCTTCACATCCATCTGATATACCGTGAAGTTCATGTATGAAGCATAGGCCAAGAAAATCCGTATGGCCTCGAGTCTTGCAACAGGTGCAAAGACTTCCTCATAATCAATTCCTTCTTGCTGATAGAAGCCTTGAACAACCAGTCGTGCCTTGTTTCTGATGATGACGCCTGAGTCATCTCTTTTGTTTCTGAAAACCCATCTGGTTCCGATAGGCAGTTTTCCTTTTGGCAAAGGAACCAGATTCCATACTTTAAGCTTCTGAAACTACATCAGCTCCTCCTGCATCGCTTCAACCCAGCTGGACTCTTTGAGAGCCATTTTGACATTCTTGGGTTCAACCTGTGAAATAAAACAAGAATATAAACAAGAATTAATAGGACCTGATTGACTGCGAGTAATTGTCTCTTCAGGCAGCACGTTATGAGCTGCTGTGGATCTGCTTCGAGTGAGAACGCCTTCTGAGAGAGGTCCAATAATATTCTCAACTGGATGATTCTTGTTTACACCAAGTGTCGGTATTTCTTCCACTGCTAGATTGTCTAGCAAGTTGCTAATGTTGTTAACTTGATCTTCATTAGAAGAAGAAATGTTGTCAACAGGAGCAGTTTCACTTGCTTCAGCTCCATGATCCACACAATGCTCCTCAGGTATGCTATCTGAGAACAGTGGATTATCAAAAGTCTGGTGGGAAGATGATGAGGTTTGATCAGTTTCAGGAAGAGGCTGAACGGACTGAGAAGTATCTGGTTCTGAGGGAAGAACTTCATGAATTGGAGTTGGCTGAGCTGGAGGGACACGATTGTACATGCCTGGAGGGTCAACTGTTAAGAGACTAGGATCACAAGGAACATAGTCAACCCTATAGTCCACGTCATCACTCGTAGAAAAATCATCATCTTGCTCAGATGCTCCTGCGTCTTCGGATGGAGTGCTGAAGGGTTTAAAAGTGGAGTCATACTCAAATAGCCAGTTTGGACCAGAACCAGCATCAATAGAGTTCATTTCTTGCCAATCTATGTAGTATGATTCCACAATCATCCGAGTTTTCTTGTTATAAACTCTGTAAGCTGCCCTTTCAGATG
This sequence comes from Mikania micrantha, assembly GCA_009363875.1. Taxonomy (NCBI): domain Eukaryota; kingdom Viridiplantae; phylum Streptophyta; class Magnoliopsida; order Asterales; family Asteraceae; genus Mikania; species Mikania micrantha. The sequence goes on along the minus strand of CM018691.1, from coordinate 118,121,486 downwards.
AATACCCCACGAAGTAACACTCATCTGCCTTATCATCAAATTTATGGTTAGGCTCTGTATGAAGAAGAGTGCAAGGACATCCGAATGACTTGAAGTGTCCAACTTTGGGCTTCTGATTGAATAGAATCTCGTAGGGAGTCTTCTGATGACGCTTGTTCAGAAGTGCTCTATTTTGAACATAGCACGCAGTGTTAACTGCTTCAGCCAGAAGAAGATTGGTAGCTTTGATTCTGACAACATTGTTCGTGCAGCTTCGATAAGTGTTCTGTTTCTCCTTTCAGCCACTCCATTCTGCTGTGGTGTTCTGGCCGCACTGTACTGCCTAGCAATCCCCTTTTCATCGCAGAAATCTATAAGAGTCTGATTTCTAAAATCAGTGCCATTATCAGTTCTAATCACCTTGACCTTCTGATTCTTCTGATTCTCAATCAAGGTAATGAACTTCTTTAGAATCTCTGGTGTTTCATCCTTCTTGGCCAGAAAGAACACCCAAGTGAACCTAGAATAATCATCTGTCACAACAAGACAATATGACTTCTTCCCGATACTCATTACGTTGACTGGTCCGAAGAGATCCATATGAAGAAGTTGAAGAACTGAAGAGATAGAATTGAAAAGTTTAGGCTTGTGTGGTCTCTTTGGTTGCTTCCCTTTGGCACATGCGATGCACTTCTCAATGGTGGAGAAGTCCTTAGAGGGTAATCCAATAACGTGATCTCCCTTGGCCAATTTGTTTAGATTCTTCAGATTTACATGACCCAGTCTCCGATGCCATAACAGACAATCATGCTCCGATGCCTTTGAGAACAGGCAAGTGTTCTCTGTGAACGAATCTGAGTTCATATTGATGATATAGGCATTGTTTATCCTTGGAGTTCTCATCAGAATCCACTTCTCAGGCACTACAAATCCAGGTTTCAAAATAAGACACTCCTTGTTTGTGAAGTGTGTTGAAAAGCTCTTGTCACAGATTTGAGAAACACTCAGAAGACTGTGATTGAGCTCTTCAACATAGTACACATCTTCAAAACTAAGAGTTCCATTTGTGACTGTGCCCTACATGCTTATCCTTCCTCCCTTGTCTCCAGCAAATGACACATAGCCTCCATTGTAAGGTGTAACTTCATGCAACTGAGAGAAATCCCCAGTCATATGCCGGGAACAACCACTGTCTACATACCAAACATGTTTAAGCTTGCTTGGCTGTCCCTGCATAGTACACATTCAACTAATGAGAAACCGGAACCCAAACCATAACATATTTAGGCACTTTGGTAATAGAATAGACTCTGTCCTTGGGTTTGGGTTTGGGTCTGTTTTTGGTTCTGTTTAGATTGTGTTCAATATGTTTTGTCACGCTTCCACTGCCCTGGTTAACTGGTTTTATCTTAGTTTTAAAAATCTTTGGTGTTTGCTTATGAAAACCAGATTGAGTTTTGTTTGATTTCTTATGTCTTATTGCAGTGGAAGGAGTTTGAGTCTGAGTCCCCTTTTGAGAGGTTGCCTTAGGCTTGGAGGATGGTATGGTCCTCACATGTTTATTAACCAGTTTAGCCTTAGGAGTGACCTTCTGATTCTTCCCATAGAAGAATTCAGTAGATCGGTGCAGACAGTGTCTAGCAATGTGGCCTGGTTTCCCACATGCATAACAGCAAACTTTCTGATGAAATTCAATTGGGTCAAAAGGCTTTACATCACAGTTACTTTGACCAGAAGATAAGTTTGAAGAAAATTGTTCCAAGGACCCAGTTGGAACATAAGGTTGACAGTTAGGATTCAACTGTGAACCCTCCTCTTTGGTAACTGTGGAATGACCCTTGACCTCATGATGTAAACGAGAAGATGTTGTTTCCAAAATAACATCCTTTTTAACAAAAGTTGACTTAAAGCTTTTAGACATCTCATTTGTTTTAAATTGATCAAATTTTCTAACAAAATCAGATTTTGAACTAAAGGATGATGTTCCAAAAGATGTTGAACAGTCTGTGCTCTTCTCAGCACTTCTTTCTTCAGTCTTCCCTTTCACACCTGCTTTGCTTAAACTATCTGCACATATCTCAGAATTATTAGACATATTTGGACTGGTTTAATGGGATCTGCTGTCAGAGGAACAGGTTGGTCAGAAATAGTACTGAATTCGAACCTTCGATCAGACTGGGTCAACAGATCATCAACAGATGTGTTGATTTTGGGCATTACTGAGTAATTGTGATTAAAAGGTGGAGCACATTCATTATACCCAATACCCTAGCCCTTCTTTTCCCGGTATTGTATGGATGTCATGTTTTCCAAAACCTTTCTTGAGTAATCAAACTTTTCACATTTTACTGAAGTTTTAGAAAGTTGGGTTTTAACTTGGTCCAACTCCAACGAGAGTTCCTCGATTTTGCGTCGAGCATCTTGATAGTTGGACTCTTTGTCACTTAAAAGTTCTTTTAGCCTTGCCACATCCCGACCCTCTGCTTCAAGTTTTCTTTTAAAAATTCCTTCATTTTTAAGAAATTCTGAGTTAAAGTATTTAAGTTTATTTATTTCTTTGATTAGTGATTCATTGTGTGACCTGTACTTAAATACTTTATTTATGCATGAGGTAGAGCAAAGATTCTCAGTTACCTCCTTCTGCTTGTCGTCCACCTCGGCCATGAATGCATGACTTAAAGTCAGCTCCAATTCCTGCACCTGATCACTCCAGTCATAGGAGTCAGTCTCCTGAGTCACCAACGCTTTAGATGTGCTAGCGCTTCCTCCCGCAGCAGCATTCCCAGATTTTTCTTTAGGTTTCTTCCCTCCTTCTTTAGCCACCTTTGGCTGCTTACATTCTCTGGAAAAGTGACCCGGTTGGTCACAGTTATAACATCGCAGCTTTGACTTGTCAAAACCAAGCTTCTTTCCAGGATTGTTTCCAAAGCTATTTCTTCCATATCGCTTGATGAACTTCTTTGCTCTAAACACTGCCATCGCCATCTGCCATGAGATGTCCATTTCTTCAACATCAGCTGGATTGATCTGCTCTAGATTGTCTTGAGTGAGATTGGAAGGTGCCAATTCTCCTGCTATGAAAGCATTGTAGCTATTCATGAATCCTTTAAATAGCAGCAGATTCTCTTCACTTTCTGGATTGACTTTAGGCACTGATCCGGCTTGTCCAGATGATAGGAATGTAGTCTCAAAAGGAATTACTTGAGATGAAGAAGGCTGATAATGCTGCATTCCTGATGATTGAAGATTGATTGCTGACAGAAGGGCAGAGTTTTCAGATACAGGAGCAATGCCCATTGAGCTGGCATGATTCAGTGCTCTCTGCTTATCATCCATATCATAGGAGTTGATGATTGAGATCAGCTCACTCAAAGAAGTCTTGTACATATCCTTGGTACTTTTGATTGTTGTACAATTTGAATTCCAAGTGTAAGGTAATGAGTTCAGCAGCTTCTTGTTCACTTCTCCCTTGGTCATCTCAATTCCAGAACTAGTCATCTCAGTCATCAGATGTGTGAATCTGTTAAGTTGTGCTTCAAGAGACTCTCCCTTGATGTGGTTAAACATGTTAAACCTCTGCCTGAGTATATCCTTCCGACTTTCTCGCATGTCCTCATTTCCTTCAAATCTTTCAACCAAGGCATTCCAGAGTTCCTTTGCTGTCTTGTGTTACTTGAATCCATGAGCAACATCAGTCGATAGAGCCATAGTGATTGATGCATAGGCCTTTTCATCCTTTTCCATCAACAGTATGTCATTGTCAGTATACAATTCAGGATCCTTAGGGACAAGAGGACCATTAATTTCACTTTGGTAAGAAGGCACATAGGGACCCTCTTCAATGGATCTCCAAAGCTTTGGATCGGTATACTTGATAAATGACTGAAATCTGAACTTCCAATCTTGGAAGTTATCTCCTGACACGAGCCTTGGCGGCTTTGTTCCGGTGCCGATCTCATTGTCCAGATTGAGTAAGTTGGACAAATTTGTCAGATTCTTTGAAGCCATGATGAATCAAAAAATTTTCTAAGTCCAGTACACGAATTCCCTGTAGCTCCCTGTAGATACTGCTCAAAGTTAAACAGACAAATCTGTACTCGAAACTCCTTGTAATCGAAAATATCCCTGTACTCGAAAATCTTCTTGTACTCGAAAATTCTCTTGTACTCGAAAATTCTCTTGTACTCGAAATCCTGTGTGTATTCGAATCTGACTCTGTATTCGAAATCCTGTAGTCGAACTCCTCTTGTACTCGAAAAGTATTTATACTTCGAACACTCTAACTATACTCGAAATAGCTGAACTCGAAAATTCTGAACTCGAAAATACTTAAGAAAAATTTTATAAAAATATTTCTTAAGATTTGGAGTCCCAAATTTACACAGTAGCTAGATGGAGTAGAGAAGAATGATAAAGTATAAAACTTGCTTCAGAAAGTTGTTACCTTGATGATGAAAAGAGCACTCAAGCTCTGATACCACTTGTAGGTCCGAAATCTGATCAAGAACCAAACTTTATCTTCATAATCATCATCGGTGATGTCTAACGAGTGCGGAATCCAGGTTAGAATCAAGAAAGCAATAAGAAAAATGCAAACTTTTATAAAATCTGAAAAGTTCGAGTACAAGTGCCTCAATACGTCTAGAGAGCAAATGTCTCGGGATTCCAACCTAAACCTGTACAAAATACGTCTATTTATACTAGGCCTAGGAGTACACGAAATCTAATACAAAAGTTAGAGTACACGAACACTTCGTGTACTCGAAATGACTGTACACGAAATTTAACAGAATCTGAGCATTGACTTTTCCGCGTTGACTTTGTCAGTCTTGATCAAGTAGTGGGCTCTACAAGAGATGAGACTTTATGTCTTAACCCAAGTTCTGACATGAAATCAGAACTTGACGAAGACCTCGCACAGACTTTATGTTTAGCTGCAAAGTTTTGACCTGAAATCAAAACTGTAGAAGACCCCGCACAGACTTTATGTCTAGCTGCAAAGTTTTGACCTAAAATCAAAACTCAAGAGACTTTTTGTCTCTCATGAAGACTTAGGGTTCATACCCTCGCCAGTTGCCCACATTTATCCTGTTATAGTCTGAGATAATGGGACCAGTACACGCATGAGTGGCTGACAATTTCATTATCGAGGGCTATAACTAAGGATCCTCCGAAATATCCCGGTATAATTGGAGATTTTGGGACCAGTACACGCATGAGTGGCTGACAATTTCATTTTCAAAGACTATTACCAGGGATCCTCCGAATTATAGCATTCATATGCTATACAACCGGGCCTTAGTCGCCAGAATTACGGCCTAGTCACCAGTATCCCGGCCTTAGTCGCCAGCATTCCGGCCTTAGTCGCCAGTATCTTTCGGCCTTGTCGCCAGTATTCCAGCCTTAGTCGCCAGTATTCCGGCCAAAGTCGCCAGTTTAATCGGCCTTGTTGCCAGTATCTTGGGCTTGTCCCAAGTTTTCTTGTTTTTCTATTTATGCAGGACTGGCTTTCAAGGATACTTTGGAATATCGCAACATACTTGGGGATATTCAGGTATGGAATTCTGTTAATGTTTTGACAGGAACAAAGAAGACTTCTAACTAAACCTACTATCTTTGGAAATTGGTATTTGTTTATTAACTATTCTTTATTCCTAATTATTTTCTATATATTCTCATGCCTGATAATATGAATTGTACTTATTTCTATTTAGGAATATGTTATATGTCATACGAACATTTCAATTTAGGGGCATGTTAGATTAAATTACCAAGTACTTCACGTACTAAGGTAACTCTAAACAAATGATAACACTTAAACATATGTCTAAGTTATTTATAATCACTCATGTAGTTAAAACCTTAGTCGAATTAGGATAAGTCTAGCTTGAACTATTCTTAATGATTCCTAAGTATATTATATGTGGACTAAACTTAAGAAAAAATATTCTGAAATTCTTTGGTAAAAACAATAAAAATATTTAATTATCTTAAGCTATATATATGAAAATTTATACATAGCCAAAATCTGATCTTGATGAAAATTATAGAAGGATTTATTCTCTTAAACAAGTTACAAAATATCTAAAATATCATTGAGAATATTTAGGAATATTCGAAGATACCCTAACAATGATTACAAATAATAAACTATATCTGGATACAACATTGATGTATTTAATGTTTTAAATTGCTTGTAATCATTAGTTAAATTAAAATATACTCGAATAGACTTTACTTTATTCACACTAAAGAAATCTAAATACTGCATATCAAAGATAATCAAGGATATTTAGGAATAAGTAAGAATATTTCAATAAAGGAATAACCAATACCTAAAATGTCCTCAAAAACATTTATACTTGAGGAATTATTAAAATTCATAATAGTATTTAAGGATTTTAAAACCTTAGAATAAATAACATATTCCAAACTGAATACAATATTCACACCAATTCAAAAATATATTCTCAATTATTCCTATATATACCCAAGAAAGCTTATGCACAAAAGCTAAGTAAAAATCATTTGAAAATTTAAGTAATTAAATATCAAGTCAAACTAAATAAAACATTGGTATTAATTAATGTATTTGCATAAGTACAGGTTATCTGGTATAAATATCTAGAGATATCCAGGAATACTTTCCAGGAACAAATTAGCAGTATTTAGAATATTTCAGGATATATAAGGATATCTAAAAATAAACTTCTATATGAGGCACAAAAGTGTTATCCAAAATACTAACTGATTATATCATCAAACCATCAAACAGTTAAAAGATTAACATATCAAGCTTTGCCATGAAAATCATGGTCCCTCCACTTGATATGTTAACAAAAGTTAAGTAAAAATCAAGGCTTAGCCATGAAAATCATGGTCCCTCCACCTTGATTTTTATATTGTCTGCCCCTAAACTAGGAGACTTTCCTAAAAGAACTATTGTTTAAGAAGTTACATCATCACAAACAAAGAACCACAAACATTAAAAAAGATGGGCTCAAACCTTGGCACCATTGTCATCATCGCACATCGTGACCTCCTGATCACCAACTCCAGCCTCCACACCTGCTGCTTCGCCCTCACCAACCTTACTCGTCTCCCCTGCCTCGCCAGCCTTGGTCACCTCCACGGAAGCTTCTGCCTTTTCGCCAGCCAGATTCGCCAATATTTTGCCCCATTCTCGCATATCCTTGGCCCATGATTCCGTACCTTCGGTTTTAGCCTGGTTCACCATCTGGATTTTGGCCCTTAGCACAGCTATGGTGGCAGATTTTTTGGCCCCTTCAATATGTTCTTTGAATTGGAGCTTATAGGAGGCTTCCATTTCTTTCATCTGTTTCTTGACCTTGGCAAGCTCCTTCTCGTAATGGCCGGCTTTAGCAATGAAGATCTTCTTTTGATCTTCAAGGTCCTCATCCTATTTGTCAAATTGCTCCTTCTCAGAAGCATATTTGGCAGAGACCTACAAAATAAAGATCATTCAGAATATGTATGGATATTATGTTAAAAACAAAATAATTAACATACCTTGTTCAGGAGGTCAGGAACAGACAAGTCAGAAGGCTCTTCGAGGTCAAAAGTGTCTACCCTGTTCCGTTTTTTGGCCGTCTTGGAGGAGCGATGTCACACCCCGAGCCGGCGGGGTAGGATCGGGTGTCCCCGACGGGCGGAAGGTTCCCGAGGCGCGATATCGAAATGATAATCGAATTGATCAGATTGTTCACATTGCACATGATATATAAATGAGAAACTTTGCTAAAATAAAATAGGATTACAGAGTTAAATTATATTAATTAAGTTTACAATTTAACAATGTAAACCCACTATCACATCATAAGTCTTCAATCTTGTAACTGCACAAGATATGTTAAACAACTGTAAAATGATGCTTCAAAATATGCAGGTCCAAAAAGCTAGGTCCTCTATCAGCTAACCTAATCCAAAGAAATAACTCTTCAGTTGACCTGTTCGTCACCTGAGAAGTCATGCAAAAATAAAGTCAACACATGGTTGGTGAGTTCATATAATTTCGTATTTGAAAATGATTTGAAAATGATTTGAAAATGATTTGAAAATGATTTGAAAACCTCCTCTGGTAAAGACCCTAACCTCATTAACTCCACATGTATCATCCAGATCGGTATGCTTATGTATAGGGCATACCCCTGAGTCGAGGCTACAACCCCGCCCAGACGCCGTCCCACCACATACTAATCCGCATAGGACATTGTTGTTAATGATAATTAAGCATCTTTACCTATCACACACTCTTGTTCACAATGACTCAAATGTTCTCACAAAACCTTTGTTTAACCCACGGGTAACAACCTTAATCTCATTAACATCACATGTATCATCCAGATCGGTATGCTTATATATAGGGCATACCCCTGAGTCGAGGCTACAACCCCGCCCAGACGCCGTCCCACCACATACTAATCCACATGGGACATTGGTGTTAATGAAAATTAAGCATTTTACCCCTACCTTAACCCAATGATTCGTCAGTCCTTTGTTCCTGTAAATACAAAAATTTGGAATCTATGTTGATTCCTTAAGTTCATCACAATAGTGATCCACCACACAATTGTATAAACAGTTATAAATGCTTAATTAAACAAGTAAATAAACATTTAATAAAATCTAAGTCCTTATGATTGGGGCCTATGGTCATACTCGAGTAGACTAGTCTGTCAATCTAGGTACTTAGTAGTTAGGGAAACTGTAAATATCCTCAAACATACGACCTACAAGTCAAACGGTCTAGCTAGGACTTCTTGAAATGCAGGATTTTATGTTTCGTCAATGTTTTTGGCGTATGCTATCTCTGATATTTCCCAGACTTTCCCTTAAAATGATTTAATGATCGTCTGATTCTGTCACAAGATGTACTTGATGTGTTGATCATAGAATACAAGATTCATTGATCGGTTGTACACTTGATTCATTGTTCAACAAACACTTGGTTTGTAGAACATTGAATGTTGTCTTTGCAAAGATTTTTTTTTTTGTTTGATGTCTTGAAGTCCCACACTTGTTTTGTCAAACTGTTTGATTTGATTCCTTGAATTCACCCACTTGATTTCCCCAAAATGTTTGATTTGTTTCCTTGAATTCACCCACTTGATTTCCCAAAATGTTTGATTTGATTCCCTTGAATTCACCCACTTGATTTCCCAAAATGTTTGATTTGACTCCCTTGAATTCACCCACTTGATTTCCCAAAATGTTTGATTTGATTCCTTTGAAATGTTTTGACTTATTGAAAAGTTTAGTTTAACTCGTTTATTCACTTAATATATAAGTGAATAAGCTTAGTAAAACCTGCATAAAATCTTCCTAAACATGGTTCAGGATAACATTTATATATATGAAACATATAAATTTAAAAGCATTTAAAGTAAACAATTTAAGTAAACAGTCTACGCATGCTTCTCAGCCCCGCGTTTTAAAACAAAAATGTTAGAAAAGGGGCAATGAACTCACCTGTGTTGCCGTGAAATGAACCACAAAAGATAAGCGCACTCTTTGATTGTTGACTAAGTATCTTTAGCACCTGGGTTATTTTAAAGAATTCGAATACGATAAGTACCTACAGAAATTGTCGTATCTATGGTTTGGTCTCGATGTGCAACTACGTGTCCTAGATTACTAGTGTGTTTCTAGAATTTCCTCTATCTAAGTTAAACTATTACCCATTAGTAATCCAAATCCCACATAAAGCATTTAAAGTATTTAAGTAAAATATTTTCAATCTATTACCTTTTAAGTTAATCATTTAATTAGGAAAACCATTTAATTATTTTGTTAAGGTCTATAATATAATTTCTTTCATGAAAAACATATTTAATTTAAGAAAAATGTACTTAAACATGATGGGCTTATATTAAACCCATTGGGCCATTCTTGGCCCTTTAATGAACTTTGATTTTCAAAAGATCTCTTGTTTGCTTATTAAGTCATTAACCTAGATGGTGTAATAACCATTTAGATTAATCATGTGCCTTTGAAATTCCCAATGGTTTAGGTGTTAACATTTAAGTCAAACCATAACCTTTAGGTTCTTGTTTTCCATCCCGAATGTAATTCTCTTCTGACATTGTTATCTTAGCTTAAGGAGATTCATTTGTGTTTAGCCAAATGAATGATCGTCCCTACACTTATTTCATACCATATATGTGCTAGAATTTCCTATGTTAGATCGATAGTTAATCCTAATATGGCTTTATTGAAATTTAGATCTTGTGGGCCTTATGTTAGGCCTAACTTGTTCTTGTGACCCAATTGATTAATATTTAACTTAATCAAATGTACAACAGGTCAACCTTGGTTATTTAGCCCAACTAAGTGGTATTGGGCCTAATCATAGGGTTATTGGGCCTTAAAAGCTATGTGGGCCGAATCAAATTAAACGGCTTAACGTGAGTTAAATCTCGGACCGATTTCATCCCCAATGAGCCAACTCGAAATTGTTGGGCCATCACAACTCATGGGCCGATTGAAAATTACTACCTAAGGGATTTGAGCCGAAAGGATAAATGTGTATGGCTACTATTGAACCGTATGTAAATGGGCTGCTTATGACGTGAATTGGATTAAAATGCTGCGATCGAGTTCTTTGATCAGCGAACCTTATTGCTTCTTATAAGGTTCGTTCACATATAGTTCGGCTGATGATGTTTTAGGTTCGACCCCTTCGCACTAGTGATGGTTCGGTGAAGCTAAAGGTTCGTGGTTTAAGGCTTCCACTCACAGGTTCGCAGGCCCTTGGTTTCAAGATGATTAGACTGCTGAGGGTTCGTTGCATGTGCATGGGTTCGTAGCTGTTAGAAGGTTCGGCAATTGGTTGCTGTTGCAGGTTCGTTAATGGAAACAAGGTTCGCCAAGGACAAAGGGTTCGGCTAGCTGGAAGGGTTCGCTAAAGATGCTAGGTTCGCAGCTCCCATGGTTCGTTCAGCCCTTTTCAGAAGGTTCGTCGGTTGCCAGTTGGGTCGACAGGGTTCGTCAGCCATGAAAGAAGGTTCGATGACTGATGATGGTTCGGCTACAAGTTTGGTAAGGTTCGACTAAACAGGCAAAGAAGGGTTCGGCTGATATACTGGTTCGCCTATGGGATGGTTCGCCAGTTAGAGTAGGGTTCGGTGGTTGGTGAAGCTTGACAGGGTTCGTGGTTCAAGAGTGCTTCGCCTCAGCCTAAGGAGGGTTCGGCCGTCTCCCTTTTCACGAACCTGTTACCGCATCATCCTCATCATCAAACCTAGACCTGTTGTATGCCGAGCCATGACTATACCGATGCAAAGGTTTACTCTCGAAGGTGTTAGCTCGAACAAAGGGAGCCCACGATCGGTTGTGTGTGTGTGTATCAAAACCTAATGAGAAAACCCTATTTTTACGAAAGTTTCGAGCTACATACCTTAAATTTCGGTGGCCAAAGCTTCCGATCGGTTGTACTACCTTGTAGAGCTCGTTCCTAGCTACGCGTGGACACCAAGAACACCCGATTTCGTCTCCAAACGAGTGAGATCTTGAAGATTGAAGGTGATATTTTAGAGAGAGAGAGAGAAAACGGGAGAGTGAGCTAGAGAGAGAATAGAATGTGTAAAAATGAAAGAAAGGTGTTCTTTCAACGTTTATATACCCCGAGGGTATTCGGGTTCGTTTCGGTTGCACGGTTTTCGTCTCCGACGCGTTTCCGGATCGTAACGCGTGTAATTACGAAATTTAAATAAAAGGTTATATTTTATGTGTTGGGGAAGTGGTTATTTCTAGTAATGACGATAAATAATATTTTCCTAATTTATTTATCGAAACTCGTAAATATTACGCGTTTTATTAATTATTCGCGTGTTATGGTTTACGCGTATAAATTTAAAATAGTTTTGCTTTAATTTATTTATGATGAGTTTCAAAATTGTAAAACAGGAAATATTTTATTTCTTATAATTATTATCGTTCGAGTCGCCTTTCGTTTCGTCAGAAAACGTCACTTACGCGCGTCTTCGTACAGAGCGCTAACTGTATGAACACGATCGCACGTTTCACTTTCTGATTTTGTTGTCTAATTTACAATCATCGTTTCAGATCATTAAACTGTCAGATCCATTCGTACAGATCGTCACCTATACGAACAGTCCGTCGGTTTAACATTCCGTAACAACAACTGTTATTGTATTGTTTTGATTAGTCTCGCATACGTGCTATCCTAATAGATCCTAACAAATAAACCCATGATGGTTCAGTGTTGCCAGATAATTATCTGACTCAAGAACCATTGTTCTGTACTTAGTTTCTGCTAAATGTTTATGAATCTGCTGTTTGACAACATGAAATGACTTTGACTATCAATATGAACATGAAATAGAATGAACTGTGTATAGTTGGTGTCTGTTTACTGTTCAAGCTACTGTTGCGATCACTGTTCCGGCACCGATTTCGGCACTGTTGTTACAGTCTCCCCTTGTTAGAGAAATTTCGTCCCGAAATTTAAGAATAGTTATCGGTTACAACTTTCTCTGTAAGCAGTTGGGGATGTCCTGAACATCGTGTGATCTTCGCATTTTCCAAGTAAACTTGAGTTTTCGCTTTGAATTTCCAATGAACTTAGCAATGGAAATACGACTTTTCCTTAGTTGTTTAATCTAACGAGCCGTAAACTCTGAAGACTATTACCTAAGGTATACTGTCCGTCTAATTGAATTTCTTCAACTGATATGACGAACGATTCGTTAGCACTACGTTTATTCGAGTTCGAGACGTGAAACACGTAACGCATCCAACTAAGGTCATATAATGACCTCAATCTTTGTGCCATGAAACGAATACATTGAATGATCTCGGATTGTCCTACGTTTCGTGGTGCTTGTTCGTCCTTTATTCTGGGATGGACTACACCTTTAATCCTTCAGTCGGCGACTGACGTTGCCGACCTCAAGGAGCCTCGAATGGTGTGCATTCGATGCTTATATATTGACGGTTGTTTTAGGAAGATGTAATCGGTGGCATTTGGGAGTCCAACTTTCCACTGTAGTTTGACATACAGATTCTCAACATAACCCCCAAGATTCGTGTCGTACTTTCGCTTCAACCGTCCTTTGGTGAACGGTGAGCTGTAATTATTTTTAAGCACATCCCTAACCAAAATGTTAAACAATGGTATCACATAGCGTACCACCATCTCGTTGCTGTAAAATCCATCGGTTTACCTATCACCAGAGTCCACCCACTAATTTGGTAGTAAGTGTCACATCCGGTTTATCTTGAACTGTCTTTTGGTACTAATATCTGACACACTCCTTAAAATCTTCGTAGGTGACTCTCACTACCTCTAGGTCTTGATCTTCAGATCAAATTCCTTAAGTCACCCATGGTGTATACTTAAGTTATTTGACATAACCGTATACCTACTTCACCACTTGTTTAATCCCTCCTCAGCTCGAAGGTTTATATTATACAGCGGGGAGGTCTACCTAAAATACGGCAGAGTTATTAGGATAAAGGTAAGGATTTACCTTCTCAGTACACCTATACCCATCTATGTGATGGTGTATATCTATCTTACTCTTACCCTAAAGTCATGAGACTTATGAAGCCTATTGTAACTTTTGTTCCAACTATTACTTATTCTCCTCAGATTTCAAATTGAGAGAATTTAAGATGAAGTTGTTCTTTCCTTGACGGTTCCATAATGTCCCTGGGATGTCGTTCGTGTTTTGTCGTGCTACTATAATAATTCAGTATGTCATCCTTAATAGTAATGACAAACTAACCAGTTACGGTTTGCACGCTTGATTCATGAGGTCCAAGAACCATAGGTGCATTCTTCTACTCGAAGAACATCACCATAATTTGGAATGCCCATAATTCATTCGAAATATTTTCTCGAGCATACCTTCATCTTGTATTCTCAAATGACTTCCCTTGATCTACTTATTTAGTCTACGTAAAGACCTGACATAGTTCTCAGATTTACTTTTCCTAACATCCTAGAGTCAGAGTTCTCAAATTTAGGTAACTCAATTTCTAGGAGATCTATGTATACAATGAAAGTCTACACACTAGTTTTGACCTTTTTAATTTCTTAAGGCTTTTAGTGTTCTAATTAGATAAAGTTCTATTCTAATTTACATTAATTAAGCCGACATTAATGATTTCTCTATCCCTATTTAATCATCTAACCCTTATTTAACCTAAAAGTTCCTTCAATTATTATTCTGATTATCTTTTCGGCACTGACTTTGCTTTTGACTAACTTAAATTTATGGTTCCTAAAATTACAACAGACTATGCAGTCCTAATTAATACCCCAACAGATAATTTAAGGTATTAAGCTGAATTTTACATACCTATGGAGTCATCGGACTCCGAGTGTTCCCCAGGAGCTGGTAAAGCGAGTAGTTCCTCAATGTCTGCTGGGTCTGCTGAAGACATTTTCCTAGGGCAGTCCCTTGCGTAATGTCCATGCATTCCGCACATGAAGCAATTGTTGTTATGTTGAGGGGAAGTAAAGGTGCTCGCTTTTTGTTCCCATTTTCTAGTGGGAATAAACCGACACCGTTGAATCCAGGGTCCCGTCATTCCACCACGCGCGCATTGTGGGCACGAAGGTTCAGCCAGATCATGGTGGTGACAAGCCGAATAGAGGGAAGCTTTTCCTTTAGAAGACGCAGGATTTGTAAAAGATATCCTCACAGGGCAGTCTCGGGCAATGTGTTCGGACAGTCCGCACACATAACAATCTTTGCTGTGTCGAGGAAGGGGATATGTAGTGTTTCCAGGATTCTGGTTATGAGTCGGGGGATTATTACAATCACGACTCCAGTGTCCCTTTCCTCCGCAGTTCAGACAATGTTTGCACAGTTTATTCTTAGCATGGTGGAGACCGCACGTGGCACATAAAGGAAATTTGCTAGCCTCCGGTTTACATACTAATTCCATTGATGTTCTGCATTGGTGATCCAAATGGTTCGTCTTGCCACAATGGATGCATTGCTTGCATGAGATTTCAGTGCGGTGGTGATGGTGACAGTTAGTGCAAAGGGGTGATTTTCCCGCGTAACACCTACGATTCTCTGACTCCGGAGCAACGGCCATCTGACGAAGGGGAATGGCCTCAGTGTGGATTTTAGGGTTTCTTGATTTCTTAGAACGACTCCGTTTTCGCTTCCTGCTTGTTTCTCCTTCTTCCGGTTTCTTCTTCTCTGCAGCAAGTAATGGGAAGTTCCTGGTAAATTCCTCACTGTTCCTGATCCGGGTGATGATTCCAGGGAGAATCGCCACCAACTGTTCAGTGAGCAGTGTTGCAAGAACCTCAACGGCTGGGTCCGTCCCTTGTGGAGGTAGAGGCGGTGATGGTTGTCTTTTTGGTGACATTCTAATCATAACCAATAGAACATTGGTTAGTGCAATGATCGAATGCAGAAGACACAATGCAAGTAAATTCCTAATTCCTATGTTCTCTACATGCAGGGTCCCTAGGTTATAGTCTAGGCCAAACCGTTTAAATAGTGACCTATATTTCTCTATAACCATGGCTCTGATACCAATCTGTCACACCCCGAGCCGGCGGGGTAGGATCGGGTGTCCCCGACGGGCGGAAGGTTCCCGAGGCGCGATATCGAAATGATAATCGAATTGATCAGATTGTTCACATTGCACATGATATATAAATGAGAAACTTTGCTAAAATAAAATAGGATTACAGAGTTAAATTATATTAATTAAGTTTACAATTTAACAATGTAAACCCACTATCACATCATAAGTCTTCAATCTTGTAACTGCACAAGATATGTTAAACAATTGTAAAATGATGCTTCAAAATATGCAGGTCCAAAAAGCTAGGTCCTCTATCAGCTAACCTAATCCAAAGAAATAACTCTTCAGTTGACCTGTTCGTCACCTGAGAAGTCATGCAAAAATAAAGTCAACACATGGTTGGTGAGTTCATATAATTTCGTATTTGAAAATGATTTGAAAATGATTTGAAAATGATTTGAAAACCTCCTCTGGTAAAGACCCTAACCTCATTAACTCCACATGTATCATCCAGATCGGTATGCTTATGTATAGGGCATACCCCTGAGTCGAGGCTACAACCCCGCCCAGACGCCGTCCCACCACATACTAATCCGCATAGGACATTGTTGTTAATGATAATTAAGCATCTTTACCTATCACACACTCTTGTTCACAATGACTCAAATGTTCTCACAAAACCTTTGTTTAACCCACGGGTAACAACCTTAATCTCATTAACATCACATGTATCATCCAGATCGGTATGCTTATATATAGGGCATACCCCTGAGTCGAGGCTACAACCCCGCCCAGACGCCGTCCCACCACATACTAATCCACATGGGACATTGGTGTTAATGAAAATTAAGCATTTTACCCCTACCTTAACCCAATGATTCGTCAGTCCTTTGTTCCTGTAAATACAAAAATTTGGAATCTATGTTGATTCCTTAAGTTCATCACAATAGTGATCCACCACACAATTGTATAAACAGTTATAAATGCTTAATTAAACAAGTAAATAAACATTTAATAAAATCTAAGTCCTTATGATTGGGGCCTATGGTCATACTCGAGTAGACTAGTCTGTCAATCTAGGTACTTAGTAGTTAGGGAAACTGTAAATATCCTCAAACATACGACCTACAAGTCAAACGGTCTAGCTAGGACTTCTTGAAATGCAGGATTTTATGTTTCGTCAATGTTTTTGGCGTATGCTATCTCTGATATTTCCCAGACTTTCCCTTAAAATGATTTAATGATCGTCTGATTCTGTCACAAGATGTACTTGATGTGTTGATCATAGAATACAAGATTCATTGATCGGTTGTACACTTGATTCATTGTTCAACAAACACTTGGTTTGTAGAACATTGAATGTTGTCTTTGCAAAGATTTTTTTTTTGTTTGATGTCTTGAAGTCCCACACTTGTTTTGTCAAACTGTTTGATTTGATTCCTTGAATTCACCCACTTGATTTCCCCAAAATGTTTGATTTGTTTCCTTGAATTCACCCACTTGATTTCCCAAAATGTTTGATTTGATTCCCTTGAATTCACCCACTTGATTTCCCAAAATGTTTGATTTGACTCCCTTGAATTCACCCACTTGATTTCCCAAAATGTTTGATTTGATTCCTTTGAAATGTTTTGACTTATTGAAAAGTTTAGTTTAACTCGTTTATTCACTTAATATATAAGTGAATAAGCTTAGTAAAACCTGCATAAAATCTTCCTAAACATGGTTCAGGATAACATTTATATATATGAAACATATAAATTTAAAAGCATTTAAAGTAAACAATTTAAGTAAACAGTCTACGCATGCTTCTCAGCCCCGCGTTTTAAAACAAAAATGTTAGAAAAGGGGCAATGAACTCACCTGTGTTGCCGTGAAATGAACCACAAAAGATAAGCGCACTCTTTGATTGTTGACTAAGTATCTTTAGCACCTGGGTTATTTTAAAGAATTCGAATACGATAAGTACCTACAGAAATTGTCGTATCTATGGTTTGGTCTCGATGTGCAACTACGTGTCCTAGATTACTAGTGTGTTTCTAGAATTTCCTCTATCTAAGTTAAACTATTACCCATTAGTAATCCAAATCCCACATAAAGCATTTAAAGTATTTAAGTAAAATATTTTCAATCTATTACCTTTTAAGTTAATCATTTAATTAGGAAAACCATTTAATTATTTTGTTAAGGTCTATAATATAATTTCTTTCATGAAAAACATATTTAATTTAAGAAAAATGTACTTAAACATGATGGGCTTATATTAAACCCATTGGGCCATTCTTGGGCCCTTTAATGAACTTTGATTTTCAAAAGATCTCTTGTTTGCTTATTAAGTCATTAACCTAGATGGTGTAATAACCATTTAGATTAATCATGTGCCTTTGAAATTCCCAATGGTTTAGGTGTTAACATTTAAGTCAAACCATAACCTTTAGGTTCTTGTTTTCCATCCCGAATGTAATTCTCTTCTGACATTGTTATCTTAGCTTAAGGAGATTCATTTGTGTTTAGCCAAATGAATGATCGTCCCCTACACTTATTTCATACCATATATGTGCTAGAATTTCCTATGTTAGATCGATAGTTAATCCTAATATGGCTTTATTGAAATTTAGATCTTGTGGGCCTTATGTTAGGCCTAACTTGTTCTTGTGACCCAATTGATTAATATTTAACTTAATCAAATGTACAACAGGTCAACCTTGGTTATTTAGCCCAACTAAGTGGTATTGGGCCTAATCATAGGGTTATTGGGCCTTAAAAGCTATGTGGGCCGAATCAAATTAAACGGCTTAATGTGAGTTAAATCTCGGACCGATTTCATCCCCAATGAGCCAACTCGAAATTGTTGGGCCATCACAACTCATGGGCCGATTGAAAATTACTACCTAAGGGATTTGAGCCGAAAGGATAAATGTGTATGGCTACTATTGAACCGTATGTAAATGGGCTGCTTATGACGTGAATTGGATTAAAATGCTGCGATCGAGTTCTTTGATCAGCGAACCTTATTGCTTCTTATAAGGTTCGTTCACATATAGTTCGGCTGATGATGTTTTAGGTTCGACCCCTTCGCACTAGTGATGGTTCGGTGAAGCTAAAGGTTCGTGGTTTAAGGCTTCCACTCACAGGTTCGCAGGCCCTTGGTTTCAAGATGATTAGACTGCTGAGGGTTCGTTGCATGTGCATGGGTTCGTAGCTGTTAGAAGGTTCGGCAATTGGTTGCTGTTGCAGGTTCGTTAATGGAAACAAGGTTCGCCAAGGACAAAGGGTTCGGCTAGCTGGAAGGGTTCGCTAAAGATGCTAGGTTCGCAGCTCCCATGGTTCGTTCAGCCCTTTTCAGAAGGTTCGTCGGTTGCCAGTTGGGTCGACAGGGTTCGTCAGCCATGAAAGAAGGTTCGATGACTGATGATGGTTCGGCTATAAGTTTGGTAAGGTTCGACTAAACAGGAAAAGAAGGGTTCGGCTGATATACTGGTTCGCCTATGGGATGGTTCGCCAGTTAGAGTAGGGTTCGGTGGTTGGTGAAGCTTGACAGGGTTCGTGGTTCAAGAGTGCTTCGCCTCAGCCTAAGGAGGGTTCGGCCGTCTCCCTTTTCACGAACCTGTTACCGCATCATCCTCATCATCAAACCTAGACCTGTTGTATGCCGAGCCATGACTATACCGATGCAAAGGTTTACTCTCGAAGGTGTTAGCTCGAACAAAGGGAGCCCACGATCGGTTGTGTGTGTGTGTATCAAAACCTAATGAGAAAACCCTATTTTTACGAAAGTTTCGAGCTACATACCTTAAATTTCGGTGGCCAAAGCTTCCGATCGGTTGTACTACCTTGTAGAGCTCGTTCCTAGCTACGCGTGGACACCAAGAACACCCGATTTCGTCTCCAAACGAGTGAGATCTTGAAGATTGAAGGTGATATTTTAGAGAGAGAGAGAGAAAACGGGAGAGTGAGCTAGAGAGAGAATAGAATGTGTAAAAATGAAAGAAAGGTGTTCTTTCAACGTTTATATACCCCGAGGGTATTCGGGTTCGTTTCGGTTGCACGGTTTTCGTCTCCGACGCGTTTCCGGATCGTAACGCGTGTAATTACGAAATTTAAATAAAAGGTTATATTTTATGTGTTGGGGAAGTGGTTATTTCTAGTAATGACGATAAATAATATTTTCCTAATTTATTTATCGAAACTCGTAAATATTACGCGTTTTATTAATTATTCGCGTGTTATGGTTTACGCGTATAAATTTAAAATAGTTTTGCTTTAATTTATTTATGATGAGTTTCAAAATTGTAAAACAGGAAATATTTTATTTCTTATAATTATTATCGTTCGAGTCGCCTTTCGTTTCGTCAGAAAACGTCACTTACGCGCGTCTTCGTACAGAGCGCTAACTGTATGAACACGATCGCACGTTTCACTTTCTGATTTTGTTGTCTAATTTACAATCATCGTTTCAGATCATTAAACTGTCAGATCCATTCGTACAGATCGTCACCTATACGAACAGTCCGTCGGTTTAACATTCCGTAACAACAACTGTTATTGTATTGTTTTGATTAGTCTCGCATACGTGCTATCCTAATAGATCCTAACAAATAAACCCATGATGGTTCAGTGTTGCCAGATAATTATCTGACTCAAGAACCATTGTTCTGTACTTAGTTTCTGCTAAATGTTTATGAATCTGCTGTTTGACAACATGAAATGACTTTGACTATCAATATGAACATGAAATAGAATGAACTGTGTATAGTTGGTGTCTGTTTACTGTTCAAGCTACTGTTGCGATCACTGTTCCGGCACCGATTTCGGCACTGTTGTTACAAGCGAGTAGCCATGGCACGTGATTTGGGGGCAACATGACTTGTCTTCTCTTTTTTCACAGCAAAGAAAACATTGAGGTCTTCGAGGTCGAAGGTTGATTCTGCAAAAAGAAATCAGGATTAAGAATACTTAGAAATAAATAAGAATATTTTAGAATATTGTAAAAAGTTATCACATATACCTGAGGTCATTGGAGTAGCTGCTTCAAGATTAGCACCAAATTTTCTGTACTGTTGGTCGATTAACAACAAGGAACGAATCTTGTTCCTGCTTTCTTCTTCTTCTACCACAATTAACTCAAACTTGGAAGCTGCGCATGACAAAAACAGAATAAGTAAAATAATACAATAATAAATCAAATTTAATCTAAAAAATCCTAAGGATCCTACCCTTTTCCACCCATTTGAGAGGAAGAACTTCCCCATTAGGAATAGGCCTTCTTTTCACAAAAAAGAACCTATTCCTCCATTCATCCTCATTCAGAGTGATTCCTGGAATCAAAATAGGAGCCCCATGTGACAATCCGGTATTCTGGATTAACTCCGTTAACTCCAGAATTAACTGAAATTATACGAAATCAAACGAAATCAAATTTGAAGGAGTAAAAGTAAACAAAATAAGTTTAGAAATACTTTAAATTCAAAGATTTAACTAGAAATTAGTAAAAATAAGCAATTTTGACTTTTTGAGTCAAAATTCGTTTATAACAATAGTAGGAAATTCGAAATTTGATTTAATACACTGAAATTAATCGAATTAACCTTTCAATCAACTCATACTAATGATCATTAACAGTTATCATACGTTACTAAACCATTAACCATTGGAATTAATCAAGAAATAGTATCAAAAGTCGAAACCGTTCCTCATCATTCTCAAATCCGCATAACTAAATCATAATACGAAAAATTAGAACTTCAGAACCTACAATCGGCACCTTTAGGGTCTGCAACATCCATCAATTCAAAGCAACAAGCTGTGGATAGGCGATTTGATCTTGAACCAAGCCGAACATCAAGTCCATAGTCGAACTCTATCGAAATTGCATCAAACCAGGTAACAATTCATTCTTACCTAAACTAAACATGCCGAAAAAGATTAGCCCCATGACAATTTGGAGTTTTAAGACCGAATTGTTTGAGTTCGAACAACTAGGGTTCATATCAAGAACCATTTGGGGTTTTCAACACAAACGAGTTCTATATTCAAATTAATATACATATATAGTTTCAGAAGATGCCGACTAAGCAACACCATTTATCAATTTGGTGTTCTAACAACGAATATTATGATTTCGATTACTAGGGTTTTTGAAATAAAACGGTTTGGGGGTTTTTAACAAAACAAGTTTGTAATTCAAATTAAATTATACAAGTAGCTTCGGAATTACTTGCTAAACGAAATCCCTATTACAATTTAATCTGATTATATCGAATTTGATGATTTCAAGTTTTAGGGTTTTCATTGAAATGGTTTTGGGAGTTTCGATCTAAATGGGTTTAAAAATCAAATCAAACGATACCACTAGTTTCAGATAACACCTATGAGGAAAAACCCTATGTTAATTGTATCAGTGAATGTCGAATTTCATGAGTTTGGGTTTAGGGTTCTTGAGTTAAAAACGAATTGAGGATTTCAATTCGATTTCAATTGGTATTCAAATTAAACTATTCAGGGAGTTTCGAAAACTCATATATAATGAAAACCCTATGAATTCATGAACTGACAAGATCGAATTTAGTTCGATTGAATTGAGATTCAAGCCGTTCGAACCCGACTCTGTTGGGGACTGAATTGGCTCTCTTAATTGGGTCTATGGCTGAATTAAAAGTCACCCCTGGTTCGCATGAACCTCTGGAACAAAAGCCCCAATATATCGGATTCGATCTCAGTCAAATTGGGGACCAATTGAGTTTATATGGGTTAGATTAGAAAGAACAAAGGGAAACCGATTAGGGGAAACTTAAAAGAATTTATCTGAGAATTCTAATGCGAAACCCTAGCGGGCCGGAGTGGTAGATTGCATGTGTTTGGAGTGGAGGGTCACGGGTTCGAACCTTGGGCTCCACTGGTTTTTGATCTTAAAACTAATTTTAATATTTTGGTCATAACTTGCTCGTTTTAATTCCGTTTCGACCCGTTTCAGTTGCGTTGGAACCAGGATTTCATTCCGAACAAAATAAAATAATAAAATTTACATTATAACCCGAAAACGTAATCGCGTATAATTACGCTTATTTAAATAAAATCATAAACGACTATATGATTTTATTAAACGATTTCATAGTCACGCGTACTTACGTATGCACGATTCTTATAATCTAACATACGTGTGTTGACACGTATGTGAGTTCAAACACAAAACGACATGCTGAATAACATAACGTATTTGTTTAAACACAGATTCTTCGTAGAGGATTATCTACGCGACTGCACGTGTGTTTGATCATTCTATTCACAATCAAAGGTGCGTACACGGCCCCTTTTTACATTTTACTGTTTTGGGGGAGAAAACATGTGCAAACAAACATTTTAGACACATATCACTTGCATGAGTTAACTGTTTACTATAAGTGCAAACATAGCATTACAAAGCCTAACATTATCGAACCGTTTAGTTTGCCGTAGTGCAAAGCGTGGTAGTTGAAGATAGATCTATTGGGTTTGACAAACCTCACTTGGTAGATGGGATCTATGCAAGTGTTTAACTGACCAAACACACATTACTATTGTTTATGCTAGACAATAGGGAAAAAGGCTATCAAACATTACAACAGTCAGCTTCGGTGTCGACCACTTATGTAAATAGTACAATGACTAGCTATCATGACTATGCAATGTGTGATCATGTGATCTGCAAACATTATATACAAACAGCTTGCTCAAACAATTGATTCAAACATTTGTGATTACTCATACAAACCTGTGTATGCACCAACCTTTGTGTTGACTTGATTTAAATTGTTTTCTTAGGACACTAAGGCACAAGCAAGGACAAGCAGGGACTAGGACGTTGAGTCTCATGCATACAGTTTACTTTAGTTGTTGATTTAAAACATTGTACATTGTATTTATGGTTTTGCAATAGTTACTTTCTATTATTAGTTTTCAAACGCTTCCGCAAATGTTAAACTTTGATTTTACAAATTAAGACTGAATTATGTTCGAAAGCATATAGAGGTCTTTCGCTATGTCTAATGACTGAGATCCTGGTTTGTCGCGTCCCAAACGGTATGATTCCGTTAGTTGAAATTTGGGGGTGTGACACCCCACTTCTTCTTTGAAGAACAAAACGAGATGACCTATGAGTTCTAAGTTGGTACATCAAAGCTATTTTGGGAACACCGATCTCTAAACCAAAATGTTGGCTTAGTTGGTCAAGGGTATAAAGAAGACGCCATCTCATAGGCATTAGTTGGGGAAAACAGAGCTTGGTAATTAAGAAAAAATCAGAGATGAGATCGGGGAAAGGGAATTTCAGACCCATTGAAGGGATACTTCGGAATACATACCCAAGTGGGAGAAACATGATCAGCTTTAAGTTTTTCAGAAAAATTATGAAAGATGGTTTCATCAGGGAAGGTTTTGAAAAACGTAATAGTTCAATTTGATCATCATTAAAAACATTTCTGTTTTGACGATTGAAGGTTAAAATGTTTTGATCGGTGAAATCATCAGAATTGAAATC
Source organism: Mikania micrantha (assembly GCA_009363875.1). Classification (NCBI taxonomy): domain Eukaryota; kingdom Viridiplantae; phylum Streptophyta; class Magnoliopsida; order Asterales; family Asteraceae; genus Mikania; species Mikania micrantha. The sequence goes on along the minus strand of CM018691.1, from coordinate 118,097,455 downwards.
AGAGGAAGAAGACGATCCAGACATTTTCGATGAAGAAAAATTAAAAATTGAGAGAATGAAGAAGAAGGACTTACCGCAAGATCCGGTTGAAGATGATGGCATCTAAAGAAGGCAAGATGATCATTATATCCTGCGTAAACGGCTGGGAATATGTGGGAAACTGCCACAATCAGTAACTGTCATGTCAACGTTCACATCACAATTTAAAATTCAAATTTTGAATCAAGAGCTAAATTAAACGGTTATTTTCAAATTCATACCATAAGTTACAACGGTGATAAGAATTTGGGGGCAATTGTTATACCTGAAAAAATTTAGTCTTATAAGTCGGAATAATTCAGGATACAGAATATTTCGGGATAAGTAGGAATATTTGAGATCATAATTTTCTATTGACTGACGATGTAATAAATAAATAATGATGTTATGTTAATTATTATTATTTATTTATTTTAACATGTGCTGCTAAAGTTTAAATTCAGTCAACAGGTTAGTAAAAACCACTCTTCCTATTTTGCCGGAATAAAGAGAAAAACGTGGACAATGTGAAGATCCCATCAACGGTCATGTGGAATAATGGGCGCATTATCTGGAAGTGGAGCGCATAATGTGGAACAACATTGAACTACCGTTGTAATCTTTTTATGTTATAAATTGAGGCAATTATCGATCTAGGAACACACACCCATCTCACCTAGCTTACTACTGCTTATTTCTTGTTCATAGTTGCGAGATTCAGAGTTCACAACACTTAGTGATCCATCAATTGTGCTCTTGTATTGTAATTTAATTTGATTGTGTTAATAAGAACAAGGCAGAGTGACGATTGTCACCTCCCGAGGTTTTTATGCCGGCAATCCTATGGGATTAAGGGCTTTTCCTCGTATAAATCTCGTGTGTAAGCTGTTTATTTCATTTTATATTCTGAAATATCCCTAGGGATCCTCAGGGATATTTTTATAGAATTTTACTTACAAACTGTTTTCTTGATTATATAACACAATTCCCCACTAAACTAATTCGGTTTTGCAAAAAATTATACTTGTTAATTTTTACCCGAAACAATACCTATGGCGAGGTTGGGATCTCTTCTTGCTTTTTTTGCCTCGATCACGAAGGCTCGTCCCCTCAGACCGTTGTTGTTCCCATTTTTGTTGTTTGGCTGGTTATGGTTGTTGTTCTTCAGTTGCGGGCAGTCCTTCTTGATGTGCCCAGGCTTTCCACATTCGAAGTAGCCTTTCGGTGCGTCCTATTGTTGTGGCTGTGTGGGTTTAGCTTGTAGTTCACCTCTACAGTTTTTCGCTGCATGTCCTATCTTTCCGCAGCATTAGCATCAGATAATGCCACATTGTCCCACTGTGTGATGAAAATTGCATTTATTTCAATTGGGATGTTTTCCTGTATAGGCTCCCTGGTTCTGGTTAGTTGGGGTGGGTGGAGGGGGGAAGAGTGGAAGTCTTGTTCAGGGTGTTATCCCATTTGCGTTTGTTGTCATGATTTTTGTTACTAAGCCACTAGGTGGTAAGAATCCTTGTACGACTGTCGAGTCAGTGAGCTTGTGGGCTGATCGCATAGCTTGTTGCAGGGTGATTGGGTCAGCAGAGAGTACCATACCCTGAATTTGAGGGGCCAGTCCCTCGATGTACTTCTCTATGTGTTTGTAGGTTGGGGTTACCATTTCAGGGCACATGTGTGCTAATTCATAAGATCGATCAGTGTATGCCTCGATCTCGGAAACGGCCATCTTGCGGTTCTAGAACTCAGTCTCCGACTTCTGAACTTCGCCGCATGGGCAGTACTCGTGGTTCATCATCCGCTTGAACTTATCCCAAGGTAGGGCATTTGCTGCTTCCAGCCCTAAATATTGAACATTTGCATTCCACCAGGTGAGTGCCGCTCCCTCGAGTGTTCCAAATGCTTACTTTACCCGGTCTTAATTCTTTCAATTGCTTATGGCGAAGGCTGACTTCGGCTTCTCCATCCAGCGCAGAAGACCGACGGTACCCTCAGTGCCGTTGAATGAATGTGGTTTGCAGTTTAGGAATGATTTGAACTTGCAGATGGGTGGGTTAGGAATTGTTCCTGAAATATGTAAAGAAAAGAATACTTTTTTTCAGGATTGGGTAACCGAGTTTGTAATTGGAATGAGTGGCTTATCATGCCACATGGAGTCGGGAGAAAGATGCTCACCTCCTTGATTCTAGTTCTGGGCAGCTTCGTGAGCAACAATCGCCTCTTCGACCCCCTCGTTGATGAGCGCATTAAGTTCAGCTACACTCATGTTGATGTTACCGCATCCTCCTGCGCTTCGGGGTCCCGTGCGTCTTCCAGCCATGATCTTCATAGCGAGAATAAGCGTTAGCACGTTACTAAGATCTATTGTAAAATGTTTAGTTGGTATAGAAAGGAAACATGTATTTGTATGTATAGACACAACTTTCAATAATAGGTAATAATTTTTTATATATAATAAGTTTCTCTGGTTACAATTCATCTAATATCAAAACATCGAAATCTCAAAATTTCCAGTTGTAGCCACACAACCTGTCTCTTCTAGGTCTATGCTAAATCAGTCACATGCATCGTCAATGATGGACTCGGAATCAGCATCCTCTGCTGGTTCCTCCTCCTTCTCCTGTGCGTCAGGCTCTTTTGGGTCTAGAACTACGACCATATCCTCTAGCTCTGCGAGCCTTGCCTCAGTGATGGCAGCTCGATTCTTTGCAGCCTGGAGTCGTCCAACCATGTGGGCCGTATCCCAATCCAACCTGTTGACTATCCTATGAAGTTCTGCGTGAGTGGTATGCGTATCCCTCAGACGTGCTCCATAATTCGAAATTCAAACACCAATGCTGTCACACCCCCAAATCCCCACGTGCGGTGTCAGACCGCGCGGTGTGACGTGGCCAGGATCACATCTCATGGTCATATAGAACGACTCTATATGAGATTCACAACCATACAATTTTGTAAAATAAGCAAGTTTTCATAAGCAGCGGAAAGTTAAAGTTATACAGCAGAAATGTAAATAGTTTCAGACACTACATGATCATAAATTGTTTTCAAAAGACATAATCAAACACAGGCCTAGAACAAGATTCTATATGCATGATGACTCTCTTGTGCGCCCTCCAGTGCGCCTTAACTTGGGTTCCATCAGTTACCTGAGAATACATGCGAAAAAGTGTCAACTATAAAGTTGGTGAGTTCACAGGTTTAGACAGACATAAATCAGTAAACAGACATATACTGGGTATGTTAAGTTTAGTTTTTGGATCTACGATCCGTGAGTGTGTCAGTTCATCCTACCGAAACTCGACTGGATCGGTCATCCGAAAATTAGGAGTCATTTCTTGTCGCAAATATTCACTTGTGGCCTACCATATCTCGATCGATTGACGTAATTTTTCTACCGCGTGTACATTCCCATAATGATGGTGTTTTTCTAAAATAAAACTTTGTTGTTCAGTGTCTTGAACTAGCCATCTTTTAGAAGGTATTGTTAAAAGATCATCAATTCCTATGCACCGAACCATAGAGTACTTAGTACCGGTGCCACGGAAAGATATGGTTTTAGATCTCGCATTGAAAAACCTCCTTCATTTTATTGTATTACATAAGATAATACATATTGAAATGTACAATGATCTAGTAAATAAGATTTACTTTTTGTTAAATACAGAAAAAAAACGTCCTTTTCTTCCCCAAAAAGACTCAGTTATTTTTCCTTGGGGTTCCGTTCCATATTTCATATAGATAGAAGTATTTTACTATTATTATATGTTAAATGAGACCAAAAAGACGAAATGGAAATCAAAATTATAGATTTTAATAGAGGAGATAACGATGTGGAAAACAAGACAGGAATTCTCTACAATGACACTGTAGACCAATGGAAGGGCTGTAGCGCAGCTTGGTAGCGCGTTTGTTTTGGGTACAAAATGTCACGGGTTCAAATCCTGTCATCCCTACCTATTACTGCTCCTTTGAGCAGTAACGAGGGATTTTTTGAGATCAACTCACATTGGACATATCATATAGAATCTTTCATTCTTATGATAGTATATAGTATGTATACAAGATGTATTGGGACCAATCCTTTTCTTTAAAGTCTTATCTTTTATGATAAGAAAACGCTCTTAGTTCAGTTCGGTAGAACACGGGTCTCCAAATCCCGATGTCGTAGGTTCAAATCCTACAGAGCGTGATTCAGATCTTCTTCGATCGAATTCGACTGAAACACTAACTGCAACTGGAACAGCAATCTTAATTTGACCTCCTGGATATTAAAGAAAGGAGGAGGTCAATCAAAAAAAGAGATGTTAATTAATCAAAGGTCCAACTGATTGCCACGCCTGTATTGTAAATATGCAGTTACAAATAATCCAGCCAAAGTAATAGGAATTATACCTAACACGATTCCAAATAGAAAAACTTCAATCATTTCAATTTGTTTGAAAGGAGAAAAAGAGGTAATATTTATACCTAAATATTAATCCGAATTACCATGAATCTCAATGACCATGAATTGGTAATTGACACGATAAGTGACTAGAAAAATACACAGAATTTCACAGAAAGATTTCCTTTTATAAATTGTGCAATTCATTTCAAATAAGTCGTATATTGCTCAGACCAATAAATAGAGCTGAGGTTATAGTTAAAGCCGACCCCGCTATTACCTTTTCTCTAATAATATTCATCAGGATAGCACACGCACACCGTATTACAATTAGGGTATAAAAAGACCATCCAGCCCTCATCACAGAGAATAGGCTCAGTAGAATGCTACCTCCAATTCCCTGTATGTTCAGACTAAACATACCAATAGTCACCAGATTCATATGAGCTACTGAGGAGTAAGCAATGATCTTCTTAAGATCGATCTGTCTTAAAGTGGTCAAGGAAGTATATATTATAAGCGGTTGGAGCTAGTACTTGACTGCTATCAGAGTTAGAAAAACCCTCTCCCTTACTTCGAGGATAGTGCCCCATACCTGCACTAAAGGATAACCTGAGATAAGGTATGGAAGCAGTCTGATTCTTTCGGGCCATCGCTGAACCCGGCATTCAGTATCGATATTACACTCATTATGACATCCAGTCAACATTGGTGCCGAGTGGGGCTAGTCAAACCCAGTAGTACTACGTAATAACGACTCGTTTGTTACACAACTAACGGTAAGGGTACGTGAGGGCTTAATGCGATAATAGTTACACTCAAAATAGTTTGACAACATACCAGTCATATATCTAAAGCAGTTGAATTGTATTCTCACCCCAAAAGTTTAGCAAAAGCAGTTAAAGGGTAAAAGTGGGGCTGTAAACTCATCTGAGTTCTAACAGAGTGTTCGTACAAGAACGGAGTAGTGTGCCTTTTTCAGCGGTTACCTATATCACATAGGTGTCATGAGTTTGTGTTCACATTCGTGTTGGTCTCACAAGACCGTGCTCGTGTCCAAACAACTCTAGGTTGTTAAGTGGGTCGTGTTGACCGTGTTTGACCTAACGACCCGTTGGTGATGTTTTAGTTCAAGTGTTCGTGTAACGCGTGATTCAGCGTCGTGTGGTGTGTACGGATACCAAAATCGCACCCGTAAGGTAACTTACTATTTATAGTAAGTTCCTATTTTAGGAAAGTTCCCAAATTTAGCAAGTCATGCAAGAAATCACTTTCCGATTATTCTATCATGCATAGTTAACCTAAATGAGCATGTTGTCACATAACACATAGTCGCAGTTAGCCGGTTAAGCATGTTTCGTGTTCGAAAGTTACTAAATATAGAAAGTTCACATAACACATTGTCCTAGTCATCAATAATCCTTCCTAACATGGTTGTAGGACTCTTGACATTATCATGGTAACTCAAACTTAACTAATTCAAGATTCATGAGCAATTTTTATAACCAAAGTTTCCATTTATGGAAACTTGTAGCAAATACCCGACTTCAATGATTCCAATGAATCAAATCGTCTAATATCATCATGTTAATGTCAAGTATCCATGTTAACCATACCACATTATCAAGCTCATCATCCTATAGCAAACCTATAACAAAAAGTTACTATTTATATAAACAAACGCGTAAATCATAACTTTTGACAATTCTAACAACTCATGTACACCAATAATCATCATAATGGTTTCTAAACATCATTTTATACATAAATCCTACATCTAAACACATGCATGTTGCCATTTCGTCATCCATTCATATTTTGTAAAAATAAAGTTACTAAAATTAGAAATATGTGTAAATAACCATCTATTGACGTTTTTAACACTTCTAAATCTTGTATATCATACCAAATATTACTTATAACAACATCTTAATATCAAAAATCATGTAAAACTATCAAGATCATACATGCATGTGATCATCAATACCCATTTTATAACAAAATCATCATCTACTCAACAAACTCAATCAAGATCGTCATGGATCGTCATCAAATCATCCATATAATCATAAAATCACAGATTTAATCAAGTTAAAATTCATGCATGTGGTGCGTGGGTGGTTTCATGTGAGTGATTCGCAATGCATGTGGGTTTAGAAGTGATTTTAGGCCATAATGAGTATAGTTACTACCTCACAAGCTGTTGAAATCCCTAGATGTTGTGGTAGCAGCTCTAGAAACTCCTGGAAAGCAAGGTTTCGTAGAAAGGAGAAGGTGAGGATGGGGTTCAAGCTTCTCCAAGTCTTCTTCTTGAAGGTCTTGATAATCTCCAAGCTTCAAAGCTTCAAGATGGGTCTCTAATGTCTTCCAAGGGCTTCAATGGAGGTTTTTCAGGTGGAGAGATGAAGAAATGCAGGTGTGAGCTTGATGTTTAGGTGTTCTTGCCGAGTTATAGGTTAGAAATGATTAGAGAGAGATAAGTTGAGTGTTTAAATGGTTTTTAGCCTCTGCGTATCCCAGGCGTACCGCCCGACGTGCTACATTGAGGCCTGGCGTTGCACGCGGCTCAGCCGGTTGAGAGACGCTTCGCCCCTCTCGTGCGTATCGCCTAGGGTGAAGGGCTGGGCCTAGGCGTACCGCCTAGCCCTCCGGATAAGCCCAATTGGCCCATTTTTCATGATTTGGCCCGTTCTTCGCGTGTTTCTCGATTACGGACCTCGTTTCGAGACTTGTAATCATCGTTTCACCTATTTTAGGTTCCGTAGAACCTAAGTGTAGTGTAAGTGGATTGTGGCTTGCTTATTTCACCAACGTTCGTTATTCAAGTCACGTGCGTGCGTTTGACGATAACTCCTCGAATTATCTGCGTGTTTGGACTGTTGTGCCACGTGTCACACTATATTATAATAATTCTAGTGCTACGTATGAAATAATAATACACATTATTATTAGAATAAAGTAAATGCTGACCTGGAATTTATGAGGTGTCACATCATCCCCCTGTTAAATGGAATTTCGTCCCGAAATTCAGTTCGTGTTGCTGGTGCTAGCCTGGTTTGTGAACAGGTGAGGGTATTTCTTTTTCATCTGATCCTCTCGTTCCTAGGTGTATTTCGGTCCACAGTTCCATCGCACCTTAACTATCGGTATGCGACTAAGTTTGAGCTTTTCGATTTCTCGGTCCATTATTTCCACCGGTTCCTCAACGAAGTGAAGTTGCTCATCAATTTGTATTTCCTCCAACGGAATCGCGAGCGTTTCATCAGATAAGCATTTCTTGAGGTTGGACACATGAAATACGTTATGTACGCTACTCAATTCTTGCGGTAGCTGCAGCTCGTAGGCCACGGGGTCTATACGTTTCGTGATTTCGAATGGTCCGATGTAGCGAGGATTCAACTTCCCCCGCTTTCCGAATCGGATCACTCTGTCCTGGGCTACTGCCATTCTGTTTCGTATCTGCACGATCTTCTCGGTGGTTTCGTGCGCAAGTTCGGGACCAGTCAGTTGGCTTTCACTAACTTCTACCCAACAAAGAGGCGATCTGCACTTGCGTCCGTAAAGTGCTTCAAATGGTGCAGCCTTAATGCTTGTGTGATAACTGTTGTTGTAGGAAAACTCTACTAAAGGTAAGTGAGTTTCCCAGCTGTTGCCAGAGTCTATTACACATGCTCGAAGCATGTCCTCCAAAGTTTGGATGGTCCGTTCACTCTGTCCATCTGTTTACAGGTGATAGGCTGTGCTCATATCCAATCTTGTCCCAAGTGCCTTATGCAAGGACTTCCAGAAATGTGCCGTGAATCGGCTGTCTCGATCGAATATTATGGAGTTTGGAACTCCATGTCTGGAAACCACTTCCTTTAGATAGATTCGAGTCAACCTATCCAACTTGTCAGTTTCTTGATCGGTAGGAAATGCGCAAATTTCGTAAGTCGGTCCACGATCACCCAGATGGTGTCGCAACCACTTGCCGTCTTTGGTAGTTTAGTGATGAAATCCATAGAAATCTGCTCCCATTTCCATACTTGGATCTCGGGTTGTTGTAACAGCCCTGATGGTTTCTGGTATTCGACCTTTACTTTAGAACAAGTCAAGCACTTGCTCACATAAGTCGCGATCTCCGACTTCATGTTAGGCCACTAGTAAGTTGTCTTCAGATCGTGGTACATCTTGTCGGATCCTGGATGTACGGAATATCGACTTTTATGTGCTTCGTCCATCACTACATTCCTTAATCCCCCGTATTGTGGAATCCAAATTCGGTCCATCAGATAGTAAGCTCCGTCATCCTGTTCTTCTAGTTGTTTATCCATACCTCGCATGGCTTCAAGAGTGAGGTTTTCGGTTTTCAGAGCTTCTTGTTGTGCGATTCGGATCTGATTAGGTAGTTCTGAGTGGATGGTGAGTTGTAGTGCACAGAGGCGCTTGGTTGATTCCTTTCGACTCAACGCGTTGGCTACTACGTTAGCTTTTCCTGGATGGTATTTGATAACACAGTCATAATCACCTATCAGCTCTACCCATCTGCGTTGCCTCATATTCAGTTCCTTTTGGTCGAAGATGTGCTATAGGCTCTTATGATCTGTAAATATCGTGCACTTGGTACCGTACAAGTAGTGTCGCCAGATCTTCAATGCAAACACCACGGCTCCCAGTTCCAGATCGTGCGTTGTGTAGTTCTTCTCGTTCACTTTCAGTTGTCGAGACGCATAGGCTATGACTTTCTCGCGTTGCATTAGCACGCAACCGAGTCCTTGTTTCGATGCGTCGCAATAGACTACAAAGTCTTCGAATCCCTCGGGTAGGGATAGGATCAGTGCACTGCACAATTTCTGCTTCAATAAGTTGAAAGCACCTTCTTGTTTTTCTCCCCATTCAAACTTCTTGTCTTTATGCGTGAGAGATGTTAATGATTGTGCGATCTTTGAGAATCCCTCGATAAACCGCCTGTAGTATCCTGCCAATCCTAGGAATTGTCGCACCTCAGTTGGAGTCTTAGGTGCTTCCCAGTTCTTAATGGCTTCGATCTTGGCTGGATCTACATGTATTCCTTTCTCGTTCACTACGTGTCCAAGGAACTGGACTTCGCGAATCCAAAAATCGCATTTGGAAAATTTCCCGTACAACTGTTCCGTCTTTAGCAGCTCCAAAATGAGCCTCAAATATTTGGCATGTTCTTCCTGAGTCTTGGAGTAGATCAGGATGTCATCTATAAAAACGATTACGAATTTGTCAAGGTATGGTCTGCACACGCGATTCATGAGATCCATGAATACTGCTGGTGCGTTAGTCAGTCTTAAGGGCATGACCAAAAATTCGTAATGTCCATACCGTGTCCTAAAGGCTGTCTTCGGTATGCCTTCTTCTTGTATTCTGAGTTGATGGTAACCAGATCTCAAATCGATTTTTGCATAGTAGCTTGACCCTTGTAGTTGGTCGAATAGATCGTTTATTCGTGGTAAAGGATATCGATTCTTGATTGTTACCTTATTCAACTCCCGGTAGTCTATGCACATACGGAATGATCCGTCATTTTTCTTCACAAACAAGACCGGCGCTCCCCAAGGTGAGAAGCTTGGTCGGATGAATCCTCTATCTAACAACTCCTGTAGCTGATTAGATAGTTCTTGCATCTCGGTAGGGGCCAATCGGTATGGTGCTTTGGCTATTGGTGCGGCTCCTGGTGTTAGATATATCTGGAACTCCACTTGTTGCTTCGGTGGTAGTCCAGGCAGATCGTCAGGAAAGACTCTGGAAAATCGCGGACTACAGCAATGTCCTCGATCTTTCTCTCCTTCTTGGGTTGCTCCGTGATTAGAGCCACAATGGCAGTGTATCCCTTCTGTATGTACTTGTTGGCTTTTAGGCAGGACATAATGTTTAATGAGACACCACGTCTTTCTCCCTGAATTGAGATTCGCCCTCCATTTGGCAACGTGACTCGTACAACCTTCTCGTTGCATACGATCTCAGCTTGGTTAGTCGATAGCCAATCCATTCCAATCACCACGTCGAAACACCCGAGAGTTACCGGCATTAGATCGATTTCCAGTCCGTGATCCGCTAGCGTTAAGACGCAACTCTTGAAGATGTGCTGCGTCTCTATCAGCTTGCCGTCAGCTAACTCTACGGTATACTTATAGTCTAGTGGTGTTGGGGTCATATTAAGCAGTTTACTAAAGTCACTAGAGATAAAACTCCTATCGGCACCGGTATCAAATAATATACTAGCATAGACATTATTTAAGAGAAACATACCGGTAACGACGTTGGGGTCATCTTTCGCTTCTCCAGATCCGATAACAAACACCCTTCCCCTTGCTGGATTGCCGCTGGCGTTCTTGTTCTGTGGGCAGTCTCGGCGCATATGCCCCGGCTTTCCTCAAGTGAAGCACCCCTTCAAGGTATCATGCTTGTTGGTGTTGGGGTTAGGGTTTGATCGGCACTCCTTAGTCATGTGCCCATTCCTCCCACAGTTCTTGTTCTGTGGGCAGTTTGTGCACTCCTTAGTCATGTGCCCATTCTCTCACTCATTTTATCTAACTCTAGACGAAACCTCTCGGCCATTTCTCTTCCCCAGCACCTGCTGCAGCCATCTTTTGCCTCTTGGAAGCCATTGAAGTCCATTTGAAGCTCAAGACTTGAAGATTTGAAGACTTTCATCCACAAGGAAACTTGAACCCACCACCATCCTCTTGAACCTGCTTCATTCGTTGTTCCATGTGACAACTAGTACCTGACCGGCCGGCAAGTTCGTACGGTACGTGTACTATCTACAGTAACTATGTGTAAATACAAGTGAGTAAACAGTACTTGTATTAACAGAATTCTAAATACAAGAAACAGTTGTACGTATTTTCGTGTAAACTTAAATACTGTAAGTACAACATACATTTGAAACATTAGTTGTGCGTATTTAAGTGACAACCTAAGTACAGTTAACCCAACAGATCATGAGAAACAACAGTGTTCAAGCGAATAACAATAAAAAATCGGTTGCGATCTGATATCCATAAATGACAGGAATCAGATGGCCGACAACTCAATGAGAAAGCAATGTGAAAACAGGATGTTTAGTTGAGTCCGACAGTGAGGAAATACAATTTAAAACAATGATGCAGTGTCGTTTCAGAATAACGAACTGACAGTGTGTTTGCGTGGGTGACGATTAACACAAACATATCTGTGAGTTTAACATTCTGAAGTGATAACTGGAAAGTAGAAAACAAAAGTTGGAAAACAAAACCGTCGTCGTGTTCGTTCGAGTGACGATTCGAGCGAATACGCGCGATGGTGACGCGATCTGACGAAACGAAAATGAAAACACGACACGAACGATTCTAAATTAATGAAATTAAATAAATAATGTTTTACAATTTTGAAACTCATCAAATAATTAAAATAATATTTCTTTTATTTATTACAAATTAGTTACGCGTAAAATTCCGGAAACGCGATGAAATCACGAACCGAGGAACCGAAACAAACCCGAATACCCGCGGGGTATTTAAAGGCTAAGTTAGCCTACTTCCTTCATTTTCACCATCACACTTCTCTCTCTAGCTTCAATTTTCGGAATCCACATCTCACCACCATAACCAAGCTTCAATCCTTCATAACTCGATCGTTTCTCAATGGATTTGAGTGTTCTTGGTGTCCACGCGAAGCTCTCGATCTCCTCTACCTGAAAGTACAACGGATCTAAGCATTTAACCACTGAATTTAGAGGTATGATGCTTGAAATATCATGAAAAAGAGGGTTTTGTTCTTGAGTTTTGATACACACACACATAACCGGTTCCCTCACCTTTTCGTTCGAACCCAACTCTCTCGAAACCTTATCTACATGTAGTAACAGCACTACAATGGCTAAACCGAAAGTTCAAGCTACCGGTGATGATGAATATACACAGGCTCGTGGAGGACATGGAAGCCGAACCTGTATACACCAAGCACCACTAGCTACGAACCTTTCAGCAAGTCCCGAACCCTCGGTTGTCACCTACACAGAACCAACATGAATCTAGCTGAAGCCTTGTGATGCCCACGAACCCTTACATGTTCACGAACCTATGAGGTTGCCGAACCAGGAGTACAGGAACCCAACCCCCCACGAACCGATGTGGCCGAACCCTTGACATTTTGAAGCGAACCTGACATCATTAACCGAACCCTATGAGGTTTACGAACCCTGAGTGAGCAGCCGAACCCCTCCCTGCAGACGAACCATGGGAACCACCGAACCTATGGCACCCATGCACGAACCCTAGTTGGAAAACAATATAGGCGAACCATTCCTTGTTGCCGAACCATAACATCCACTGAAACAGTGGGCAAATAACGAACCTTCATGGCTAACCCCACCAATTAGCCGAACCTTTACAATGTCTGACGAACCTTGGGTCTGAAAACTCGAAGCCAACGAACCTAAAAGTCTTTAGTCGGCCGAACACCCCATCAACGGGAACCTACATCTTCGGCCCAAACTCTGGCCCAAACACATAAAATTCAACCCAATTTATTATGACACCACTCAAACCAATCGGCCCATTAAATTCCTTGGCCCAACAGCACCTATCGGCCCAATTGTGACACTAATCGGCCCATAGTTCATTCCCGGCCCACTAGGGCTGTTCTGGCCCAGCCCATTCGGCCCAAACATGGTCTAATATTCGGTCCACAACATTAACAATGTGAACATATTTTGAAATTGGGAATGAGAACCATGCATGAGAATTTGATTAACACTTATGGTTTTAATACACAATTGACAACAACGATTAACCTAAGCATACCAATACACAAAGCTTTGGGTTTTCACAAGGTGACAAGTACAAAACAAGTTGGATATGAAAACTCATAACAAAGGTTAAAACCCTAAGTTAAATTGAGTTAGTCATTATTAATTTTAACAACAAGTAAACGGGACCGAATAAAGACCAAGACTGAGACTCACGAGTGATGACCAAGTGAGGGTTATCACATACACACGCATAAATATATATAACTCATACTTATGAAATACATACAACATGAAATCAATACAGGATCGTGAATTCACATCAAGAACAACAAAGAGCGCGTGCATTCTTTATTTAAGCTAAGTCAACCCTACAACAACAAGGTGAGTTCATATGCCCCTTTTCTTTAATCTTAACTGATTTTCAACCTTCGGGGCTGAGAAACATGCTTACTTTTATTTACTTAAAAGTTCTGCTTAACATATTGCTATTACATTGATTTTAGATAATACTTAATTGTTTATTATCGTTTATCATTGTATGCATGCTTGTATGATCATGAGATAACAGGGAAACTCAGATGAATATGATAATATAATTTCATAATCATCAATACATTTGAATAACATAGTTTTAAGATTTTATCTTATAACACTTAGTTATTCTTACATGAACAAACATTGAGACAATTCATATACAAACAAACAATGGGAACTACTACAGTGAAACATGATGACACTACACAATACATGAATGATAAGAAGATAAAATATCTTCTTAATACCATTCCACGATTAATTGACTAAGTGTGATAAGTCAAGTACTTATAATACTTAGTCTACAACTTAAAAACATACTATGTGATAGTATGAACGCATTGAGTATCAACCGCCATGCGTCACTTAAGGGTAATAAGACTTGTTCTTACTACGGCTTAAGGATCGCATGATGAGCATATGGATCATATTGAATGATAATCATGATAACGTAACTTCATGATAACAAACATCATTCATACACGATTAACATAATGTAATAAGACAAGTTCTTATTCAACCTTGTTAATCACATGGGGAAACAGTGATATCATAGATGTACATCATCCATCGTTACTTGTGGACTAGTAGACTGAGGAATTTATTTTCTATCATGTCATATTACTAGTAACAGTTCGATGAAGGCAATGGGAACGCACGGTGATAGAGGTAAATCATATGCATTGCAATCTGATTATGTGAGGATTGAAATGGATTCCTTTTAGGCTCTATCACTGCAAGAGGAGAACAAATGACAAACAGTTAACTAACACTTTTAATAATTAAAAGTGAAACAACAGTTAACTCTCAGACAATAGAATAATACAAGGAACAGATTAAGAAAATCTAATATCCTTATTACATTTAATGGTTATCAATACTTTGGTTTGATAACTACAACGCTATCATCATATTATTCTATTCATGATATCACAGATGATCAATAATGAGACAAACATGAGGAATGAGAATGGAAATCAATAGTTGTATTGCAAGTAGTGTAGAGTTCTAGTAGTGATGTGGTGGGATGTTGGCTAGGGCTTAGTTCCCTTACATAAGCCCTATATATAAGCATCACTACTAGGATGATATAATACTTGCAAATATAACTATTAAGAAGCCTTTGGGTGAACAGGTGAACATACGACATACAAGTAACATAACCTACATTGTGATTGTGCATGTGAATGAATCAAGGTTTTCAATTAACATACTTATGAACTCACCAACCTAGTGTTGACTTTGTTTAAATGCATGTTTTCTCAGGTGATGAAAAAGTGTAGCAACTTATAAGCATGGATTAAGCTAGTGGACTTTTAGAAGACCTAGCTACATTTTGTGTTGCATGCTTTTGATGACAAAAACAATGAATCATCTTTTGTATATCTTGTACAGATACAAGATATAGTTCATTGATTATTTTGATAGATTTACTTGGTTAAATTATGAACGATACATTGTAATTTAATCTTGTAATTCTATATCATGGATGTATTAGCATTTCTCATTTATTTATCATGTGCTATGTAAACAATCTGATCATTTCATTATCACTCACGATATCGCGCCCCGGGAACCTTCCGCCCGACGGGAAAACCCGATCCGTTCCCGCCGGCCCGGGGTGTGACAGATTGGTATCAGAGCCATGGTTATAGAGAAATATAGGTCATATTACTTTAAACGGTTTGGCCTAGACCTTAACCTAGGGACCCTTATATAGAGATCATGTCACATAGGATTCTATTTGCATATGTCTTCTGCTTCTGATCACTGCACTAACCGATTTCTTTTCGGTTATGATCAGAATGCCTCCGAGAAGACCACCACCAGCTATACTGCCACCACCACCACAAGATTTAGCACCACACTCATCCACACCTTCTACTGCTGACTCTCCTACACAACCACCTCCACCTCCGCCACAGCCTGCACATCAACTAGATCCTGCTACTATTGCACTAGCCACTCTGTTGACTAGTCAACTGAGGGATGTGATTCTCGAGATGATGAACCGGATCAACACCAACAACAGCAACCACGTTGCCAACTCATCTGGAGAAGGCAGCGACAACACCCGCCAGCAACAAGACTATGCCTACAAGAACTTTGTAGGTTGCAAGCCACCCAGTTTCAGTGGCAGTGAGGGTGCCGTTGGATTGATCCAGTGGATCGAGAAGATGGAGACTACCCTCGACATCAGTGGCTGTCCTGAACAGAACAAGGTCAAAGAAATGAACTGAAGAAGGTTGAGACTGAACTGCTCAACCTAGTCATGGTTGGCTCTGGGCATCTGGCCTACACCACCCGATTTCATGAGATGGCTACCTTGGCACTGGATGTGGTGCCAACCTTGGAGAAGAGAATCGAACGGTATGTCGGGGGACTGCCGTCCTGCATTCAAGGGCATGTGATGTCTGCCCACCCTACCACCATGGAATTGGCTGTTACACTGTCAACATCTCTGACAGATATGATGGTTGCTGCGGGGCATTTCAAGAAGGAGGCTGAAACAGCCGAGGCTGGAACTTCAAAGAAGTCGGACAAACGTCCGACTAAGAAACAAAAGGTGGTTAGAAACTTTGCTACCACCACTCAAGCCCCAATGCTTAACCAGCCACCACCACTGCAGATCAAGAAGCCATACACTGGCACTACACCTTTGTGCAACTCATGTCAGTTTCATCATCCACCAAATGTTCCGTGCAGACACTACACCAACTGTGCAACTCATGTCAGTTTCATCATCACCATTCTTATCTTCTTGAAGCTTTAGAAGGTAGTTTTGCATCTCTAGTAGCTTAAAAACACTACTACACACATGCATGCATTAGATCGCACATGCAAGCACAAATGCTATGCATGCACAAAATTCTTGATGTTCGAATCTGGTTTGATGATTTCTCTAGTAATATTGATGATCTAGAATGAATAGATGATGAATAGAGATGATCCATGATGTTGAGAATATGTCATATTGTATAACTTGTTCATAATTGTGAAATTGCTTGCATACATGTATTATTTAAGGGTAGTAGATGATTTTAGATGTTCATAAATGTTTATTGGTGTTATGGGTAATGTGCTACATGATTTGGTATTGTCAAAATGATTAAAAATATGAGTATTTGCAATACTTGCCATTTTTAGTTACAAAATGATGATATGGATGGAATCATGAGCATGCATGTGAATAGATTGGCTATTTGAATAATAAAATGATGTTATAATGCTAAGGGAGTAGATTGGGATTGATTTGTGGCCATTTTAGGCCAATTTACTATTTTTAGTAACCTTTGTAAACCGAAACTTGCTAGATGATGATTTGGCCTAGATTGACATGTTTAGATGATGTTGAACGATATTATGTGATGTTATTTGATATAAAAATGGCTTAGGAATGCTTAGAATAATCGATTGAATGATATTTGTCATAGTTACTATTTTTAGTAACTTTATTTTGTGAAATATCGATATAGGGATGGTAGACATGTTTTGAGCATGATAAATGACCTAACATAATGGAATATGATTATTGTATGTTAAGTTAGATGGTTTCCGATGATAATCATGCTAGATTTAGAAACTTTCCTTTTTAGGAAACTTTAATGTGTAAAAACGACTTGTATGTTTATTCGATCGCTTATGACGGTGTGCTATGTGTTAACATGATCACGTAAGGATAACGAGCATGCTAGAACCATTAAAACGATATGTGTTATAGAACTTGCCAAAAATGGAAACTTACTATAAATTGTAAGTTGTCCAAGAACGCGAATCGCTCGTTTTGCACACCACGAGCATAACCACGAATGTTACACGAATCACAACCGACACACGGTTCACCAACGGGTCGTTGACTTGACACGGTCAAACACGGTCAAACAAGAGCAAACACGGTCAATGTGGACCGACATGAGCAAACATAAAAACCGAGGGTTGTTGAGCACAAACACGAGCACGTACACAAACACGGTCACTTACACGAACTCACGTATTGTATACGATATAGGTAGCCGGTGACCGACATCTCTACGACGCAGGAGTTTACGCTATCTATCTGATTATCACTAAGGTGAGTTTACGGGCCCTCTTTACTCTTTTACAAGCTTTTCAAATAGGGGGAGTGTAACATCACTGTAATTCGGGTTGTCTGTACACATGTACGATTGTACTGTTACGACCTGTTATGATTATTATTATTAATGATAATGCATTATTTGATGTTAGTACTGATATTGGTATACATATTGAGAACATATTACTATATGCATAAACCATGGGAAATTTAGTTGAAATACAACTAAACAGAACCATAGAGTTTATTGCAGTTGAATACACAGATTATGGGTTATGTTTAGAATGGAAAAGAATTGGAGTTTGATACGGTTTGGTTGCTAAACATAGTCAAGGACACATGGTCATGGTTTATCGAAATAGCGGTGGGACGGTGTTGGGGAGGTTGCGATCTACCCCTGCATATGCCCTATACATATGCATATTTCGGTCTATCATGGATGTGTCTGTGATATGGTTTAGTGGAATTTGGATTGGGAAATTATAATATTAAAGATAATAAAAAAGGCTGAAACTATTAACGCGATGGTGAGGTTACGAACATAACTTAAACACGAATATTAATTCAGAAATATTAACTTGATAATGTATTCGCGTGGGTGACGATTCACACGAATATAATTATTAAGAATAATATTCTGAAACGATATTCCATAAATCGTAAATCGAATCGAAATATGGTACGAGTGTTGGATTCGGAAAGGTGAAGACCTTTACGAATGCGTACGTAAGTAACGCGTTTCGACGAGATAACGAAATAGTATCTAACGATATTAAATTAATAAATAGAAATTCAAAACGTTTATTAGGAATTACAACCTATAACAAAAACGAACGAGCTATTTTATTTAATTAAATAATTTAACGAAAGTGAACTGACTTATTTTACGAAACGAATTAAATAAAAATCCCTTATTTAAAAG
Source organism: Mikania micrantha (assembly GCA_009363875.1). Lineage (NCBI taxonomy): Eukaryota > Viridiplantae > Streptophyta > Magnoliopsida > Asterales > Asteraceae > Mikania > Mikania micrantha. The sequence continues at coordinate 118,078,779 of CM018691.1, read as the reverse complement.
TGAAATCATTTTTATGAAGCAACATTTAATTAAAATTATATTTATTAAAACAAAACATAACTAATTAAAGGTTTTGTATTTTAAATATGTTTAGGATAAAAACCGGGCATTATTATTTGTTAAATCGCGATAAAGACGAGACCGATCACGTGGTGTCTACACGCGATAAAAGAAAGGGAAAGCACTTCCTCTTCTTTCATTTTCACCACATCATTTCTCTCTCTATAACACATTCACGCACCCCCTCTCTCTCTCTCTAACTTCTCACTACGATATCTCTTTCGTTTCTTGACGGATTTCCGAGATCTTGGCGTCTACACTACCCACGATCGAGAGGAATAAGAACCCACGAATAAACGGGAAGTTGGGACGACCTATAGAGGTAAATCTTGAATTTTGTTTCGATTTCTTACACAAACAATAAACCGGTTGCATCTTTATGGCTTAAACTAGTTCTACACTTAGAAACACTAAACGAGACTTGTTGATATTGTGAGTCCATAGATGGACACGTTAGGGGCTGGAAATAAGCACGGATGGTGATGAACAGTAGGAGTCTCGACATAGCAGGTGCGGCCGAACCTGTTGGAGCTGGGAATAGGGTGGCGAACCTTTGTTCCAGCCGACCCCTAGGCTCACACGAACCTGCAAGGGAGGGAACAAGGGTGGCGAACCTTTGTTTCAGCCGAACCCTTCCTCCTCCCAGCCTGCAACGAACCTGTTCCAGCCTGCAACGAACCCTGCATGTGGTGCAGCGAACCATTTTGGATGAGCCTAACCTAGGCTTTCACGAACCTCAAGGTTCGCTTAGGGTAAAGCCGGCCGAACCTTCCTAAGGACCATCGAACCTCCTCCTAGTTTAGCCGAATCCTAAAGAACTGGAACCCTAAACAGTGAACCTATGGTGGTGGGGGTTTAAACCAGCGAACCTAGGGCTAAGATGTAAAAAAATATCTAAACTAAGGGAAGGGATGCATTCAAGCATCAAGTTAGGGTTAAACCAAGGAAGGTGAACATACAAATACACTCATGCATGTATGAATGATTTAAACTAAAATCTTTTGCAATAAGAACAAGGATTAATTTGAGAATGTATTAAGTTTAGATAATTATGAAAATGAATTTAGTTGATTTCCTTAAACCTAAATGCAATATAACAACTTTGATTAATGGTTATTTCAAATAAACATGCATGCATGCACGAAAAGGTTATCATGTGGAAATAGGATTACCACCTTGACGACATGAATATTTTTTATACTTTCACTAAAACGATTATAAATTAGTTGATTAAACTAATTAAAGCTAGATCAATCCTTTACAAGGAGGATAGGGAGCTTAATGATTTTCACTCTAACTTAGGTGAAAAACCTAAGTAATTCGCGCACCTAATAACTAAGGGGCAAATGAATACAAAAGATTTAATTCTAATCGAACATAAATACTTATGATTATAAAACGCACGATAAATACATGTCGTTGAAGTGTGCCTGATTTTACATACGGGAGCACGCATACTACAAGAATACTAAACTTAAAGCATTCAAGTGAGTTCTCATAACCTCCCTTTAATTCATTTTGATTTTAAACTCGGAGGTGGAACATGTATACCAGATTTTCATACTATCTTGAGATCACATGATGACACTTGTTTATTTGTATGATATTCATAGTTATGGATTATCATATTCCATGAGTTGTTGCTATTGACTTCGGTCATTCGCGAGGACTGCATCTATTGTCACTATTCCATGAGTTGTTGTCAATGACTCTGGTCATTCGCGACGACTGCATGTATTGTCACTATTCCATGAGTTGTAGCTGATGACTTCGGTCATTCGCAACGACTGCAGGTATCGTCACTATTCCGTGGATCGTTGTGGTTGACTTCGGTCATCCTCAATGATTGCATGTATTGTCACGTGGATTGCCACAACTCCGCGTGTCGTTGTCATTGACCTCGGTCATACACAATGATGCATGTATTGTCACTTATACTAATTGAGAATATTGATGATTGAGATTGGTTGAATATGGATGTGATTGATTATCTATGATTATCTATGATTATCTATGATTATTTGATTATGTGGCTATGTGTTTGTGTTGGATTATCTCGCAGGTACTCATGTGGAAATTCTCAAGAAAACTATAAACTTTTACAATCATATTGTAAAACCTTTTTAAATATAAAAACTTATGATTACTTACCAACTACTTCGTAGTTGACACTTGATTTTTAAATGTTTCAGGTAATGAAGAGAAGTAGGCAGAGCAGAGTAGCTCTACATCTTCTGGACAATCATCACTTAGGGTCTCAGACTTAGCTAAAATGAACTGGATTACTGAAGATTAGTATTTAGTTAATTTAGTTAATCTTTTGTGTAATTGATTATAATTAAATCATGACGAACATGATTTTTGTGTAAACATTTATTTGATTTGATTGATATGTGATGACATATATTAGATGCCCACGAGCTTTTGAAACAATCTACACATCCCTCGTGGCATCCCGACGTTTCCGCCATCGGTCGGGGTGTTACAGGGAGAATACTTGTTGAATCGAGTCAAACAATATTACTGTACAAACATATTTGTGTATGCTGGTTTATTAGACAAACATAAGTGTTGTAATCTTACCAAGCCCTCACAAAGTCTTACCATTAATGTACAAACAACGAGGTGAATTTGAATAGATCTGTTTGGGTGTGACGAACCCCACGTGGCACAATACTGACTGGAGGTCAGGACACGTGAAATCTCGACCTATCTTGCTATGTTATTACGAGACATACCGGAGGCAAGGACTAACAAGTCTAGTTCGGTAGTGGCGCACTGACACTTGGAGCCTAGGGCTCGAGACTAACATTTTAATAAACAACATGACACACATTTTCTGATTATTATATATGTATATCAAAACCTGTGAACTCACCAACCTTGTGTTGACACTTTTTCTTAAACTTGTATTCTCAGGTAACTAGCTGCTTATGGAATCAAGATGCACTTAAGGAACAAGCATAGGGTCACGTGCATTTCATTTCATGACATTTTGAACAAACAATATCTATTTTGTTATGTAATTTGAAACAATGTAGTGTCTGACATTTTTATTTTTGCTGCAACATTAAACATATTTCCGCAGCATTTTTAAACTTATTATTTTCCGCTGCTTATTATATAAAATGTTTGGTTGTATTTATGTCAAATAGTGTATTTTGAAAACGCATATAGAGTATTCTATATGACCATGAGCTGTGATTCTGGCCACGTCACACCCAAGTGGGCTGACACCACACGTGGAAATTTGGGAGTGTGACAGACTGGTATCAGAGCCTTGGTTATAGAGAACTAGGTTTGCATGTAGTAAACTTAGACTATAGCCGTTGCTCAAGATAGACACTACACTTAGACATTACACAGTAATATGTTATTATTATTATCTGTTACTTACTGATTTAAGATAACAGGATGGCCAACAACAATGACGATGGGAGGAACCCGGGGAAATGCCCTGCGGGATACGAGCTGACGGAGGAGGACCGTCAGAGGATCCGGGATATCGTATCCCGAGTAGACGTGGAGGAGACCGAGAGAGCACCTCTAGCGAAACACGCTAGAGCATGGGGTTGGTACACTATGACCGTATGGGACTGGATTGTGGAGGAGAGAGTACCTCTTCCACGACTACAGAGCGATGCGCCAAGCGCACATCGACTTCTTGCACTCGGGGTGCCACTTGAAAGGGCTTTCGCAGCCCATGTCGCCCGATCAGCCCAGGAGGCACGTAGGATGCGCGAGCTGGAGGAGAGGTTAGAGTTCTCCGAGGACAGGTAAACTACCTGTAGGAGCAGGTAGTGGACTAGATCGCAGGCCTCCGGAATAGGGCGGCACAACTGGAGGAACATCAAGGAGAGATCGCTGCAGTGGTTCAAGAACAAAGTGGACGTCTAGCTGCGGTAGAATTCGTGAACGAAGAGAACCAGGCGATACTCCAGGACACTTGGGCAGAACAACTCATCGTGGAGCCCGGGCAGGAGCAGGAGCAGGAGCCTCAGTTCGAGGCCGAGGACCTCGACGAAGGTGATTTCGACGAGGACCCCGACGAGGATCCTGAGGAGGATCAGGATGACGGTCCCGTGGACCGTGGAGACTCGCACTCCACGATTGCCTCGGATTAGTTAGATTGTTCTGTTTCAGTTTACTTTACTTTTTGTACGCCTATATGAGAGGGATGTGCTCATACGAACTTGATAGTAGTATTACATTTTGAAAATCATTGTACTTCAAGTTGATATTAATGAAATGATGTTTTATTTTCATTTATTATGTATCATGATCATGACTGCCGCCAACATGATATCTAACATAACACGTGACTAACACTCTAACCAATGATGACTAACGCTCTATCCCTTCCGTATAGAAACCTACTATGGCGGGAAGAGGAACGCACACCCGGAAACACAAACGACCAATTGGATCAGCAACTATCAAGATGATGGTTGACCGAAGGGTTAGCAATGCAATCACTGACTACGAAGCGAGCAGACAACATAGCGAAACAAGCGGAACCAACAACGGGTCTTAGGGAAGCACCAACAAGGGATGCTCATTTAAGGCATTCCTAAGCTGCCACCTGTACAACTTTAAGGGAACTGAAGGAGCAGTGGGACTGCTCCGGTGGATCGAGAAAGTTGTCACACCCCAACCAACGGCGGAATACGTTGGGGCGCGAGTTAGATTGTTCATTACTCATGGTGCTATGTGTAAGTTTTCAATAATTAAACAATTGTATTTAATTCAAATCAAACATTCATTCAATAACCAAACATTCAAAGTCATTACAATAGTTCAAATTCAAATCAAAGATTACAATAAACCAAAAGTCTAAACATTTGATTAAATAAATTAAACTAGGTCTCTAGACCTATCTTATGTCTTGAATCCTTCTTCCTTAACCTGTCACACATGTAAAATAAATTTTGTCAACTATTTGCATAGTTGGTGAGTTTTCACACTAAGTTTGAATACTAAGTATAAAAGGATGCAAACTAAAACTTAATTAGAATATGTATCAAAGGCATAGCATAATACAAGTTTGAATAATTGAATGAATATATGAATAACAAATGCTTGTGTCCAAACAAGTATCCTTACATAATAATTCAAGTATAACAATACAAGAATTATCATTTGTAATTCAACTAGTTTGCTAATGTACTTTTCACCTTTTTCACACAAAGTCCAAAGCCATTGCGAAGATAGTATCTAACCACCCTAGGCTACTAAGTACTAATTTGCTTGACTGGAAACACACATAGAATCAACACATTGTATAAACTTAGCATCTAACACATAAAACTAAATAAGTCTAAGGCTTGCATCATAAGTTTGAATTGAATAATAGAATGAATAATAGTTTGAATATGACATGTGTAACATCCCAAAAACAAAAAGTAAAAGGGAGTGTGAAGAACTCACTTGTTAGGATGCTTAGGCTAGTTTCCAAATCCTTGATTAAACAATGAGGAAGTAAGGCTATCTACTCACCTATAATTTGAGTAATTCAAGTCTTAGCAATCCTATAGTTCAAGTTCAAGAATCCTAGAAACTATGGCAATCCTAATGGAAGTCCTAATTTGAATGAAACTATGTTTTGAATGGATACTTAGAATAACTAAATTTATAATATTGATTAAATAAAATAGAATAACAAATGTATTCTTTTTATTTATTAATATTATTTGTATGAATAACTAGACTTAATATTGACTTAAAAAAATAGAATATCAAAGATATTCTTTTTATTTAATCAATACTATTTGTATGACTAGACTAATTGTTTAAGAATATTTAATAATATTCTTATAATAAATAAAAATAGAATATTAATTATTCTTTTTTTTTATTTATTATTTTGGAATTGCATTTCTAAGTGAATTACATGAATAAATTTTCCATCCATTTAATCACCTATTTGTATTTAAAGATTTGCATGTTTGAATTATAAGTTTTCTAAAATTTAGTTAACCTTTTAAAAGTTTATAGACTTAAAATAATTAATTGAGTTATATTGATTAAAACAATTATTTCATTAATTGAAAATATATTTAACCTTTACTAATTATGTTTATAAAACATTTTTTTTAAATAAATAAATAATATATATATATATATATATATATATATTTATTAAACGGAATGTTTCTTTCTAATGAGTTTTGATATTAAAAATCTTTCATTTTAGTTTTTTTTTAAATTAAATTTAAATCTCATTTAAAATCTTCTTATTTAAATAAATAAAAATTAAATTTTATTTGAGAATATTTGGATTTGAACTTAACAGAATGTTTAGAAATTTTTTTTATTTTAGAATTTAAAGAAAACAATAGATTTTGTTTAATTCAATTATTAAATTAGTTTTCATTATAAACTAATAACAATTGATTATAATATTAACTGAAGTTCTTACAAAATTTATAAAATGATTTTTGAAATTTTTAACATAATTTCTACATAAAAAATGAGTTAAATGGATGGAAAACCCAAAAAAAAAACCGGATCTGGGCTGCTGGCCCATGGGTTCGAACCCCCCGACTTCTCCCTCACAGCCGGCGGCCATTACCGCTGGGCTGTGAGGGTATTGAAAGGTTCTGATCTGATATAAATTTATACAGTTTCTCAATTACGTACCTATGCCGTATGAACCCTAATCCTAACAAGGTCTGAATTCGTTTGATTTGGGGATCAATAGCCTCTCTAATCATGGGGCTATTAATCTCCATTGAATTTCGAGTAGATTGGTATATAGAATCACCTGGATTGATTTCAGTTGAAGGTAGTTCGAGTGAATGAAAGCTCTCGGCCGAGTTCTTGAATCGTATTCGACTTTAGGCTGCTTCTGATTATGTTTAAATGGTGCAGACAGCTTCGGTATGGTTTAACGAATGAAATAGGGTGTAGGAATCGAGTTTTTATACACGAGAGGGTTGAGTTCTAATTTTGGTTGAGGTCTCGGCTTTATGAGGATCGAATCTCCCTTGATTCGATCCAATTTCGTGTATTTGATTGTATGATACGATCCATGTGCTCGTGTATCTCACGAATCTATTCCTAATTTGATTAGAAACGCGTGAATGAACTGGATTGAGGGAACGGGTCGCGATCGGGTCGGGTATAGGAGTTGGGTCTGCTGGGCGAAGAAGAAAGAAGGAAAGGGGGAAGGGTTTGAGTCTATTACAGTTTTGGTCCCTCAACTTTCAGTTATTCTTAAACTCTTCTTTTTATTCCTTTGCACTCACAAGCTAGTTTTATAAATTGTCATTTTCAAGCCCCTTAATCAAATAACCTTTTTATGCTTTAAAATTTATAAAAATCTTTATATACTTTAATATCCTAGACTTTATAAATTTAGAAATTTATAAGACATAAAATTTTATAAAAATCCTTTTATAATTATAATGTCTTAATTATTATTGTTATTATTATCATTAATATTATTATTATTATTGTTATTATTATATTATTACTTATTATGTATATACATATTATTTATGTATATATTTTATAACTTTAAGAATAGGTTAATTACAAAATAAAATGCTTTTATTTTATAACTTATTATTACTTTTAAGTTTCAAAATTATAATTCTTTTATAAAATGAAAGTTATAAAAGTTAAGATTATGTATTGTTTTATTCATTATTAGTATTGTCATACTAATGAAGTAAAATTTAATTAAATATAAATTCATAACTTAAATGTTCAAGAATATCCCAAACTTTTATTTATTTCGAATTGATACGATTACAAGATTTAAATACAATTAAAAATAGCGGGGATTACAGTCTCCCCTACTTTAGGGAATTTCGTCCCGAAATGACTAAGAATTTGAATTAAATAATTGCGGGTACTTGGTCTTCATTTGATCCTCACGTTCCCAAGTTAGTTCTGGGCCTCGTTTAGAATCCCATTTAACCAAGACGATTGGAATGCGTTTGTTCTTGAGCTTTTTGACTTCCCGATCAACTATCTTCACCGGTTTCTCAATAAAGTGCATTGACTCGTCGATGCGAACTTCATCAAGAGGGATGTGGAGATTTTCGTCGGCTAGACATTTCTTTAGATTAGAAATATGAAAGGTTGGATGCACATTCGACAGTTCATGAGGCAACTCGAGTCGGTAAGCCACTTTACCAATCCTTTCCAAGACTTTAAAAGGACCCACGTATCGAGGAGCTAGCTTCCCTTTCTTTCCAAAACAAACAACACCTTTCCAAGGGGACACCTTTAAAAGGACCATGTCGTTGACTTGAAATTCCAACGGCTTTCGCCGTTTGTCAGCGTAACTCTTTTGCCTACTACGAGCAGTCGTCAGATTTTCACGAATACGCATGATTTTGTTTGTTGTTTCTTGAACCAATTCCGGTCCAGTTATTTGAGCTTCACCTAACTCATTCCAACAAACCGGTGATCGACATTTGCGCCCATAGAGCGCCTCGAAAGGTGCCATGTCAATGCTCGAATGGTAGCTATTGTTGTACGATAACTCAATTAACGGTAAGTAGTTATCCCAATTACCACCAAAGTCAATCACACAACATCGCAACATATCTTCAAGTGTTTGAATGGTTCTTTCGGATTGTCCATCAGTTTGAGGATGGTAGGCGGTACTAAGATTCAATTGAGTACCAAGAGCTGATTGTAATGACTTCCAAAAATGAGCTATGAAATGACCATCACGGTCAGAGATGATGTTTAGTGGAACGCCATGCCTACAAACAATCTCGTTGATGTAGATACGAGCCAATTCTTCCACTCGATTGGTTTCTCGAATCGGTAAAAAGTGAGCAGCCTTTGTCAAACGGTCAACAATCACCCAAATGCTGTCATAACCTCGAGCAGTTCGTGGGAGTTTAGTTATGAAATCCATAGCAATACCCTCCCATTTCCAAACGGGTATTTCAGGCTGTTCAAGTAATCCCGACGGTTGTTGATGTTCGGCTTTCACATTTGAACAAGTAAGGCATTTAGAAACGTAAAGGATAACATCATTCTTCATTCCCGGCCACCAATACTGAACCCGAAGGTCTTTGTACATTTTGTCGGCACCAGGATGAATAGAATATGGAGACTTGTGAGCTTCTTTTAGAATGAGTTCTCGTAACTGATTTTGATTTGGAATCCACAATCGGTTTTGAAAATGCAATAAACCATTCGTTTTAGACTCGAGTTGAAGTTCAACTTTCATTGGCATTTCTGCAGCTAACTTGCCTTTTGAGACCGTTTTCTGTTGAGCTTCAAAGACACGGTTTTGAAGATCGGATGAACTTTGAATACTTTGTAGGATGATTGACTTGCCATGAGCTTTTCGACTCAAAGCATCGGCTACTACGTTTGCCTTACCGGGATGGTAACGTATTTCGCAATCGTAGTCGTTAAGCAATTCTGCCCAACGCCTTTGCCTCATGTTAAGCTCTTTTTGATTCAGAGTGTGTTGAAGGCTTTTGTGGTCGGTAAACGCAACACACTTGGTACCATAAAGGTAGTGCCTCCAAATTTTTAATGCAAATACCACCGCACCAAGTTCAAGATCATGGGTCGTGTAATTCTTCTCATGGATCTTTAATTGCCTTGAAGCGTATGCAATAACCTTCCCACGTTGCATAAGCACGCATCCAAGACCTTGGTTCGAGGCATCACAATAGACAACGAAGTCGTCGGTTCCATCGGGTAATGTGAGAATAGGAGCATTGCATAGTTTTTGTTTCAGAGTTCGAAAGGCATTCTCCTGAGCATCTTCCCACTTATACGGTTTGCCTTTGTGGGTCAAGGCAGTGAGCGGTAATGCAATCTTGGAGAAATTAGAAATGAACCGACGATAATAACCTGTCAGTTACAAGATCGTTTGATTAGTGATAGAAATGAAATGAACCTTAAAAGAATTTCTAAGAGTTTAAGATTTGACGTGCTAGACCAAGGAATGATCGAATCTCGGTTGGTGTCGTTGGAGTCTTCCAACTCTTCACCGTCTCAATCTTGGCAGGATCAACATGGATTCCATCCTCATTCACGATATGTCCCAAAAACTGAACCTCTTTGAGCCAAAATTCACATTTTGAGAACTTGGCATAAAGTTGCTCCTTTTTCAGGAGTTCAAGGATTAAACGAAGATGGTTCTGATGCTCGGATTTTGACTTTGAATAAATCAGAATGTCGTCGATGAATACGATCACGAACTTATCAAGATATGGTTTACAAACGCGATTCCTCAAGTCCATGAAAACCGCAGGTGCGTTTGTCAAACCAAAAGGCATAACCAAAAACTCGTAATGCCCGTATCTTGTACGAAAAGCTGTCTTCGGCACATCTTCCTCAAAAACTAGAAGTTGATGATAACCCGAACGAAGATCGATTTTAGAGAAACACTTTGCGCCTTGTAATTGATCAAAAAGATCGTCGATCCTCGGTAATGGGTATCGATTTTTAATCGTAAGTTTGTTAAGTTCACGATAATCGATGCACATACGAAAAGAACCGTCTTTCTTCTTTACAAACAAGACCGGTGCACCCCAAGGAGATGAACTAGGACGAATGAATCCTTTGTCGGAAAGTTCTTGTAATTGACTTGCAAGTTCTTATAATTCGGTAGGAGCGAGTCGATAAGGAGCTTTCGCGACTGGCATCGCTCCAGGAACGAGATCGATACGGAATTCGACTTGTCGATTTGGAGGTAGACCATTGATGTCTTCAGGAAAGACCTCGGGAAATTCACGAACAACAGGAATGTCTTCAAGCTTTTTCTCGTCGGTTTTGGTTTCCACAATGTGAGCCAAGAAGGCCATATACTTCTTGCGTAAGTACTTTTGAGCTTGTATGCATGACATGAGTCGAAGACCTTTTGAGGCTTTCTCCCCGTATACTCGAAGCTCTTGACCTTCTTTGACTGGGATTCGAATATACTTCTCATAGCAAACGATTTCAGCATGATGGTTTGACAACCAGTCCATGCCAACTATGAGATCAAAACTCCCCAATTGCATTGGTATAAGGTCAATAGAGAAATCATGAGAATTAAGGTTCAAAGTGCAATTAGGTATAAAAGAGTTAAGCTTAATGGTCTTTCCATTGGCCACTTCAACACTAAAAGGTTCATTCAACTTAATTCTAGGCATAGCAAGTAGGGGTTCAAATTCTAAAGAAACAAAACTTCTATCGGCCCCCGTCTCAAACAATATAGATGAATAAAGTCCATTTACAAGAAACATACCGTTCACCACGTCATTGTTGTTTTGGGCTTGGTTGGCATTGACATTGAAACCACGACCCTTTGCCACTTGATTTCCTTGATTGTTTGGGGCCATCAAAGCATGGACCCTTCGAGGGCAAGTGTTGGCCATGTGGTTTGGATCCCCACAAGTATAACATGCTCTAACTCCATTTTGCCTTGGAGCAGTGATGACTTGAACATTAGTGGGGTTGACTTGATCCTTTGGCACCCTACAATTGATAGCAAAGTGACCATAGCGGTTGCAGTTCGTACAGAAACGATAGGGGTTCGTGGCAGGGTGATGAAAACTACAATTTGCACACATTGGAAAAGGGCCAGTGTAGGCTTTCTTGTTGGCTTGTGCATTAGTGTTGACAGGTCCAAACTGTTGAAGAGGAGTGGCATGGGTCACAGCAAAGTTCATATGACCTGCCTTTCTCTTGCGGTTCTTTTTGGAGGAGGAAGATGACCCAACTTTGGCCTCTTCCTTTGGTGTTTCTTTTGGACCTTTTGATTGGTCCTTCTCCTTCTTGGACCCCTTCCGAGTTAGAGTCCCATCTTTGACATGGTTGTCTGTCAAAGTAGCAGCCAGACGGATGGCATCAGCAAGGGTTTTAGGGTTGCTACTTAGTACAGAATCTTGAATCACCATTGGCTGGCCACCAATGTACTTTTTGATCCCTCTTTGCAAAGGGGTCACCATATGAGGGCATAAAATACTGAGCTCATGAAAATGATTGTTGTAAACAAGATTCTCACCACTATCTTGTTTGAGATCCCAGAACTCAAACTCAAGCTTCTTCACCTCGTTACAAGGGAAAAACTCTAGGGTCATACGTTCTTTGAGCTGGTCCCAAGTGAGTTCATCAGCAGTGCTTTCCCCAATGGTTCGTTTTTCATTGTTCCACCAAGTAAGGGCTCTTTTTTGTAGAGTCCCCGTAGCATTACGAACCTTCAATTTGGTCGGGCAGTCACTATTCAAGAAGGTACTCTCCATACCCTCAAACCACTGGAGCAGTCCAGTTGCTCCATCCGACCCATTATACTTGGGTGGGTTGCATGAGTTGAAATTCTTAAAGGAGCACTTGGGTTGATTGACTTGTTCAGGGTTTGGGTTGACTGGGTTGATATTGAGTTGTTGGAGTTGTGCAACCATATTAGGTAGTATGGTTCCCATTTGGCGAGCAATAATAGAAGCAATACGACGTTCAGCCGCGCGTTCCCTATGAGCCATCTAGATAAGAATAAGAATCGATTAGGAAATGAATAGATAGCATTTGTGAAATTTGTATTATCTTAGATAAGTAATTATTACTAATCATAGATAATATGTCATTGAATATAAAAACACAAAATAAAATCAATTGACTTTATTTAAAACAAAAGGAATGGTATTCAAAATACCTTGTGACATATTAGAATTAATTTGGTTTGCAAGATGTTTGGTGTGATATGCTTTGGCCTATAAGTGATCATACTCTCATTAGAAGTCCCCAGGAAAGCTAGACTGGTCCCACAGTACCTCGGGGATTTATACGAATAGCTTTCCTAGACAGGAATTCCAACTACCGGTACTACACCCTTCCAGTTACTACATATCCACCTCACAAACCTAATTCTAACGGGATTATAAAAATCAATATTGGAATTTCCTAAGCTTAAATTCTCTAAGGAATATTAGGCATCAAGCCTAATGAGTTCATATCTTATCAACTAACGTTCACTCGCACACACGTGAGATTAAAATAGAGTTCACTTAAACTAAAGCATTCTTAGCTAAGTGTAAGCAAGGCATTTAATTAACTATGGCTGTAACATCCGGCCCCGTCTACCACCAATATTGTCCGCTTTGCCCACTAGGAGCTCACGGTTTTGCATTCGGTTGCTCGGGTGAAAACATCCCAGGGAGGTCACCCATCCCTGGATTGCTCTAGCCCGAGCACGCTTAACTGTGGAGTTTTCATGTGCTCCACAGCCAGCTAAGCCGAAAACGCGTTGGTGATGTAAGGGGTGGGTTGTTACTTATGAGACAGAAATCTCTCCTCTTCACGGCCGATGTGGGATTGCCTAGGATGTTACATACACCCCCCCTTAGGGACTCATCGTCCTCGAAGAGGTTTGCCCCATCATCCCGTGTAGAACAGGAGTGTCTCTGATACCATTCTGTAACATCCGGCCCCGTCTACCACCAATATTGTCCGCTTTGCCCACTAGGAGCTCACGGTTTTGCATTCGGTTGCCCGGGTGAAAACTTCCCAGGGAGGTCACCCATCCCTGGATTGCTCTAGCCCGAGCACACTTAACTGTGGAGTTTTCATGTGCTCCACAGCCAGCTAAGCCGAAAACGTGTTGGTGATGTAAGGGGTGGATTGTTACTTATGAGACAGGAATCTCTCCTGTTCACGACCGATGTGGGATTGCCTAGGATGTTACAAAAGTAGAATCGGTATTCTGGATGTCAGACTGTTATGAGGAGAACCGGGTAAAATATGCCACCGGAATGTTGGAGGGACCTGCCCTCACATGATGGAACTCTCATGTCCAGACCTTAGGACTGGAAGCTGCAAACTCCATAAGCTAGGAGGAGTTTACCAAAATGCTTCATGAGGAATACTATCCCAGGAACGAAATCAAGAAGTTCGAAGAGGAGTTCTGGGTACATAAAATGGTGGGATCGGAGATCGAACAATACTGCACATGGTTCCATGAACTGTGCAAGTTGTGCCCTGGAATGGTGACCCCGGAGTACAAGAAGATTGAACAATTTATCAGTGGACTGCCCGAGCAGATCCAAAGCATGGTCACAACTTCTGATCCAACCCAAATCCAACCCACCATCTGGCTGGCACAGAAACTTACTGACCAAGCAGTGGCACAAGGAAAGCTACCCAAGAGGGGTGAACACCTGAAACCCCAAGACAACCACAAGCGTAAGTGGGAACCCAGCCACCACCAGTCACACCCATCACACCAGGCACAGGGGAAATGCCCACTGTGCAACCGGTGTTCTTATCACCACTTTGGGCAATGCGAAAGGTACCGTTGCCTAAAGTGCGGACGACATGGCCACATGGCCAAAGATTGCAGATCTAAGCTTCCAAACAACAACAACAACCCCAACCACAACCAGAACAACAGCCAGAACACTCTCAAGGGGTTATGAATGTGGTAAATCGGGTCACATGCGGAGGGACTGCCCACAACTAAAGAAGGCTGGAGGAGGTGCGGCCAAGGAACGAGCTTTCGTAATTGGCTCAGGAGAAGCCAAAGATGACCCGAATATCGTGACCGGTACGTTCCTTTTAAATAATGTCTATGCTAGTATATTATTTGATACCGGTGCCGATAGAAGCTTTATATCTAGCGAAATAAGCAAACTCCTTGATATTACCCCAACATCAATCGATTATAACTATGCCGTAGAGTTAGCCGACGGCAAATTAATCGAAACGCAAGACGTATTTCGAGGATGCGTCATGGTTTTGGGGAATCATGAGCTCGAAATTGACTTGATGCCGGTAACTCTCGGGAGCTTCGATATAGATGTGGGAATGGACTGGCTATCCACAAACCAAGCTGAGATCGTGTGCCACGAGAAGATCGTACGAGTGACGTTGCCAAGTGGGGAACATATCTCGATTCAGGGAGAACGACGGGGGATGCCTTTGATCATCATATCTTGTATGAAGGCAAGCAGGTACTTGTAGAAAGGATACATGGCCATACTTGCCCTTATTACTGAACAACCAAAGGCAGAAAAGTAGATCGAGGACATTGCTGTAGTCCGCGATTTTCCCCAAGTATTTCCCGAGGATTTACTTGGACTACCACCGAAACGACAAATCGAGTTCCAGATAGATCTCACTCCCGGAGCAGCACCGATTGCCAAAGCTCCATACCGTCTAGCACCAACAGAAATGCAAGAACTGTCTTACCAGTTGCAGGAACTGTTAGACAAGGGATTCATCAGACCGGGCTTCTCACCTTGGGGAGCACCGATCTTGTTCGTGAAGAAGAAAGACGGATCATTCCGTATGTGCATCGACTACCGGGAACTAAACAAGGTGAGGATCAAGAATCGATACCCGTTACCACGAATAGACGACCTGTTTGACCAGTTACAAGGGTCAAGCTACTATTCAAAAATCGATTTAAGATCGGGTTACCATCAACTAAGGATACAGGAAGATGATATTTCAAAGACTGCCTTTAGAACCCTATACGGACACTACAAATTTTTGGTCATGCCCTTCGGACTGACCAATGCACGTGCCGTTTTCATGGATCTCATGAATCGAGTGTGCAAACCTTATCTTGACAAATTCGTAATAGTGTTCATTGACGGCATTCTGATCTAGTCCAAGAATCAGGAGGAACATACTGAACATCTAAGGCTTGTTTTAGAATTGTTAAGGGACGAGCAACTATACGCGAAGTTTTCCAAATATGACTTTTGGATTCACGAAGTCCAATTTCTTGGACACGTGGTTAATGAGAAAGGAATACACGTAGACCCAGCCAAAATTGAAGCCATCAAGAACGGGGAAGCACCAAAGACTCCAACAGAGGTGCGACAATTCCTAGGACTGGCAGGGTACTACAAACGATTTATTGAGGGATTCTCTAAGATCACTCAGTCATTGACTTCCCTAACTCATAAAGACAAAAAGTTCGACTGGGGAGAGAAACATGAATATGCTTTTAGCTTGTTGAAGCAGGAGTTATGCACTGCCCCAATCCTATCCCTACCGGAAGGATGTGATGACTTCGTGGTGTATTGTGACGCCTCGAAACAAGGACTCGGTTGCGTGTTGATGCAACACGGGAAGGTCATAGCATACACGTCACGACAACTGAAGGTGCATGAGAAGAATTACACTACTCATGACCTAGAATTGGGAGCCGTGGTGTTTGCCCTGAAGATTTGGCGACACTATTTATACAGCACGAAATGAACCATCTTCACCGATCATAAGAGCCTACAACACATCTTCGACCAAAAGGAGCTGAACATGAGGCAACGAAGATGGGTTGAACTCATTGGCGACTATGATTGTGCTATCAAGTATCACCCTGGCAAGGCAAACGTGGTGTCTGACGCGTTAAGCCGGAAAGAGACAACAAAACGCGTGCATGCACTACAACTTACTATTCATTCCGAATTGCCACAACAAATCCGGAACGCTCAATAGGATGCTCTGAAAGTCGAGAACCTCACTCAGGAATCCTTGCGTGGCATGGACAAACAACTGGAGGTAAAGACTGACGGAGCATACTATTTCATGAATCGTATTTGGATTCCACACTATGGGGGATTGAGAGATGTAGTGATGGATGAAGCTCACAAGAGCCAGTATTCGGTACATCCGACTCTGGTAAAATGTATCATGATCTGAAGACAACCTATTGGTGGCCGAACATGAAGGCAGAGATAGCAACTTACGTAGGTAAATGTTTAACATGCTCAAAAGTCAAAGTTGAGTACCAGAAGCCGCCAGGTCTACTTCAGCAACCTGAAATACCAAAGTGGAAATGGGAGAAAATTTCCATGGACTTCATAACAAAACTGCCTAAGACGACAAGTGGCTGCTATACCATCTGGGTTATCGTAGACCGACTAACGAAGTCTGCACACTTTCTACCCATTAAGGAGACCTAAAAACTGGATAAACTGACTTGGATTTATCTGAAGGAAGTGGTCACTCGACATGGAGTGCCAATCTCAATCATCTCTGACCGCGACAGTCGATTTACGTTGCATTTCTGGAAGTCCTTACATAAGGCACTAGGCACGAGATTGGACATGAGTACCGCTTACCACCCGCAGACTTATGGGCAGAGTGAGCGAACAATACAAACATCAGAAGACATGCTCCGTGCATGCGTCATTGATTTTGGCAGTTGCTGGGAGACTCATCTGCCGTTAGTTGAGTTCTCGTATAATAATAGCTACCACACAAGCATACAAGCTGCACCATTCGAGGCACTTTACGGACGTAAGTGTCGATCACCCATTTGTTGGGCGGAAGTTGGAGAAAGCCAACTGACTGCCCCCGAACTTGTGCACCAAACGACCGAGAAGATCGTGCAAATACGCAAACGAATGGCAGCAGCTCGGGACAGCCATAAGAGCTATGTGGACAAAGACAAAAACCATTGGAATTCCAGGTAGGAGACAGAGTGTTGCTCAAGGTCTAGCCCTGCAAGGGAGTTATTCGGTTCGGAAAACGAGGGAAGTTGAATCCTCGATACATCGGACCTTTTGAGATCACCAAACGAATAGGCCCCGGGGCCTATGAGCTAAATCTGCCAAACAAGCTGAGCAGTGTACACAACGTGTTCCACGTATCGAACCTCAAGAAATGCTTATCCGACGAAACACTTGCAATCCCTCTTGAGGAGATATAGATCGACGAACAATTAAACTTCGTTGAGGAACCGGTGGAGATTATGGACCGGGAAATCAAGAAGCTTAAGCTCAGCAAAATACCGATACTGAAAGTGCGATGGAATTCGCGACACGGACCGGAATTCACATGGGTGCGTGAAGATCATATGAAAAAGAAATACCCACACATGTTCGCGGAACAGACCAACACTTGCAACATGAGCTGAATTTCGGGACGAAATTCTTTCTGACAAGAGGATGATGTGACACCCCGTAAATTCCAGGTCAGCATTCTATTTTAATTAAATGATTATTTAATTGATATTTGTACACGTGGCACTAGAATTAGTTAATTTAGTGTGACACGTGGCATGACAGTACGAACACTGACACAAACACGATAATTCGGTGAATTATCGCAACACGCACACACGTGTCAAAGAAAACATGTACGTTGGTGAACGTTTAGCACATCGTGTAACAAAACACTAGAAACCTCACGAAACGCTCAAACATTGAACTTGAAAGTTCAAACGAGGTCGAACGATACTCCGTAAGCGTGAAAACGGCGAAAAACGGCCTAAACCATTGAAATTGGGCCAATTGGGCTCTTTCGGGACTCGGCGCGGTACGCTAAGGACCCTGGAGAGGCCCATGACGGTACGCGACGAGTGGGCGGGGATTTTGAACTCCCGAATTTCTTCGCGGTACGCTGAGCATCTTTTGACCCTCTCGGCGGTACGCGAAGACACCCAGTCGCCAAAAACTTTATAAAACCAAGAAAAATGATGGCTAATCTATTCTCTCACTCATTTTATCCAACTCTAGACGAAACCTCTTGGCCATTTCTCTTCCCCAGCACCTGCTACAACCATCTTTTGCCTCTTGGAAGCCATTCATCCACAAGGAAGCTTGAACCCACTACCATCCTCTTGAACCTGCTTCTTTCGTTGTTCCAGGAGCTTGGGGGACTAATATCATCATCATTCTTATCTTCTTGAAGCTTTAGAAGGTAGCTTTGCATCTATAGTAGCTTAAAAACTCTACTACACACACATGCATGCATTAGATCGCACATGCAAGCACAAATGCTATGCATGCACGAAATTCTTGATGTTCGAATCTGGGCTTGATGATTTCTCTAGTAATATTGATGATCCATAATGAATAGATGATGAATAGTGATGATCCATCATGATGAGAATATGTCATATTGTATAACTTGTTCATAAATGTGAAATTACTTGCATGCATGTATGATTTAAGGGTAGTCAAAGATTTTAGATGATCATAAATGTCTATTGGTGTTATGGGTAATGTGCTACATGATTTGGTATTGTCAAAATGATTAAAAATATGAGTATTTGCAATACTTGCCATTTTTAGTAACTTTTTAGTTACAAAATGATGATATGGATGGAATCATGAGCATGGATGTGAATAGATTGGCTATTTGAATAATAAAATGATGTTATAATGCTAAGGGAGTAGATTGGGATTGATTTGTGGCCATTTTAGGCCAATTTACTATTTTTAGTAACTTTTGTAAACCGAAACTTGCTAGATGATGATTTGGTCTAGATTGACATGTTTAGATGATGTTGAACGATATTATGTGATGTTATTTGATATAAAAATGGCTTAGGAATGCTTAGAATAATCGATTGAATGATATTTGTCATAGTTACTATTTTTAGTAACTTTATTTTGTGAAATATCGATCTAGGGATGTTAGACATGTTTTGAGCATGATAAATGACCTAACATAATGGAATATGATTATTGTATGGTAAGTTAGATGGTTTCCGATGATAATCATGCTAGATTTAGAAACTTTCCTTTTTAGGAAACTTTAATGTGTAAAAACGACTTGTATGTTTATTCGATCGCTTATGACGGCGTGCTATGTGTTAACATGATCACGTAAGGCTAACGAGCATGCTAGAACCATTAAAACGATATGTGTTATAGAACTTCCCAAAAGTGGAAACTTACTATAAATAGTAAGTTGTCCATGAACGCAAATCGCTCATTTTGCACACCACGAGCATAACCACGAGTGTTACACGCATCACAACCGACACACGGTTCACCAACGGGTCGTTGACTTGACACGGTCAAACACGGTCAAACAAGAGCAAACACGGTCAATGTGGACCGACATGAGCAAACATAACAACCGAGGGTTGTTGATCAAAAACACGAGCACGTACACAAACACGATCACTTACACGAACTCACGTATGGTATACGACATAGGTAGCCGGTGACCGACATCTCAACGACGCAGGAGCTTACGCTATCTATCTGATTATCACTAAGGTGAGTTTACGGCCCCTCTTTACTCTTTTACAAGCTTTTCAAATAGGGGGAGAATACTTGTTGAATCGAGTCAAACAATATTACTATACAAACATATTTTTGTATGCTGGTTTATTAGACAAACATAAGTGTTGTAATCGTAACAAGCCCTCACAAAGTCTTACCGTTAATGTACAAACAACGAGTTGAGTTTGAATAGATCTGTTTGGGTGTGACGAACCCCATGTGGCACAATACTGACTGGAGGTCGGGACACGTGAAATCTCGACCTATCTTGCTATGTTATTACGAGACATACCGGAGGCAAGGAATAACAAGTCTAGTTCGGTAGTGATGCCCTGACACTTGGAGCCTAGGGCTCGAGACTAACATTTTAATAAACATCATGACACACGTTTTCTGATTATTATATATGTATATCAAAACGTGTGAACTCATCAACCTTGTGTTGACACTTTTTTTAAACTTGTATTCTCAGATAACTAGCTGCTTATGGAATCAGGATGCACTTAAGGAACAATCATAGGGTCACGTGCATTTCATTTCATGACATTTTGAACAAACAATATCTATTTTGTTATGTACTTTGAAACAATGTAGTGTCTGACATTTTTATTTTCGCTGCAACATTAAACATATTTCCGCTGCATTTTTAAACTTATTATTTTCCGCTGCTTATTATATAAACTGTTTGGTTGTATTTATGTCCAACAATGTATTTTGAAAACGCATACAGAGTATTCTGTATGACCATAAGCTGTGATTCTGGCCACGTCACACCCAAGTATTTTGAAAGCGTATACAGAGTATTCTATGTCAATAAATTTTGCAGAAAATCCCTAGATATCCCTAACTTAGATATTACTACAGCTGTTCAAGCATTCAAGATGGGATTACAAAAGAACTCACCATTTTATGATGACCTGGTTATGAATCCTTGCATGAATATGGATGAAGACCGAAACCGTGCATTAAGGTTCATTAGGTTGGAGGATGATAAGGAAATCCAAAAGAAAATCACTACAACACCTCCAAATGACCAAGGCAAAAGGAAGCTGGACTCACCCACGAACAAATCATTGAAATCCAAGCCATACTACAAGTCTGACCATCACAAGATTAATTTAGTGGATGAGGATGAGGATGATGAAGAATATCCCAGGATATCTGATTATTGTTTTTCTGTTGATATTCATGAATTAACGTGTGCTATGCAGGATCTAGGTGATAAAGATAGATGGCCTTCAAAAATAAAAAGTTCACGACAAAGGACAAATCTAAATGGTGTGCCTTTCATGAAGACTTTGCGCATATAACAGATGATTGCATTGCATTGAGAAAGGAGGCAGGATCCTAATGGATTCCCGAAAAGAACTACATCTCCACCAAAGGATGCCAAGGTAATAAACTTTATTTCTGGAGGATCTGACATAAGTGGTACCTCTTATTTTGCAGCTAGAAATCATGCTAAAGAAGCCAAGATGGAGAATGGAGAGAGACCCACGAGGACATCAACACTTACCACCGAGACAGTGGTATCCTTCGAAGAACAAGACCGGGATAATATTTTGGATCCACACCATGATGTGTTAGTCATTACCTTATATCTAGCTAACCATTATGTCCGCAGGATACTTATAGATGGAGGAAGTTCGGTGAAGATCATCCAATTAGAAACACTCAAGAGGATGAACATTCTTGAATCAGAGATAACAACCAAATCCCTGATCCTGGTTGGATTTAGTTGGGAAGCTAAAGCTACTGTTGGAGAAATCGAACTACCAGTATATATCGAGGGGGTAAACTCTATGCAACGTTTTTGTATTATAGATTCCCTATCTTGTTATAACATTATATTAGGTAGACCATGGATAAATTATAAAAAAGCTATCCCTTCAACTTATCATCAATGCTTTAAGATGCCCACACCATGGGGAGTGGTGAAGATAAACAGTGATCAACAAGAAGACATGGAGTGTTATTCATCTTCGATGAAGGAAACAACAAAGCCTTCATCAACATAGCAATCAAAGTGTGACCTTGGGGATACTCAGGAATATAGGGAGAAGAAAGTACTCATAAATCCTAATAACACTGAAATCAAAGTTCTTATAGGAACTGATATCCCTGAGGATATTGAAGGAAAACAGATTTCTTTCCAGAAATCAAGAATTTCCACTTTCGCATGGAAACATTAGGATATGACAGGAATATCCTCATATGTAATTACACATAAGTTAGGAATAGATAGGAATATAAAGCCTGTTCACCAAAAAAGAAGGAAATTCGAACCCGAAAGGAATGTAGTCATCCAAGAGGAACTAGAGAAGCTCCTCAAAGAAAAGATGATTAGAGAAGTGAAATTTCCAAGGTGGCTAGCCAATGTAGTTGTGGTTCAAAAGAAGAATGGAAAGTGGAGAGTTTGTGTGGATTATACAGATCTTAACAAAGCTTGTCCTAAGGACCCCTTTCCATTACCACATATATACTCCATGGTGGTTGCAACAACAACAACAACAGGACATGAAATGTTAACTTTCATGGATGCGTCAGCAGGCTTTGAACAAATTCAAATGGAACCCTTAGAACAAGAGGATACAACTTTTCTGACGCCAACAGGGATATATTGCTATACAACAATGCAATTTGGCTTGAAGAATGCTGGAGCTACATACCAAAGACTTATCAACATGATGTACAAAGAGAAACTGGGGGACACTATGGAGGTGCATATTGATGATATGATGGTCAAATCAACGATTACTAAAAATCATCTCAAGGATGTTCAAGAATCCTTTCGATATCCTAGACCATTACAATATGAAACTTAATCCCTCTAAGTGTCATTTTGGGGTAAGATCAGGAAAATTCTTGGGAGATATGGTCACCGAAAGAGGAATAGAGGCCAGCCTAGAATAGATTCAAGCTATCTTAAACCTCAAATCCCCAAAGAACATAAAGGAAGTGCAGAGATTGACTGGAAGGATAGCTGCACTCAACAGATTCATCTCAAGATCTTCTGAAAAATTTAAAGGATTCTACAATATCCTTAAAAAGAATAAGAAGTTCCAATGGGATGAAGAGCATGAGAAGGCGCTTCAGGATTTGAAGGAATACTTATCCTCACTGCCATTGCTCATGATACCAGAGAATGGTGAACCACTATCATTGTATTTAGCAGTATCCCGGTTAGACTGGCGACAAGGCCGAAATTACTGGCGACAAGGCCGATTATACTGGCGACTAAGGCCGGAATACTGGCGACAAGGCCGATTATACTGGCGACTAAGGCCGATTATACTGGCGACTAAGGCCGAGAGATACTGGCGACTAAGGCCGGCATGCTGGCGACTAAGGCCGGGATACTGGCGACTAGGCCGGAATTCGGAGGATCCCTGGTTATAGTTTTCGAAAATGAAATTGTCAGCCACTCAGCGTGTACTGGTCCCAAAATTCTCCAACTATACCGGGATATTACGGAAGATCCATAGTTATAACCCTTGATAATGAAATTGTCAGCCACTCAGCGTGTACTGGTCCCATTATCTTGGATTATAGCAGGATACACGTGCGCTAGTGGCGAGGGTATGAACCCTTAGTCTTCAAAGTTCTCTTGAGTCTTGATTTCAGGTCAAAACTTTGCAGCTAGACATAAAGTCAGTGCGGGGTCTTCATCAAGTTTTGATTTCAGGTCAAAACTTGGGTTGAGACATATAGCCTCGTATCTTCTCCAGCTATTCCTGTAAAAACATAGAATATTTTTGCAAAGGTAGGCATTAGGGATCCCTAAGCCTCTCCAATGCTTAAGTTAGTATCAGGATAATTTGAGAATGTATATCAGGATATAATAGTAGGGATATATAAGATTTTTGCGAGAAATAATCATGTAGAGTAAATATTCTAGTGAGATTTATATAAAGTATGATTTTAAATGAATAGCATTCCATGCCCTAGGAATATTTTCACCATCCATAGTGATTAATCTATATGCCCCCTTTCCAGCTTCGGAATCAATTTTGTAAGCTCCTTCCCATTTTGGGGCTAGCTTTCCATCTGTTGGATTAGTGGTATTCTGGAACGCCTTTCTTAAAACTAAGTCTCCTACTTGGAATCTTCTGATCCTTATATTCTTATTGTAGGATTTAGCTATCTTTTGCTGATAGGCAGCCATTCTAATTTTTGCAATATCCCTAGATTCGTCAATAGTATCTATATCCTGAGAGAAGATTTCGTTATTAGCCTCTATAGTTTGTAAACTCGTTCTTGCAGTAGGGATAATCATCTCAGTTGGGAGTATAGCTTCTGAACCAAATACTAATGAGAATGGGGTTTGACCAGTCGCATTTTTTGTAGTCGTTCTATCCGCCCATAGGACAAATGGAAGTTCTTCTGCCCATTTTCCTTTCTTAGATCCCAACTTCTTTTTGAGATTGTTTATGATTATCTTGTTGCTTGATTCTGCTTGTCCATTAGCCTGAGGATGTACTGGTGTGGAAGTAATCATTTTTATCCCCCACGCTTCACAAAAGTTGGTAGTTCTTTTGCCAATGAATTGAGATCCATTATCGCAGGTAATCTCAGCAGGTATCCCGAACCTGGTCAGGATATTCCTTTTTATGAAGGATATTACTTCCTTTTCTCTAACCTGTACGAAAGCTTTGGCTTCAATCCATTTTGAAAAGTAATCAGTCATGGCGAGCATGAATACTTTTCCTCCTGGTGCTTTTGGCAGTTTTCCTACTATATCCATTCCCCATTTCATGAATGGCCATGGTGAGACTATTGGATATAGAGGTTCAGCCGGTTGGTGAAGGATATTGCTGTGTCTTTGACAAGCATCACATCTCTGGGAATAGGATATTGCATCTTTTCTCATAGTAGGCCAAAAATATCCTGTTCTAAGGATTTTCGAAAGTAATGCTCTGCCCCCCAGTGTGATTTCCACAATCTCCTTCATGAATATCCTTAATTACTTCTAAGGTCTCTGGTTTTTCTAAACATTTTAAGTATGGACCAGCTACCGATTTCATGTATAGAATATCCCTAATGAGTATATATCTAGATATCCTGATTTTGAAGGCTCTATGGTTTGTTTCTTCATCAGGTATTTTTCCTGTTCGAAGATATTCTTTGATGGGTGTAGTCCAGGATATTTCATGTGCATCAATATTTTTCGGTTTAAGGATTTGGTTTGAGTCTTCTATATCTATCGCTGGATTTAGGATATGCAGGATAGGGATACTGATATCATCATAGATTTTCAGAGATGATGCTAGGTTTGCTAATGCATCTGCTTCATCGTTCTCTTCTCTAGGGACTTGAGTGATATCAAAAGTATCAAAATATCCCATTATATCCTTAACTATTTCTAAGTATTTTGCCAATCTATCTCCTTTAACCATATAGGAACCATTAAATTGGTTAGCTATTAGTAAGGAATCGACAAATACATGGAGGTGTTTTATATTCATATCCCTAGCTAATTGAAGTCCCGCTATTAAGGCTTCATATTCAGCTTCGTTATTGGTTGCTTGGAACTCACAACTGATAGGTTGGGGTATTATGTCCCCCTGTGGCGATTTTAGTATTATTCCTAAACCTGTCCCTCTTACATTCGAGGCTCCATCAGTACGTAGTGTCCATTCACCAGTATCCTCATCTAAGAGTTTAACTTCTGAATCTGCTTCTGGTTGAATATCACTACTAAAATCTGCCACAAAGTCTGCAAGTGCTTGAGACTTAATTGATGTTCTTGGTTCATAGACTAGATCATAAGTGCTAAGTTTTACTGACCATTTGGCCATCCTTCCTGATAACTCAGGTTTTCTTAACACTGACTTAATCGGATAGTTTGTTTTGATGTGTATCTTATGTGTCTCAAAGTAGTGCCTAAGTTTAGTTGATGCCATGATCAGAGCTAAGATTAATTTTAATAGGTGAGAATACCTAGTTTCAGCATCTAATAAGCTCTTACTCACATAGTATATGTTTCGGGTAAAAATTAACAAGTGTAACTTTTAGCAAAACCGAATTAGTTTTGTGGGGTATTGTGTTTAACAAGTAAATATATTGAATATCACAAATATATGTTCAATATATCCCTAAATATCCCTGAGGATCCCTAGGGATATTTCAGAATATAAAATGAAATAAACAGCTTGCACACGAGATTTATACGAGGAAAAGCCCTTAATCCCTTAGGATTGCCGGCATAAAAACCTCGGGAGGTGACAATCGTCACTCTGCCTTGTTCTTATTAATACAAAATATGTAAAATTACAATACAAGAGCGCGATTGATCGACCACTAAGTGTTTATAAACTGTGAATGCTGCAAATAAGAAGTAATCAGAAGTAAACTGAGTGAGTTGTGTGTGTTTCCTAGATCGATATCGCCTCAATTTATAGTAAAAATGATACAACGATATTCCCGAATATTCCGGCGAGAATCTCGGAATCATGACCATGTCCTCAATTGTGGCAGCCACCACGTCCATCAAACGTGTGGAAGCGCTTCTGTCAACTAAACCCCGGATCTTTAGGTCAAATCCAGTCAATATGACCGTTGGTGACTTGTTCTCCACTTGTAGCCGTTATTTAGCATGTTTACCACGTTTTCTTTGACTTTATCCCTACTTTTAGGGTAAAACACGTCCATAATAAGTTACCTGCAATACTAAGTCAAGCTATACAGGGAAAAGATCAATTAGCAATGTTAGCATTCATGATATTTGAGGATATTTGAGGATACTTAAGAATATTTGAGGATACTTAAGAATCCCATATTCCGGATTATCCTCGGCTATCCCTAATCTCAGACCATAAAAATTGACCCACAACAATTGCCCCAAAAATTTTGTAAGTTGTTTTTAATACATACAGCTTTAAAATTTTTCAGACTTAACATTTGTGAAGATTTGTCTTGATATTCCTTGAGATTTGGGATTTACAAATATTCTTATCTCCATATATTCTTCTTTTGAGTTATATGAAACTTCTAAAACTTTATTGTTTAGGTTATCTTACTACATGAAGTACTTGTTAATTTAATCTAACATGCCCCTAAATTGAAATATTCATATGACATATAACATATCCCTAAAGAGAAATAAGTATAATGCACACTATAAGAATATAATTCCAAGCAGAAATAATCAGAAATAAAGAATGTAGTGGTATATTAAAAGAGTAGAGAAGTAAATACCAATTTCCAGTGATAATAGGTTTAGTTCGAAGTCTTCTTTGTTCCTGTCAAAACATCAAAAAGATTTCATACCTGAATATCCCCAAGTATCTCGTGGTATTCCCAAGTATCCTTGAAATTCAATCCTGCATAAATAGAAAAACAAGAAAACTTGGGACAAGCCCAAGATACTGGCGACAAGGCCGATTAAGCTGGCGACTAAGGCCGGAATACTGGCGACTAAGGCCGGAATACTGGCGACAAGGCCACTGGCGACTAAGGCCGGGATACTGGCGACAAGGCCACTGGCGACTAAGGCCGGAATGCTGGCGACTAAGGCCGGGATACTGGCGACTAGGCCGGAATTCGGAGGATCCCTGGTAATAGTCTTTGAAAATGAAATTGTCAGCCACTCATGCATGTACTGGTCCCAAAATCTCCAACTATACCGGGATATTTCGGAGGATCCTTAGTTATAGCCCTTGATAATGAAATTGTCAGCCACTCATGCGTGTACCGGTCCCATTATCTCAGACTATAATAGGATAAACGTGCGCAACTGGCGAGGGCATGAGCCCTAAGTCTTCATGAGAGACAAGAGTCTCTTGAGTTTTGATTTCAGGTCAAAACTTTGCAGCTGGACATAAAGTCAGTGCGGGTCTTGATCAAGTTCTGATTTCAGGTCAGAACTTGGGTTAAGACATAAAGTCTCATCTCTTCTCCTGCTATACCTACAAAACAATAAGATTTTTGCATAGCTGGGAACCAGGAGTCCTGATGCCCCTCGTATGCTTGATTAGTAGCATGGTAATTAGGAATATACAAGAATATATAGGCATATACAAGAATAATTATAAATATTCAGAAATAAGAATGCAGAGTATAACTTTAATAAGTTTTAAATAAAGTATAACTTAAGATGAATGGCATTCCAAGATCTTGGAAGAGGTTCTCCTTCCATGTTGGTTAACTTGTAAGCACCTTTTCCAGCTTCGGAATCTATCTTATAGGGTCCTTCCCATTTCGGAGCAAGTTTTCCATCAGCTGGGTTGGTAGTATTCTGAAATGCCTTTCTTAGAACCAAGTCACCAACTTGAAATCTTCGTATCCTAATATTCTTGTTATATGATTTGGCTATCTTTTGTTGATATGTAGCCATCCTTATTCTTGCAATATCCCTAAGTTCATCAATGGTATCTAGATCCTCAGATAGTATTCCCTTGTTGGATTCTAGATCTTGTAAGTTTGATCTTGCAGTAGGGACAACCATTTCAGTTGGGAGAACGGCTTCAGAACCGTATACTAAAGAGAATGGTGTCTGACCAGTCGCATTTTTTGTGGTTGTTCTATCAGCCCATAGAACAAATGGAAGTTCTTCAGCCCACTTTCCTTTCTTGGATCCCAACTTTTTCTTGAGGTTGTTGATTATGATCTTGTTACTTGATTCTGCTTGACCGTTAGCTTGAGGATGAACAGGTGTAGAGGTGATCATCTTTATGCCCCAGCTTTCACAAAAGTTTGTGGTCCTTTTGCCTATGAACTGAGACCCATTGTCACAAGTGATTTCTGCGGGTATTCCAAATCTAGTCAGGATATTCCTCTTTATGAATGAGATTACTTCTTTTTCTCTAACTTGTACAAAGGCTTCTGCCTCAATCCATTTTGAGAAATAATCCGTCATAGCAAGCATAAACACCTTTCCTCCAGGTGCTTTGGGTAGCTTTCCTACTATGTCCATTCCCCATTTCATGAATGGCCATGATGAGACTATTGGATGTAGAGGTTCAGCTGGTTGATGAAGTATATTGCTATGTCTTTGACAAGCATCACACTTCTGGGAATAAGACATTGCATCTCTCCTCATGGTTGGCCAAAAGTATCCTGTTCTCAGGATCTTTGAGAATAATGCTCTACCCCCAGTGTGGTTTCCACAATCTCCTTCATGAATATCTTTCATTACTTCCAAACTTTCGGGTTTCTCCAAACACCTTAAGTATGGGCCTGATATTGATTTCCTATATAAGATATCTTGTATGATTGTGTATCTAGATACTTTTGCTTTAAAAGCTCTAGGATTTGTTTCTTCATCAGGTATTGTCCCTGTTTGAAGGTAGTTCTTGATAGGAATAGTCCAGGATATTTCATGTGCTTCTGAGTGAAGAACTTCGGCATTTTCGGGTTCACTACCCTGATCTATGTCCTGCATATCTATCGCTGGTCTTAAAATATGTAGGATAGGAATATTAATATCTTCAGGAATTCTTAGGGATGATGCTAAGTTTGCCAATGCATCCGCCTCAGCATTCTCATCTCTTGGTACTTGAGCGATATCAAAGTAGTAAAAATATCCTGAAATATCCTTAACTATTTCTAAGTATTTTGCCAATTTATCTCCTTTAGTCATATAAGATCCATTAAATTGATTGGCTATTAGTAGGGAATCGACAAAAACATGTAAGTTTCTAATGTTCATATCCCTAGCTAATTGAAGTCCTGCTATTAGGGCTTCGTATTCTGCTTCATTGTTAGTTGCTTGAAATTCGCAACTAATCGATTGGGGTATTATGTCCCCCTGTGGCGATTTTAGTATAATGCCTAGTCCTGTTCCTCTTATATTCGAAGATCCATCTGTGAATAAAGTCCACTCACCAGTATCCTCATCTAAGAGTTTTACTTCTAGATCCACTTCTGGTTGTAGATCATTACTAAAATCAGCCACAAAGTCTGCTAAAGCTTGTGATTTGATTGCTGTCCTTGGTTCATAGATCAAATCGTAGGTGCTGAGTTTAACTGACCATTTTGCCATCCTTCCTGATAGCTCCGGTTTTCTCAGCACAGATTTGACAGGATAATTAGTTTTAATGTGTATTCTATGTGTTTCGAAGTAGTGTCTTAGCTTAGTTGATGCCATAACCAAAGCTAAAATTAGCTTTTCTAAATGAGAATATCTAGTCTCAGCATCTACTAAGCTCTTACTTACATAGTATACAGGGTGCTGTGATCCCTGATGATCCTTAACTAACACAGCACTTACAGTAGTTCGGGATACTGCTAAGTATAGTGATAGTGGTTCACCATTTTCTGGTCTCATGAGCAACGGTGGTGAGGATAAATATTCTTTCAGATCCTGAAGTGCCTTCTCATGCTTTGCATACCATTGGAACTTCTTATTCTTTTTAAGGATATCGTAGAATTCTTTAAATTTTTCGGAAGACCTTGAGATGAATCTATTAAGTGCAGCTATTCTTCCCGTTAATTTTTGTACTTCTTTTATGTTCTTTGGGGATTTGAGGTTTAAGATTGCTTGAATTTGTTCCGGGCTAGCCTCTATCCCTCTTTTAGTGACCATATATCCCAAGAACTTTCCTGATCTTACCCCAAAATGACACTTAGATGGGTTAAGTTTCATATTATAGTGGTCCAGGATATCGAAGGATTCCTGAAGATCCTTAAGGTGATTCTCAGTTATTTTCGATTTGACCACCATATCATCTATATATACTTCCATAGTGTCCCCCAGTTTCTCTTTGAACATCATGTTAACGAGTCTCTGGTATGTGGCTCCAGCATTCTTCAAGCCAAATGGCATTGCTGTATAGCAATATATTCCTGTTGGCGTCATGAAAGCTGTGTCTTCTTGGTCCGAAGGTTCCATTTGAATTTGTTGAAAGCCTGCTGATGCGTCCATGAAAGTTAACATTTCATGTCCTGCTGTTGCATCTACCATGGAATCTATATGTGGTAATGGAAATGGATCTTTAGGACAAGCCTTGTTGAGGTCTGTGTAATCTACACAAACTCTCCATTTTCCATTCTTCTTTTGAACCACGACTACGTTGGCTAGCCACTTTGGAAATTTCACCTCTCTAATCATTTTTGCTTTTAGGAGTTTCTCTACTTCCTCTTGAATGATTAGATTTCTTTCGGGTGCAAACTTCCTTCTCTTCTGGTGGACAGGCTTAATATTCCTATCTATTCCTAATTTATGTGTAATCACATCTGAGGATATTCCTGTCATATCCTCATGTTTCCATGCGAATGTGGAAACTCTTGATTTCAGAAAAGAAATCAGTTTCTTTTCAATATCCTCAGGGATACTAGTTCCTATAAGGACTTTTACCTCAGGATCATCGGGATTTAAAGGTATTTCCTTTACTTCTTTTTCCCTATATTCCTGAGTATCCCCAAGGTCGCACTTTGATTGCTATGCGGGTGAAGGTCTAGTTGTTCCCTTCATTGAAGACGAGTAGCACTCCTTGGCTTCCTGCTGGTCACTGTTGATCTTCACCACTCCCCACGGTGTCGGTAGCTTGACACATTGATGGTAGGTCGAAGGGACTGCTTTCATGTCATGTATCCAAGGTCTACCTAGTATAATATTGTAACAGGAAAGGGAATCTATAATACAAAAGCGTTGCATAGAGTTTACCCCCTCGATGTATACCGGTAGTTTGATTTCTCCAACAGTGGCTTTAGTTTCGCCACTGAACCCGACTAGGATCAGAGATTTAGTCGTTATCTCTGATTCAGGAATGTTCATCCTTTTTAGTGTTTCTAATTGGATGATGTTGACCGAGCTTCCTCCATCTATCAGTATCCTGCGTACATAGTGGTTAGCGACATATAAAGTAATGACTAACCCATCATGGTGAGGATCCAGGATATCCTTGCGGTCTTGTTCTTCAAAAGACACTACTGTTTCAGTGGTGAGTGTTGATGTCTTTGTGGGTCTCTCTCCGTTTTCCATCTTGGCTTCTTTAGCATGTCTTCTAGCTGCAGAATAAGAGGTACCACAAATATCAGAACCACCAGAAATAAAGTTGATTACCTTTGCATCTTTAGGTGGAGATGTTGCTCTTTTTGGGAATCTGTTGGGATCCTGTCTTCTTTCTTTCTTCTTTCCCAGTAGTTCTTTAAGATGACCTTTGCTTAGTAGGTAGCTTATTTCCTTCCTTAATGCAATGCAGTCTTCCGTTATGTGGCCGAAGTCCTCATGAAAGGCGCACCACTTGGATTTATCCCTTGTCGCAAACTTCTTTTCCTTTGGTGGCCACCTGGCTTTTTCACCTAAATCCTGCATGGCACACATTAATTCAGGGACATCAACAGAAAAACAATATTCTGATATCCTGGGATATTCTTCGTCATCCTCATCTTCTTCCACAGAGTTGATCTTGTGGCTATCGGTCTTGTAGTATGGCTTAGATTTGAATGATTTGCTGTTAGGTGAATCCAATTTTCTCTTTCCTTGATCATTGGGAGGCGTCGTAGTGATCCTTTTCTGGATTTCCTTATCATCCTCCAATCTTATAAACCTCAAGGCACGGTTTCGAACTTCGTCCATGTTTCTGCAGGGGTTCATAACCAAATCATCATAATTGTAAACCCATCTTAAATGCTTGAACAGCCGTAGTGATATCGAGATTAGGGATATCCAGGGATTCTTTGCCAAATTTGTTGACATAACTTCTGAGGGATTCGTCGGATCCCTGGGTTACCCTATAGAGATCACTAGTCAGCCTTTCAAATGTCCTGCTACAAGAAAACTGATTGTTAAACAGATTAATTAGGTGAGCAAATGAAGTAATAGAGTAGGGAGGAACGTTAAGCAGCCATTTCAGGGCTGCCCCTGTTAGTGTTGAACCAAATCCTTTACATAAGCATGCTTCCTTCAGATGCGGGGGTATAGGGTTAGTTTCCATTCTTTCCCTATATTGCGCCACATGTTCTTCAGGATCAGTGGTTCCATCATACAACTTCATCGTTGGAGTTTGAAATCTTTTCGGGATTTCAGCATCACATATGGGTGGAGCAAATCTGGATATCCTGTGAGTGGTTGTTGGTACTTCCGGGATAGGTTTGACTATTCCTGGTACAGTTGAGATCATATCCCGGAGTTTTTGTATTTCCTTGGCCACTTGAGGAGATATCCCTGAATCCTGCGAAGAACCAAGATTAGTAGTTTCAAATGGAGAATAATTATAAGTGTTGCTAGTAATGGGAGTTAGATAAGAAGTTCCCGGGATATTCGTATTATCCCGAGATATCCTTAACCCTTGAGATCCCGACGGATCTCCCAGACTAGTCTGCATAGGAATAAAGTCTCCAGAGTGGTTTCCGGATATCCCTGATGTCCCAAAATCAAGGATTTTTGGAATTATTGGAGTAGTAGTCTCTGGTCGTTTATTCTTTTCAGCCTTCAAATTCTCCATTTCTCTAAGAAGCCTCTGATTCATTTTCTGTTGATCCAACATTTGCTGCTGAACCTGTTGAAACATACTCAAAATTTCATTGTTAGAAACAAGTATAGGAACAGAAGTGGTCATCTTTGTTGATGGAGCACTTTCAGCCACAAATGTGGTTTTCTTCCCAGGATTGCTAGGATTATCTGACTTCTTGGAAAAAACAGGAATCTGCGAGGATATGTTAGTAGTAGTAGCAGAAATAATAGGTAATGAAGAAGTTGATCTCGGTTGTGAAGCCATTTTTCACTGTATCTCTCGGAAAAACGCCTTTAATCAAGGTTTTAATTATGAAAAACACAAGTTTGCCCCACGGTGGGCGCCAAATTGTTTCGGGTAAAAATTAACAAGTGTAACTTTTAGCAAAACCGAATTAGTTTTGTGGGGTATTGTGTTTAACAAGTAAATATATTGAATATCACAAATATATGTTCAATATATCCCTAAATATCCCTGAGGATCCCTAGGGATATTTCAGAATATAAAATGAAATAAACAGCTTGCACACGAGATTTATACGAGGAAAAGCCCTTAATCCCTTAGGATTGCCGGCATAAAAACCTCGGGAGGTGACAATCGTCACTCTGCCTTGTTCTTATTAATACAAAATATGTAAAATTACAATACAAGAGCGCGATTGATCGACCACTAAGTGTTTATAAACTGTGAATGCTGCAAATAAGAAGTAATCAGAAGTAAACTGAGTGAGTTGTGTGTGTTTCCTAGATCGATATCGCCTCAATTTATAGTAAAAATGATACAACGATATTCCCGAATATTCCGGCGAGAATCTCGGAATCATGACCATGTCCTCAATTGTGGCAGCCACCACGTCCATCAAACGTGTGGAAGCGCTTCTGTCAACTAAACCCCGGATCTTTAGGTCAAATCCAGTCAATATGACCGTTGGTGACTTGTTCTCCACTTGTAGCCGTTATTTAGCATGTTTACCACGTTTTCTTTGACTTTATCCCAACTTTTAGGGTAAAACACGTCCATAATAAGTTACCTGCAATACTAAGTCAAGCTATACAGGGAAAAGATCAATTAGCAATGTTAGCATTCATGATATTTGAGGATATTTGAGGATACTTAAGAATATTTGAGGATACCTAAGAATCCCATATTCCGGATTATCCTCGGCTATCCCTAATCTCAGACCATAAAAATTGACCCACAACAGTATACTGGATGTTGGGATCCTTGATAATCTTTAACCAACACTGCACTTACAGTAGTTCGGGATACTGCTAAGTACAGTGATAGTGGTTCACCATCTTCTGGTTTCATGAGCAATGGTGCTGAGGATAAGTATTCTTTTAAATCCTGTAGAGCTTTCTCATGCTCTTCATCCCATTGAAACTTCTTATTCTTTTTCAGGATATCATAGAATCCTTTGAATTTCTCAGAAGATCTTGAGATGAATCTATTAAGTGCGGCTATTCTTCCTGTTAACCTTTGCACTTCTTTTACGTTTGTTGGGGACTTGAGGTTTAGGATAGCTTGTATTTGTTCCGGGCTGGCCTCTATTCCTCTTTTAGTGACCATATATCCCAGGAATTTTCCCGATCTTACTCCAAAATGACACTTAGAAGGATTAAGTTTCATGTTGTATCGATCCAGGATATCAAATGATTCTTTAAGATCCTGAAGATGATCTTTGGTAATCTTGGATTTGACTACCATATCATCAATATATACCTCCATTGTGTCCCCCAACTTATCCTTGAACATCATATTAACAAGCCTTTGATAAGTAGCTCCTGCGTTCTTCAAGCCGAATGGCATTGCTGTATAGCAATATATCCCCATTGGTGTCATGAAAGCAGTATCTTCTTGGTCTGCAGGCTCCATTTGGATTTGTTGGAATCCTGCCGATGCATCCATGAAAGTTAATATTTCATGGCCTGCCGTAGCATCTACCATTGAATCTATGTGTGGTAATGGAAAGGGGTCTTTAGGACAAGCTTTGTTTAGATCTGTGTAATATACACAAACTCTCCACTTTCCATTCTTCTTTTGAACCACCACTACATTAGCTAGCCACCTTGGAAATTTTACTTCCCTAATCATCTTGGCTTTAAGAAGTTTCTCTACTTCTTCTTGGATGATTATATTCCTTTCGGGAGCAAATTTTCTCCTTTTTTGGTGGATAGGCTTGTAGCTTCTATCTATTCCTAACTTATGTGTAATTACGTCTGAGGATATCCCTGTCATATCTTCATGTCTCCAAGCAAAGGTAGAAATCATTGATTTCAGAAAAGAAATCAGTTTCTCCTCAATATCTTTGGGGATATTAATTCCTATGAGAACTTTGGTCTCGGGATCCTCAGGATTTAGTAATATTTCTTTTACTTCTTTTTCCCGGGATCCCTGATTATCCCCAAGGTTATTCTTTGATTGCTATGTTGAAGGTGGTTTCGTCGTCGCCTTCATCGAGGACGAATAACATTCTTTAGCTTCCTGTTGGTCGCTATCAATCTTTACGACTCCCCATGGTGTTGGTAGTTTGACGCATTGATGATATGTTGAAGGGACTGCCTTCATATCATGTATCCAAGGTCTACCTAATATAATATTATAACAGGATAGAGAGTCTATAATACAAAAGCGTTGTGTAGAATTTACCCCTTCGATATACACAGGTAATTTAATTTCACCGATGGTAGCTTTAGCTTCTCCACTGAATCCAACTAATACCAAAGACTTGGTAGTCATCTCTGATTCAGGGATATTCATCCTCTTGAGAGTCTCTAATTGGATGATGTTTACTGAACTGCCTCCATCAATGAGTATCATGCGTACATAATGATTAGCAACATATAGAGTGATTACTAACCCGTCGTGGTGAGGATCTATGATGTTTTCCTGGTCTTGTTCTTCGAAGGATATAATAGTATCCTTGGTTATTATTGAAGTCTTTTTGGGTCTTTCTCCATTCTCTATCTTAGCCGCTTTAGCATGTCTTCTGGCTGCAGAATAAGAAGTACCACATATGTCAGATCCACCAGAGATAAAGTTTATTACCTTAGCATCCTTAGGTGGGGATGCAGCTCTCTTTGGGAATCCATCAGGATCCTGTCTTCTTTCCTTCTTTTTACCGAGAAGTTCTTTGAGATGGCCTTTGCTAAGCAGATAGCTTATTTCCTTTCTCAAAGCAATGCAATCTTCGGTCACATGTCCAAAATCTTCGTGAAATGCGCACCATTTGGACTTGTCCTTTGCGGCGAACCTTTTATCCTTAGTTCAGGGATATCTACAGAAAAACAGTACTCAGATATCCTGGGATAATCTTCATCATCCTCGTCATCATCTACAGAGTTGATTTTATGGTTGTGAGACTTGTAATATGGCTTGGATTTGAACGACTTGTTGGTGGGCGAATCGAACTTCCTTTTGCCTTGATCATTGGGAGGAGTCATGGTAATCCTTTTCTGGATTTCTTTATCATCTTCCAACCTTATGAATCTCAGTGCTCGATTCCGGACTTCGTCCATATTCCTGCAAGGATTCATAACTAAATCATCATAAAAAGGTGAGTTTTTCTGTAATCACATCTTGAAGGCTTGGACTGCCGTAGTGATATCAAGATTAGGGA
The DNA here is from genome assembly GCA_009363875.1 of Mikania micrantha. NCBI lineage: Eukaryota > Viridiplantae > Streptophyta > Magnoliopsida > Asterales > Asteraceae > Mikania > Mikania micrantha. The sequence continues at coordinate 118,041,772 of CM018691.1, read as the reverse complement.
TATCCAAGGATTCTCTGCCAAACTTGTTGACATAGCTCCTTAGAGTTTCATCCGATCCTTGGGTTATCCTGTAAAGATCACTGGTTAATCTTTCAAATGTCCTGCTACATGAAAATTGACTGTTAAATAAATTAATCAAATGAGCAAAAGAAGTAATTAAATAGGGAGGAACATTGAGTAGCCATTTTAAGGCTGCTCCTGTTAGTGTTGAACCGAATCCCTTGCATAAGCAAGCTTCTTTCAAATGCGGAGGAATATGATTAGTCTCCATTCTTTCTCTATACTGGGCTACATGTTCTTCTGGATCAGTAGTTCCATCGTATAGTTTCATGGTAGGAGTTTGAAATCTTTTCGGGATCTCAGCATCACATATAGGTGGAGCGAATCTGGATATCCTGTGAGTAGTTGCTGGTACTTCCGGGATAGGCTTGACTATTCCTGGTATAGTAGAGATCATATCCCGAAGTTTCTGGATCTCCTTGGCTACTTGAGGAGATATTCCTGAATCCTGCGAAGATCCAAGGTTAGTAGTTTCAAATGGAGAATAATTATAAGTGTTACCGGTATATGGCGTAGGGAGTGATGTTCTAGGGATAAGGATATCATCCCGAGATATCCCCAGGTTTTGGGATCCTGAAGAAGTTCCGATACTGGTCTGCATAGGGATAAAGTCTCCAGAGTGGTTTCCGGATATCCCTGATGTTCCAAAATCAAGGATCCTTGGAGCTATTGGAGTAGTAGCTTCTGGCTGTTTGTTCTTTTCAGCCTTCAAGTTCTCCATTTCTCTGAGAAGTTTTTGATTCATTCGATGTTGATCCATCATCTGTTGTTGTACCTGCTGAAACATACTCAGAATATCATTGTTAGAGATAAGTACAGGAGCAGAAGTGGTCATCTTTGTAAATGGGGCACTATCAACAATGAAAGTAGTCTTCTTTCCAGAATCTGCGAAGAAACATTAGTAGTAGTAGCAGAGATAATAGGTAATGAAGAAGTAGATCTCGGTTGTGAAGCCATTTTTTGATATATTCTTCTAGATAACGCCTTTAAACAAGGTTTAATTATAAAAAACACAAGTTTGCCCCACGGTGGGCGCCAAATTGTTTCGGGTAAAAATTAACAAGCTTAACTTTTGACAAAACCGAATTAGAAAAGTGAGGTGTTGTGTTTAACAAACAAATATGTTGAATATACTGAGGATATGTTCAGGATATCCCTGAGGATATTTGAATATACCAAACAGAAAAATATCAATACACACGAGATTTATACGAGGAAAAGCCCTTAATCCCTTAGGATTGCCGGCATAAAAACCTCGGGAGGTGACGAATGTCACTCTGCCTATTTTTATTAACAATCAAACTGAAATAATACAATACAAAGAGCACAATGTAATCGACACTATGATGCTTGATCAGTGAATGTTGTGTGTTTTTAGAGTAACCAGTGTCCTATATCGATTCATTGCCTCAATATTTATACTACAAATCTATAAAAGACGTTTAGTAACGTTCACAAGGTGGTTCCTATATTTCCGGCATTTTCCCATCATGGACGACTTCTTCAAATCACTTGCTTCTCAAATTCTTCATTGAAGTCAAAGTAATTTGTCACACGTTTCCTTAATAATAGGACCAGTCAATATTCAACCTGCTAATTCCTGAAATCTCGCAATAGATGTTAAGCAAAAGAGATAATTGTCAGTAATAAAAATATTCTTGATCTTGAAATATCCCTGATCCTGGAATATCCCGAATGAGGATATTTTGGCGCCTAACAGTGCCAACCTGTCAATCCCTGAAATCTCGTAATATATGGTAAGTAACAGAAATAATTGTTAGCGATAGTACATATCCTTAAAATATCCCTGATCCCGAAATATCCCGGATCCTGAAATATCCCAGAAATAATTGTTAGCGATAGTACATATCCTTACAGTTAGTGTTTACAGCTGTAAAGTTTAAAAATCTAAAGTTTAAAATTCGAAATTTGAAATTTGAATTGACGGTTTCATGATTAAATGGACGGTTAAGATGAGGATAACGGTTACTGTTTTGGTGTCAGAATACTGCGCATATAATGATCACGCCTCCCTTCTTTCAAATCACTTATCTTCTTTGATCATCCCCTCTGGTAAGTTTTCTATTCCAAATCCTCTGTTTTTCAGCTTTTTAATTAAGTAAAAATGTCAAATTCTACGCTAGCGACTTCTTTGATCAGAACATTCTTCCATATACTGATCAGAATGCCTGCATTTTCGATGATGATCATATTGAGGCCATGCAGCTTTCTCATGCATTCCCCGAGGAGATCGTATTCCGTCGTTATGATCCTGCTTTGAAAGCTGATCATAGTTCCACCAAATGGGTTTGTCTTCCCGAATATCCATTTTCTTTGGGTCTATCTTTCCCCTTTCCTACTCTGATTTCTGAATTTTTTCGAATCACCCGTCTCTGCTATCCTCAACTGATGCCCATGGGTTGGCGATTGCTTGTTACCCTTCACAGACTGAACCATAAATACGGTCTTAAGATTGGTGTGTGTCACACCCCAACTCGGGGAACTGGGGCGTGGCGATTGATAAACATAATTTAAACTAGCAAAGCGGAAGCATAGCATAAATATCTCATAGCCCAAAGGAATTAAAGCAATTCAAACTAAAAACATTCAACAATTGTCTAATTTGCCACGCAGGGCTAAATATAACATTATCCATAAATCATAAACTTGTCTTTAAACAACTCCAATTACAAAGCTAGGCTACACCCCTAGGAGTTGTTCCATCCTTCTACCTCTAGCATCAACCTGAAAGACATGCTAAAATACGTCAACTAAAAGTTGGTGAGAACATGAGTTTAATATTAAGACACAACAGTACATCATAATAAAGAATATGTGATAATTCAAACCAATACAACCAACCCTGTGCCATGACCAGGCGTCTGCCTCATACACTGTTAGCCCGTGACATGGCCACCCCAAATTTACTTCCCATTCCGAGACCCGTTCATGTGCTCGGTGTAAATGTATCATGATGAATATATGCCACAACGGTTGTCATTAACCTCAGTGGGGTTTCAACCCTATTTATGTAGGGCCACCCTTTCGGGCCACTGTGTGTGGGGGATACCCCAAGTAGTACTACCCATATACTCACTGGCTCACCCTGTGAGTTAATGGTTGTATATTATGCTTCATGTCTAGGGGAAGCAATTAATTTGAACGGTACGTTCATTATCACATATAAAGTTAAATAAACAGTTTAGAGCATGCTTTCAGTATCCCAAAACAGTAAATAGAAAAGGGATCACATGAACTCACCTGTGCTAGTGATGATACTTGGTTAAACCGACTGATGATTGATTGAAGCTTAGTCTTGATTGATTCCGTTGCCAAATTTATTTTTAAACTTTTAGTACTTACTCATGCCATAATTATATTGATGTATCACATTGAGCTTTTTGTTTAGTTGTTCCAAGTTTTAAAACTTTGTTTTCTTATCATAGCACTTTTGACGGGTAGTCATGCATTTATTTGGTTATCTTTCTTAATTCATATTATGCCTTGTATGTATATAGGTATATACATAAGTATCTTGGATGATCTTGACTTATATAAGTCAAATTTGTTGGATAAGTATATTTATTTTTACGCCATTTGGCTCTTTTAAGTAAATTTAAAACGCTTTATTAAATACACGTAAAATAAAGTTTTATATTTAATTTTTATCAGTAAAGGGTCTGGGAAAATATTATTTATTCTTTCCCTATTATTATTATTATATTTAACCTCTTGTAAAATTTAATGTTTTTATATGCTTAAATTCCTCAAAAATTCACAGATAATGATTCTAATACCCAAATATTCCGAAAATATTTGTATAGCCTCATGCTTGTATTATTAGTTTCCTGTAAAATTTTCATAATTTTTAAAGCTTGTTTACTATTTAAAAAATTTTAAAATTCTTTAATACCTTTAATAGTATAGTAAATATTTCTCAGTCTCTAAAAATTTCAAAAATTTTTATATAGAAACATAATCATATCCTTAGGCTACTGTAGAAATATCAGAATTTTTAGAGGTAGTTTAATATTTTAAATGATTTTTGAACTGATTAATATATTAAATATCAAAATAAATACTTAACAGTTACTAAAAATTACTAATTTTTTGTTGGAACATCATAATATTATTAGCAATCTGGAAAAAATATTTACTTCATATTTTGTACAGTAATGAATTAAATTCACATTTTAGGCTTTATTAACATTTTAAATGGCAAATAATTAGGTTACAACAACCATTTTTAGTTTCAATATTTTTCTCAGGCCTTATAACTATAATAATACTGAAATAAATTGTATTTAAGATTTTTATCACTAAGATACTATTTTTGCTGATTTTATCAAGTTTAATAGAGATTTTATAAAATCTATAACTTATTTTAGGCATATTAATAAATACTAAAACTTTTTGAGTGAAATCCTTATAATATTACAAACATATTTTCGGCCATGCCCAAATCCAGAAAGCTGTTTAGGAACATTTTAACATTTTATGCCAATTTAAAGCCTAAAAAGTGTAGTTTTTGGCTATAATCATCTACATAATTGAACTCTTGTCACAACCCAATATTTTATGCAATATTTCTAATAATATTAACACAAATAGACCTGCTCGAAATTGTGGTGATCATATTTATCGTTTTCAAGTTGTATTTTTCCATTTTTATACACATGCATCATACATATTGAGTTATTAAGAGATGTTATCCATACCCGTGTGTTGTGAACTCGTGAGACACGTTTGAAGATAGTCTTTGGGCTGTTATAACATATCAAATGTGTAGAATAGACTTAGAGTTTATTAGAAAGACCAAAAATGGAAGTTATGATTTTCCAAATGGATTTACACATTCAAGGCTTGCATGTGCAGGTATTTTCCTTGTACTCGTCTCCCATGGGTTCTAAGGCTTGTTTTTGTATAAAAATTTCTTTCTTTTGAAGTTATTACCATTTGTGGATGTTAAAACATCAAACTAGTGGATTTTGTTTAGGAAATGTGGGTTTTTCACACATGCATGTACATGCATGTGTGTCTTCGAGATATGGCAGCTTAAGACCCACCTTTGGATGGCTCAAAACGATTAACATGAAGTCTTAGGGGCTGCAATGGGTTTTAGTGGAAGGAGGAGTAGTTAGAATATAGTTTTTAGAGTTTTAGAGAGTGTATAACCAACCTTGGTGCCAACCCGAACCTTGAACTCGTGGTAGCCTCTTGCTTGTACCTCTAAACCGTCGACTTCTTTGGTGGTGGAGGGCTGGAACCGTCGGCCAAGGAGAGGAGAAGACAGAGTGTTTGAGAGATTTCTTGATTTCAAAATGGGATGGAGTGTGTGTGTGGGATGGGGTTTGGCCGATTATAGAGAGAGAGAGAGGAGAACGGATCGGTCAAGTGTAAGAAAAAGGGAGGAGAGGGATTGGGGGGTCGATTTTGGGGTAGAGAGGAAGAGTGGATTGGGTGAAGAGGTGGTGAAGAAATAGGGGTGTGTGGGATTTTGTTTTCTAGTGTTTGTAGTATGTATGTGTGTATATGTGCCGAGTATATGTATATATGTGTATAAGAGTGTGTGTGTGTGTGCGCCGTAATTATATATATATATATGTATAGAGGTTTATGTTTTGATTAGTTGATATTGTTTCTTATGATTTTGAGTTGATATAGATGACTTTGTGTTTTAAATATGCATGTAAAAGTATATGTGGGTGTAGGTTTTCGGGTATGCATGTATACATGAAAATCCCATAACATATGTATATGTACACATGTATATTCTTTGTTTTATTTTTTTGGTTGTTTGAAAAAGTTATAACACTTTACAAATAGTTTGGTTATGCCTCATTTATTAAAATTTTATGCTTACTTGTGAGGATAGCAAATTTCTATAACACTTAAGTTTGTTAGGTATAATTTCAAATATGACTCACTTGCTATATATTTTTATGGCATGTGTATTTATAAACTAGATCATTGCTCTCAACTAAATGACGCGTTTCTCTAACTTGTATGCTCTAATATTTTGTATCCATCAATTCACAATAAATAATATTATGTTTAAGGCTTCAACATGGACCTGATTCATGTGTTGTCACAGTGTCACACCCCGAGCCGGCGGGGTTGGATCGGATTCCCCGTCGGGCGGAAGGTTCTCGGGGCGTGATATCGTGAGTGATAATCGTGATGATCAGATTGTTTACATACCATCAATGTTAAGAATAACTAAAGCACAATCAAACATTAAAATAGGATTACAAAGTTAAATTACAATATCAATGTTTAGTAATTTAATTCAGTAAACCTAACAAAAGAATCATATGTTTCCTATCTTGTATATGTACAAGATATCAAAAGTGATTCGTATCCATAGCGAGATATGTGCTTCTCCAAAAGTCTACTAGGTCTGCTAACTGGCATCCTAGTATGCAATCCAAAAGCTTAAGTCTATTCTTGTGCGTCACCTGAGAAAGCATGTAGGAAAAAAAACAAAGTCAACACAATGGTTGGTGAGTTCATGTAGTTTTAGTATTTGTAAAATAGCTTTAGCAAACCTTTTAGGTAAAACCTTAACCTCATTAATAACACCTATATCATCCAACTCGGTATGCTTATATATAGGGCATACCCCTGAGTCGAGCCTACGACCCGCCCAGACGCCGTCCCACCACATACTAAGTCGCATAGGAGATTGCTATTAATGATAATTAAGCATTTTTACCTACCCTTCGATTCAATTCTCATCATCGCTTTAGTTTACTGTTTCAAAGTTTACAAGTCTATAGCATTCGTATGTCATAGCTTCAATAATAGTTTAAAAGCATCATGTTTAAAAGTTTATGATATTAACCCAAAAGCATTCAAGCATCCCCTCGGTAACAACCTTAATCTCATTAACACCACCTGTATCATCCAACTCGGTATGCTTATATATAGGGCATACCCCTGAGTCGAGCCTACGACCCGCCCAGACGCCGTCCCACCACATACTAAGTCGCATAGGACATTGCTGTTAATGATAATTAAGCGTCTTACCTACCATCCATTTCGTTTATAGCTTTAGCATTGTGTTTAAGTTTATAGCATGAGTGAACATTGAGGAATCACTGTATGGCAAGCACTGAATGGCCATCAGTCTACTCCTCAAGTCATGACTATGAAGGTCATCCTATGGCAAGCACTGAGAAGCCGATGGTCTGTTCCTTCAAGTCCCAACTATGTAGACCACCCCATGGCAAGCACTGAGAGGCCAATTTAGTATGTTCTATCATAGTTAATAGCTTTAGCATTCAAGTTTATAGCATTTAAATAGTTTAACAACCGGTGAGGCAAGCACTGAGAGGCCAAACCGTTGCTTTTGCATGACAAGTTTATAGCATTCAAGTTTAACAACCGGTGAGGCAAGCACTGAGAGGCCAAACCCTTGCTTTTGCATGACAAGTTTATAGCATTCAAAGTTTAACAACCGGAGAGGCAAGCACTGAGAGGCCAAACCGTTTCTTTTGCATGACAAGTTCATAGCATTCAAAGTTTAACAACCAGAGAGGCAAGCACTGAGAGGCCAAACCGTTGCTTTTGCATGACAAGTTCATAGCATTCAAAGTTTAACAACCGGAGAGGCAAGCACTGAGAGGCCAAACCGTTGCTTTCGCATGACAAGTTTATAGCATTCAAAGTTTATAGCATTTTGAGCACTTCACATTTCGAGCATTTAAGCATGATAAGCATATAGTATTTGCATTGTAGCATTAGCACGTGGCATTAGCATATGGCATTAGTGTTAAGCATTAGCATGTAGCATTAGTATTTAGCATTAGCATTTAGTTTTAGCATATAGATTTAGTATTCAAGCTTTAGTATCGTGTGTGCGGTTTAAGCATATAGTTTATAGCGTAAGCATTAAGCGTATAGTTTAAGCATATAGTTTATAGCATAAGCATCAAAAGTGTAGTTTTAAGAATATAGTTTTTAGCATAAGCATTTAGCACCTAGTTTAGAAATATAGTTTATAGCATAAGCATTAAGCATCTGGTTTAAGAATATAGTTTATAGCATAAGCATTTAGCATCTGGTTTAAGAATATAGTTTATAACATAAGCATTTAGCATCTGGTTTCAAGCCTCAAGTTTAAAGTATAAGTTTAAAGTTTATTGCTTTTCAAGTATACTAAGTTTCAAGCATAAGTTTCAACATAAGTATCGTGTTTATGTTTAAAGCATTAAATAACATTTCAATAGTTTTATGAAAATGTTTAACATGCTTCTCAGTCCCGGAGTAAAACAAATAAGTTTGAAAAGGGACAAATGAACTCACCTTGTGTCCGTAGTGGTTGACTAAGTAAGATAAGAATGCACGCGCTCTTTGTTTGTATTCGTTGTGATGTTCACGATCCTGTATTGATTTCATAGTGTTTGTAGTTTATAAGCATTTGTTTGTAAGGGTTCATTGTGCGTGTAAGTGTTAGTGTTAGCCCTAAAGTTGGCTAACACTCGAAAGGATCATTCATTATCCGGCCCGAAATTTCCTCATATTGCATAAAATATTATTTACTTTAGTTTATTTTCTTACCCATTCTCAAATTTAAGGTTTGATTTAAACTTTATACCTTATGAAGTAAAACTTTGGGTCTTTGCATTATTTACCTAATAGTCTCTTCATCGCCATTGTAATATCCAAAATGATAATTCACATATAAGTTTATTGTTTATTGCTAAACCTAACATTCGTTTGTGAGTTCTTTACATTTTTGAGTCCATTGGGCTGGATAACTTATTGGATCGATCGTTATGTAATTGGGCCTAGTTATTATATGTGTGTGGGTCGGCTATGGGTATTGGGCCGGAATAATCCAAATGGGCCGAAGGATTTATGTTGGGCCGGTTAGTCACAATTGGGCCTGACCATTTTAGTTGGCTCAATCACTTGGGCCGAAAGGTATATTGTCTTGGGCCGAAGCTATGTGGTCGCTCTAGGTTGTTTACAGGGCCAAGGAGATGCTATTTGGGCCTGTGATGTCTTGTGGGCCTAGACAAAATAAATTCTGGGCCGCGCACTTGACCTGTTATTGGCTTGATCAGAAGGGTCGAAGAACTAATCCCTCAGGGCAGCGAACCTCATGGTGTCATGGGCCTAGGTTCGACAAAGAGTTGGCCCATGGTTCGGCCGAGATCACCATAGTTCGTCGAGCATGTAAGTTCGGTCCATGCAACAAGGGTTGGCGACCAAGAAGGTTCGGCTATAGTTAGTTTAATGGAGATGAAAGGTTCGGCTAGCTACCAGGATGAGGGTTCGTGGCTTCTAAAGGTTCGGTAATCTCCCCATGGGTTCGCCTATGGTTCGTCAGTCATAAGCCTTCATGGAGGTTCGGTGTTCCATGGGTTCGCCTATCAAGTTCTGACCGAGAAAGGTTCGGCCATGGGCAGTGCAGGGTTCGTAGGGTTTCTGTAACATCCCATTTTGGTGAAATATTATAAATTAAACATAATTGGTGTATGATTATGTTTATTTAATTAATGGGTGTTTTGTGTGATTTAATTATCTTAAATAATATTTGGTGGGTGATTTAAATATGTGTTTGTTAAATTTATTATGTTGGGTGTTTAATAACTTAACTTAGTTAGTTATAACTAGTTAGTGTTAACTAGTAATAGAGGGACCAAAACTGCCAATAGATGAAACTTGGCTTAAAAGAGGGGTTAAATGTTGACTTGGTCAACATTTCACATTTTTATGTGTGTGTGTGTGTGCTGGAAACGTGAAAGAGAGGAGAGGACAAGGAGAAAACTCAAGAACTTCAAGATTTGATCAAATTGGAGGTTGGATGTTGATCTAATCTTGAATGCAAGTTGAAATTGGAGTTCTCCTTGCATCAAACAACATCTAGGTAAGATTTTTGGGTGTTTCTGATGGGATTTTCGTGGGTCACCATGGGGGGTGTGGGTTTGATGGGTAAAACTCTCAAATTTGGTGTTTTGAGAGTGTCAAATGTTGTTAATGATGTTGATAATCATATAGGAACAACTTTTGATTGTTTTCTTTCATGATTTACATGTTATGAAAATGGGGGAATTGGGGTTTTCATGAAGTTGATGAACATGGTGTGTAAAGTAGTGTTTAAAGGTGGGGATTTGATGATAATCACTATATTGTTGTAGTTTGTGGTGAAATTGTTGAGATTGATCATTTTTAAACATAATAATGGAGTTACATAGGTGTTTTAATGATGAATGATTATTAGCACATGAACTTGTGCATACAAGGTGTTTGATGAAATGCCAAGTAGGGTATTTAACTTAAAATTGGTTTAAAACCAATGGTGATGTGAATTATGTGGGTTTATAACATCAATAATGGTGAATTGATATGGTTAGGGGTCAATTGGAAACAAATTAGATTGAAAATGTTGACATTGGGGTGAAAGGGGTGTATGTTGACTAATTGTGGTCAAACTTTATATTAAACCTATTAGTTGTGATAATAGGAATTGATAGTGAAGGTGTGGGTGAAACCAAACGACACGGGAAGGAATTGGTTATAGAGGATAGCGCGTTGGAACAAGGTAAGTCACCTAAATCTTCTATTTATTATGTGTAAAGGTGTGTACATGTATGAAGGTTGTTGAAGATTTGACTTTATTGTGGATATGTGAACTAGTACTTGTTGTTAGACAATGGTAAGCAATAGGTGATATATGTTGCTTGATTATTGTAAACATGGTGTTTCAATACTAGTTCATGATTGAATTGGTGTTACTTTGTATGTGTGTTGAAGGATTTGAATTATTTCACAAGGTGTGTGAATTGTAATTGAATTCAACTCAAATTGGTGTTTTGAATCACAAGTGGTGTGATCATGACATTGAATTATTCACATGGTGTGTGAATGTTCTTTGTTGGGTGAAATCAAGTTTGTAAAACACAAGTGGTGTGGTTTACTTAACTTGAGAAATCTTGTGGAATAAGATTTCAATGGAGTTTTGGGTGCAAACGACCCGTTAGTAAATCGTTTGATATTATGACTATGATGGTTATAATTTGGTGAATTAAGGTGTTTAATATGATTATATGGTGTTATATAATGTTTATGGGGGTATTGGAACGGTTGTATTTGAGCGAAAGGGGTCAAGATGGCTGAAAACAGCAAAAATGGTTGTGCAGGTGTGCCCCGGCGTATCATACGCCTGGGGGGGCGTATGATACGCCTACCTCAGCTCCAGGTCTCAAAATTTCTGTGATACGCCCCCAAATACGCCTACCAATACGCCAGGGGCTGAATTTGACCAAAATTGACTTTTTGGGTCATGTAAGCTCGTGTGGGCGGGCATGGTGATCTTACTTAGTTCTAATGAACTAATGGTGACTTAATTATGGTGTTTCAGGTGTACGGAAGGGTTGAACGAGGTCGTGATCGGTTTGCCTCGCAAGGATTCGGATCAAACACATTTTGTGGTTTTTCTTTGTTGGTGTTAAACAAAGGTTTTTGGTGATAACTTAAATGTAATTTTTGTTATTGAATGTTTAATTAACATCAATTATTTTGTAAAGTCGTATGTAAATGGGGTGTTTATGGTGTTAATTACATTTGACGGTTTAAAAAAATCTGGGACCTAAACTTTGATGTCGTTTTAAACACGTGTCATACATGTGGGAGTTTTGGGGCTTACAAGTTGGTATCAGAGCCATTGGTTTGAGGGAATCAAGTGCGTCGCGAACACTTGAACTCAAATCCTTGTGCTTTTGATTTGGGGAGTAATGTTTGATCCGAGATCCGATCACGAAGCCGGGGGTTTAAGGTAACAAGTTTGTGTATTGTTTACCTTAGTTATATATGTTTATTGGTGTTTGGTGTGAATTTGCTTGTTGAACCGAAATTCCTAGTCATGTTATGGGGAGGTGAAGTTAAGGAATTGGATATGTGAAGTGTATAGTGTTATGTCTGGCCAACATAAGATTATATCCTTGACATAGATATGACCTTAATGGAACCAATTCATAATATGGTTATGAATATTAGGTAAGGTGTTAAGAGCTTGATTTGGTGATGTATTTAAGTTCATATTTCATGGTGTGTTTAGTTGTATGAACTATATAGCAAAACTAATGTATCGCATAACTTGTTTCAGCCGTAGAATGGCTGGTGGTGATAACATTAATGATGGTGGAGGTCATGAAACTAATTTCACTGAATTGCAAACTATGGTGAGAGAAGAGGTGGCAAAAGCATTGGAAGCTTCGATTCCTCACCATATGGAGGGTCTGCAAGCCTCCATGAGAGAATTTATTCAACAGGAGTTTGCAAATCTCAGAGGGGGGCGAGATGGGGAACGAACTCCAAAGAAAGTAACTTATAAGGAGTTTGTAGCTTGCAAGCCAAGTGAATTCAAAGGGGAAGTTGACCCATTACAGAGTCAACGGTGGATAACAGACATGGAGGGCACGTTTGAGACGAGCCATTGTGACCAGGAAGATGAGGTGATCTTTGCGGGGAATCAGTTGCGTGAAAGAGCAAAAGATTGGTGGGAGCTTCTTCGAAAGGAGAAGGGTAGGGATGGCATTAAAAATCTGAAATGGGCGGAGTTTAAGGAATTATTCCTTAAACGGTTCTGTCCGCAGGCGGCGATTGACAGAATCACTGAAGAGTTTCTCCATATGAGGCATAAGGAGGAAAGTATTGATACGATTACCGCCATCTTCTATGACAAAGCTAGATTTTGTCCTGATTTGTTACAAACGGAGCGGATGTGGATCAATCGATACCACAGTATGTTGAATGCCAAGTATCGCGAATTTCTTACACCATCAAAGTGTGAGACATTGGCGGAACTTATTGATTGTGCTCGGGAGCGCGAGTTGGAGTTAAAACGACAGGAAGACCGCGGTGAAAAGCGGAAGGTGGAGAAGGAGATGGGGTCGTCTAAAAAGGGGAAGTTCTCTAACTCACCTACAAAGTTCCACTCAAGTAAGGGAGTTAAGCATTGTACTAAATGTGGGAAAGACCACATGGGTGATTGTTCGGTACGACCCTTATCTTGCTACAAGTGTGGGAAGCAAGGTCATCTTGCTAATCAATGCTCGAGCCCGTTGAATTTATGTTATAATTGCTACAAACCGGGGCATATTCGGAGTGAATGTCCGGAACTTAAGGGGGCTGGATTTGGTGGAGGAGAAAATCGATCTTTTAAGGGGCAAGGAAGTGGGAAGAAGGTGGAGGTACCCAAACCCAAGGGTAGGGCCTTTCAAATCACTGCGGAGGAAGCAAAAGTCACACCTGATGTGGTGACAGGTACTTTCTTCATCAATACCTTGCCTGCTTACATTTTATTTGATTCGGGGGCTAGTAGATCATTTGTGTCTACGAATTTTATACACCATTCGTCTTTTGTTGTTGAGAAATTGTCGGTGCCTCTAGAAATAGAAATAGCGGATTCTAAATGCTTTCTAGTTTGTGATATTTATCGAAAATGTAAATTAACAATCGATGGGGAGGATTTTGATATTGATTTGATACCTATGGTATTGGGGGAGTTCGATGCGGTGGTTGGGATGGATTGGCTTTCGGCTCACGGGGCCAACATTGTGTGCAAACATAAGATTATTCAATTGATGTCTCCTAGTGGACATGAGGTGTGTATTCGTGGGGAGAAACGTGGTGGCATGATCTTATGTTCTTTAATCGAAGCTATGAAATATTTGAACAATGGTGGACGATCGTTTCTTGTTTATGTTGTGGATTCGGAGAAAGGAGTGAAGTTGATAGAAGACATTCCTATAGTTCGTGATTTTTCGGATGTCTTTCCGGATGAACTACCGGGATTACCTCCCGAAAGGGATGTGGAGTTCCGAATTGATTTGGTGCCCGGGGCTAAACCTATTGCTAAGGCTCCATATCGTTTGGCGCCATCTGAATTGCAAGAGATGATGAATCAGTTGCAAGAACTTCTTGACATGGGTTTTATTCGTCCGAGCATCTCACCTTGGGGTGCACCGGTGTTATTTGTCAAGAAGAAAGATGGGAGCTTCAGAATGTGTATAGATTATCGGGAGTTGAACAAGGTCACGGTGAAGAATAGGTATCCATTACCTAGGATTGATGACCTCTTTGACCAATTACAAGGTGCTTCATGGTTTTCTAAGATCGACCTTCGATCGGGATACCATCAGTTGAAGGTTAGAGAGGAAGACATTCCAAAGACGGCTTTTCGTACGAGGTATGGGCATTATGAGTTTCTTGTGATGTCCTTTGGGTTAACTAACGCACCGGCGGCGTTCATGGACTTGATGAATCGGGTGTGTCGTCCAATGTTAGATAGGTCAGTCATTGTGTTCATCGATGACATACTTATCTATTCCAAGAATGAAGTGGATCACGCTTGTCATTTGCGTGAAGTTCTTGAAACGCTTCGTAAGGAGAAATTGTATGCCAAATTTTCAAAATGTGACTTTTGGTTACGTGAAGTCCAATTTTTGGGGCATGTGGTGAATGCTAATGGTATACAAGTTGATCCTTCCAAAATTCAGGCGGTTATGAAATGGAGTCCACCCAAGACTCCAACTGAGGTTAGAAGTTTTCTTGGTTTAGCCGGTTATTACAGGAGGTTTATTCAAGACTTTGCCAAGATTGCTTCATCTTTGACAAAGCTTACAAAGAAGGATACTAAGTTTGTATGGGGTGACGAACAAGAAAAGGCGTTTCAGGAGTTAAAGACAAGACTAACACAAGCACCGGTGTTAACTTTACCGGATGGACCCGATGATCTTGTGGTCTATTCCGATGCTTCATATGTTGGTCTTGGGTGTGTTCTTATGCAAAGAGGGAAAGTTATTGCTTATGCTTCACGTCAGTTGAAGGTTCATGAGATTAACTATCCCGTCCATGATTTGGAGCTTGCGGCGGTTATTTTTGCATTAAAGATATGGCGTCATTATCTTTATGGGGTGAAATGTACTATTTATACCGACCACAAGAGTTTAAAGTATTTCTTCACACAGAAGGAATTGAATATGAGGCAGAGACGTTGGATGGAGTTACTCAAAGACTACGACTGCGAAATTCTCTATCATCCGGGGAAAGCAAACGTAGTGGCGGATGCTTTGAGTAGAAAGGAGGAACCTTCACCTATTCGGGTAAAGGCAATGAAAATTGTGGTAACTTCGGATTTGGTGAATCAAATTAAAGCTGCTCAAACGGAAGCTTTAAAGGAGGAGAATTGGAAACGTGATAGAATCAAGGGGTTAGCTCATCAATTGGATGAGGATAGTCGGGGTTTAAAGACAAGGTGGGGTCGGGTGTGGATACCTCCCACTTGTCCTTTAAAGACGGCTTTATTGGAGGAATCTCATAAATCGAGATATTCGATTCACCCAGGAGGCACGAAGATGTATCGTGACTTGCGGGTTAACTATTGGTGGCCGGGAATGAAACGAGATATTGTTAAGTATGTTGAAAAATGCTTGACTTGTGCTCAAGTGAAGGCGGAGCATCAAAAACCGTATGGCAAATTGCAACCTTTGGAGATTCCAATGTGGAAGTGGGAGCATATTACGATGGACCTAATCACGAAGCTTCCTAAGACTAGGAACGGTTATGATACGATATGGGTCATCGTAGATCGGTTATCAAAGAGTGCTCACTTTATACCGATCAAGGAGACGTATTCTTCCAAGAAGATGGCTGAAATTTATGTTAAGGAGGTGGTGTCTCGACATGGAGTACCGGTTACTATTGTGTCTGATCGTGACACCCGGTTCACTTCTCATTTTTGGAAGAATTTTCAGGAGGAATTGGGTACGAGACTATTGTTGAGCACAGCGTATCACCCTCAAACGGATGGTCAGAGTGAAAGGACTATTCAAACGCTTGAGGACATGTTACGTGCGTGTATCATTGACTTTGGGGGAAGTTGGGATGATTACTTACCTTTGGCGGAGTTTTCTTACAATAACAGTTATCATTCCAGTCTTGGAATGCCTCCTTTTGAGGTTTTGTATGGGAGAAAATGTAGAACTCCCGTGTGTTGGGGAGAAGTGGGACCAAGGGAACTCGCCAGCAAAAAGGTAGTAAAGGTGACAAACGAACGAATCGATCAGATACGAGCTCATTTAAAGGCGGCACAAGACCGTCAGAAATCGTATGCGGATAAACGGAGGAGGCGGATCGAATTCCAAGTGGGAGACTTTGTGTTGTTAAAGGTTTCTCCTTGGAAGGGTGTGATTCGTTTTCGAAAGCGGGGGAAACTTAGTCCACGGTTTATTGGACCATTTAAAATTATAGCTCGGATTGGCGAGGTTGCCTATCGATTAGAGCTACCGGAGGAGTTGAGTGGGATTCACAATACATTCCACGTATCTTATTTGCGAAAGTGCTTGGCGGATGAATCGGCTTATGTGCCATTGGAGGATTTGGTGATTGATGATAAACTCAATTATATTGAGAAACCGGTGGCTATCTTGGATAGAAAAGTCAAGCAACTACGGAATAAGACGATTAACCAAGTAATGGTGCAATGGAAGAACAGACGGGGTTCGGATGCTACGTGGGAGTCCGAGGATGAAATGCGGAAATTTTATCCTTTTCTTTTTGAGGTGTAACGAGGTTTCGGGGACGAAACCTTTGTAAGGAGGGGAGAATTTGTAACATCCCATTTTGGTGAAATATTATAAATTAAACATAATTGGTGTATGATTATGTTTATTTAATTAATGGGTGTTTTGTGTGATTTAATTATCTTAAATAATATTTGGTGGGTGATTTAAATATGTGTTTGTTAAATTTATTATGTTGGGTGTTTAATAACTTAACTTAGTTAGTTATAACTAGTTAGTGTTAACTAGTAATAGAGGGACCAAAACTGCCAATAGATGAAACTTGGCTTAAAAGAGGGGTTAAATGTTGACTTGGTCAACATTTCACATTTTTATGTGTGTGTGTGTGCTGGAAACGTGAAAGAGAGGAGAGGACAAGGAGAAAACTCAAGAACTTCAAGATTTGATCAAATTGGAGGTTGGATGTTGATCTAATCTTGAATGCAAGTTGAAATTGGAGTTCTCCTTGCATCAAACAACATCTAGGTAAGATTTTTGGGTGTTTTTGATGGGATTTTCGTGGGTCACCATGGGGGGTGTGGGTTTGATGGGTAAAACTCTCAAATTTGGTGTTTTGAGAGTGTCAAATGTTGTTAATGATGTTGATAATCATATAGGAACAACTTTTGATTGTTTTCTTTCATGATTTACATGTTATGAAAATGGGGGAATTGGGGTTTTCATGAAGTTGATGAACATGGTGTGTAAAGTAGTGTTTAAAGGTGGGGATTTGATGATAATCACTATATTGTTGTAGTTTGTGGTGAAATTGTTGAGATTGATCATTTTTAAACATAATAATGGAGTTACATAGGTGTTTTAATGATGAATGATTATTAGCACATGAACTTGTGCATACAAGGTGTTTGATGAAATGCCAAGTAGGGTATTTAACTTAAAATTGGTTTAAAACCAATGGTGATGTGAATTATGTGGGTTTATAACATCAATAATGGTGAATTGATATGGTTAGGGGTCAATTGGAAACAAATTAGATTGAAAATGTTGACATTGGGGTGAAAGGGGTGTATGTTGACTAATTGTGGTCAAACTTTATATTAAACCTATTAGTTGTGATAATAGGAATTGATAGTGAAGGTGTGGGTGAAACCAAACGACACGGGAAGGAATTGGTTATAGAGGATAGCGCGTTGGAACAAGGTAAGTCACCTAAATCTTCTATTTATTATGTGTAAAGGTGTGTACATGTATGAAGGTTGTTGAAGATTTGACTTTATTGTGGATATGTGAACTAGTACTTGTTGTTAGACAATGGTAAGCAATAGGTGATATATGTTGCTTGATTATTGTAAACATGGTGTTTCAATACTAGTTTATGATTGAATTGGTGTTACTTTGTATGTGTGTTGAAGGATTTGAATTATTTCACAAGGTGTGTGAATTGTAATTGAATTCAACTCAAATTGGTGTTTTGAATCACAAGTGGTGTGATCATGACATTGAATTATTCACATGGTGTGTGAATGTTCTTTGTTGGGTGAAATCAAGTTTGTAAAACACAAGTGGTGTGGTTTACTTAACTTGAGAAATCTTGTGGAATAAGATTTCAATGGAGTTTTGGGTGCAAACGACCCGTTAGTAAATCGTTTGATATTATGACTATGATGGTTATAATTTGGTGAATTAAGGTGTTTAATATGATTATATGGTGTTATATAATGTTTATGGGGGTATTGGAACGGTTGTATTTGAGCGAAAGGGGTCAAGATGGCTGAAAACAGCAAAAATGGTTGTGCAGGTGTGCCCCGGCGTATCATACGCCTGGGGGGGCGTATGATACGCCTACCTCAGCTCCAGGTCTCAAAATTTCTGTGATACGCCCCCAAATACGCCTACCAATACGCCAGGGGCTGAATTTGACCAAAATTGACTTTTTGGGTCATGTAAGCTCGTGTGGGCGGGCATGGTGATCTTACTTAGTTCTAATGAACTAATGGTGACTTAAATATGGTGTTTCAGGTGTACGGAAGGGTTGAACGAGGTCGTGATCGGTTTGCCTCGCAAGGATTCGGATCAAACACATTTTGTGGTTTTTCTTTGTTGGTGTTAAACAAAGGTTTTTGGTGATAACTTAAATGTAATTTTTGTTATTGAATGTTTAATTAACATCAATTATTTTGTAAAGTCGTATGTAAATGGGGTGTTTATGGTGTTAATTACATTTGACGGTTTAAAAAAATCTGGGACCTAAACTTTGATGTCGTTTTAAACACGTGTCATACATGTGGGAGTTTTGGGGCTTACAGTTTCCAGTCACATGCATGGTTCGCCAAGCTCATAAGGTTCGTCTCCATGTGCAAGGGTTCGCATGGGGTTCGGCCATCCTAGTAGGGTTCGTCACTGCTGGGTATCGACTGCCTAAGGTTCGGCAGTGGTGATGATAACATGTTCGCCGGTTAGGGAACCACCAAAGGTTCGGTCGTCCCTTGGCGTCACCCAACAGCTCGCCATCGTCACCACTATTCACGTTTGTTGTACGATCTGAGTGTCACCATGGATGTGGTTCTGGTTTATCATGAGCGTGGTGTGTGTGTATTATAGTTATACACCGGTTTTGGATCTAGGTCGACCAACCACACAAAAACCCTAATTTCAGTGAACTTTCAAGCTTCATACCTCAGAATTTCGTGGCCAAAGCTTCAAATCCGCTGTACTTTCTTGTAGAGGGCTTCAAGAGGGTCGTCTAGGCGCAAGAATCACTCGATTTGGTCAAGGTTTGAGCAAGTTATGGAGGTTTTAGTGATGAAATTCTAGAGAGACAGAGAATGAACGGTTTTGGGGTAGAGAGAGAGAGATTGCAATAAATGAGGTGAACCACCTCATTTGGTGTTTAAATACCCCTCGGGTATTCGGGTTCGTTTCGGTTACTCGGTTCGCGTTTTCGTCGTGTATTCGGATCGTTACGCGTATTTTTTCGTAAATTAAATATACAGAACAATTTTCAGGATGATTAGGATTCAAATATTATTAGAGTTTATTTTAAATATCGTTGGGTTTGTTTGTTTTTCGAATTAAATGATTTATACGCGTTTCGTTAATTCGTTCGCGATTTAATAAAATAATTTAGTTTATTTCTATTTATGATGAGTTTCAAAATTGTAAAATAGGAAATATTTTATTTCCTTAAATTTATGATCGTTCGTATCGTTATTCGTTTCCGTTTTCGTTTCGTCAGATCGCGTCGCCATCGCGCGTATTCGTTCGAATCGTCATTCCAACGAACACGTCGATTGTTTGGCTTTCTGATTCTTGTTTTCTACTGTTAAATCATTATTACAGAACATTAAACTTCCCGAATCATTCGTACAGATCGTCACCTCTACGAATAATTCGTCCGTTTAGCATTCCATAACAATAACCGTTAAAGTTTTGTTTTGTTTAACCTCACATACGTTTATACACCATAGAATCAAATCAAGTATTTATGTTTCAACATTGTGTTGTCTGACTTATTTCTGACTGTTAAACCCTAAAGTTTCAGTCAGATTCAGAAAATCGTTTAATAGTTTCATGTTAAATCAAAATGTATCAATAGCATAATATAGTTTTCACGTAAAGTGTACCTGAGTTACTGTACAGTTTACTGTTCCGGTAACGATTCCGGCACAGATGTTACAATTGGTGTCTCTTAAATTTCTTTCGCGTATTAGCTTTTCGCACCCATGGATACTCTCGTTTTTTGCTTCATAGACGAACTGGTGCCCCTGCTTTGGTTCATGGGGTTACCATGAATGAAGAAGAGTGGAGAGATAAATTTTTCTTTGTTAAGCGAACTTCCATTTCTAGGGGAATTCTCTTCCTGTTAGTTGGTTATTGAAGGGTAGGATATTCTGTTTTTTATTATTATATCTTGAGTTTTTTGCTAATCAATTTTTATTTATATTTGTGTTTCAGCACCAAAATTCGAGTCGTTGGTAAGTGGGAATCAGGATACCGAACAGAGGGTACAATCTTTGTTGTTGATTGAAGAAAGAGAGCGAAAGTTTGTTGCGACCTCCAAGGAAGATATCCCTGTTTCAACCTCATCTCACGGAGCATCCTCACAACAATCCTACGCCTAGATGACATCAGGTATCTTGTGAAACTGGGTTTTGAGTTTAATTGATTTCATAGTTTTCACATTTTGGTTTCTTATTTTCTCAGAATCAGCCTTCGATCTTGAAGACCTTACTGATTTCTTAACTATTAAGAAAGAGAAGGTCAGTCTAGTTGCTCCCAAGGCAAGGATTATGCATACTCGTTCCACCAAAACATCAAAGAAGTGCAAGGGTACTGATGTTGTTAATGTGGATGATGTTCCTGACCTCCCTGCTGTTGATCTTCTCCAAAAGGTTCTTTTTGTTTCCTTTATTTGTTTATTTTGGTGTAACTATATTCTCAAAATATCTTCATTTTGTAGGTCATCCTGAAAATTGTTGGTGATAAAAAGGCCTTTGAAAAGCAGATTGAAGACCTTGAAGATCAAAAGAAGATTGCTCTTGCCAAGGCCGGTCACTACGAGAAGGAAGCCTTGAAGTTCAAGAAATTGGCTAAGGATAATGATGCTGCCCATAAACTGAAGATAAAGGAGATCGTTGAAGGCACCAAAAATTCCGCTGCCGTAGCTATCCTTAAGGCCAAGATCCAAATGGCAGAAAAGTCGAAGCAGGAGGGTTCTGATTTATGGGACAAGGGCTTAGCCGATTGGGTCAAGGTTTTGGCTAAGCTGACTGGGGATATGGTAGAAACTTCTGATGCGGCGGCAAAGACGGCTAGCGTGGTGGAGACCAGCAAAGTAGCAGGGGGTGAGGATATTGGTGCAGGTGGAGGAGCAGGTGACGCGGTGATGGGTGATGAAGACAGAGTTGATAAGGTCTGAGCCCATCGTATTTGTGGTTCTTTTTATGGCGTTATGTAGTTTAAACAATATTTTGATGTTAAGTCCCTAGATGGGCAGACAATTTATGGAATTTTAGGTGGAGGGACCATGTGTTAACATGGTGAAGCCTAAAATATCCTTGTTTTCTTGTCTTGACATTTTCAGTATGTTGGGTGGAGGGACTATGTGTTTACATGGCGAAGCCCAATATACTGATCTTAGGATAGTTAAACTTTTGACTTAATAATCTCATTGAATATTTTGGACAATTGTGCTTGTTGTGCGGTTGCGGAATATTCCAAAGATATTCTTGACACTTATATTAGATTTTTAACTTAATAAGTAATTATACTTCAAACAGGATTATATGGTTTTGTTATATTAAGTATTTATGTTTTGTAAGTATTCTTATTTAAAGTGTTTTATTGAATACTTTTGTTAGCAGATATTCTAAAACCGACAAATGACTAGGAAATGTCTTGATTATCTGATAAGGATAGTGATTATGGGGAACTTAAGAATATCACTATAATTTTAATTATTTGGTTGATTTTTTGAAAATATTTGTCCAAGGCTTTATTCCAGGATCAGATATCTTTAAATGAAAGTTAACCGTATAATTAGAAATAAAGATTATTGTAGAGTTCTGAGATAAATACCAACTCTTTTGAAAGAGTAGACTTATTCATGAAGCTTTTTTTATCCCTGTCAGGATAATGTGTAAATTACATACCTTTATATCCTTAGGCATATTATGAATATACTTGTGCGATATCCTGAAATAGTCTTGGGAGTTGAGTCCGTCTCTTCGATATCTTTAGGCATGTTCCAAGTAGAAACCATATCCCAAAATATCCTTGAGAGTTTGTTCCTGCATCTGTTCAAAAACAAGAAAGATTGGGATAATCCCAATATACTGGCGACTAAGGCCGGTTAGACTGGCGACAAGGCCGAATATACTGGCGACTATGGCCGGAATACCGGCGACAAGGCCGATTATACCGGCGACTAAGGCCGAAAATACTGGAGACAAGGCCGAAAGTTACTGGCGACTAAGGCCGGAATGCTGGCGACTATGGCCAGGATACTGGCGACTTGGCCGGAATTCGGTGGATCCCTGGTTATAGTCTTTGAAAATGAAATTGTCAGCCACTCATGCGTGTACTTGTCCCAAAATCTCCAACTATACCAGGATATTACGAAGGATCCATTGTTATAATCTTTGATAATGAAATTGTCTGCCACTCATGCGTGTACTGGTCCCATTATCTTGGATTATAGCAGGATATACGTGCGCTACTGGCGAGGGTATGAACCCTGAGTCTTCATGAGAGACAAAAGTCTCTTGAGTTTTGATTTCAGATGAAAACTTTTTCTTGTGCAACCAGACATAAAGTCTCTGCATGGGTCTTCGACATAGTTTTGATTTCAGGTCAAAACTTCGCAACCAGACATATAGTCTTTGAGGGGATCTTGATCAAGTTTTGATTTCAGGTCAAAACTTGGGTTGATACATATAGCCTCGTATCTTCTCAAGCTATTCCTGCAAAACATAAAAATATTTTCGCAAAGGTAGGCATCAGAAATCCCTAAGCCTCTCCAATGCTTAAGTTACTGTCGAGATTTTTAAGAATATATCAGTATATATCACTAGAGATATTCAGGAATATGAGAATATTTAAATTGTACATGTTTTATAATCAATTATATGAAGTAAGTTTTGAGATGAATGGCATTCCATGCTCTTGGAAGAGGTTCACCGTCCATAGTAATTAATCTATATGCCCCCTTTCCAGCTTCGGAGTCAATTTTATAAGGTCCTTCCCATTTTGGGGCAAGCTTTCCATCCGTAGGGTTAGTAGTATTCTAGAATGCTTTTCTTAAAACAAAATCTCCTACTTGGAATCTTCTGATCCTTATATTCTTATTGTAGGATTTAGCTATCTTTTGCTGATAGGCAGCCATTCTAATCTTCGCAATATCCCTAGATTCATCAATAGTATCTATATCCTGAGATAATACTTCGTTATTAGCTTCTATAGTTTGTAGACTTGTTCTTGCAGTAGGGATAATCTTCTTAGTTGGGAGTACAACTTCATAACCAAATACTAATGAGAATGGCGTTTGACAAGTCGCATTTTTTGTAGTTATTCTATCTGCCCATAGGATAAACGAGAGTTCTTCAGCCCATTTTCCTTTCTTGGATCCCAACTTCTTTTTGAGATTGTTTATGATGATTTTATTGCTTGATTCCGCTTGGCCATTAGCTTGAGGATGTACTGGTGTGGAAGTAATCATTTGTATCCCCCATGCTTCACAAAAGTTAGTAATTCTTTTACCAATGAATTGAGATCCATTGTCGCAGGTAATCTTAGCAAGTATCCTGAATCTGGTCAGGATATTCCTTTTTATGAAGGATATTACTTCCTTTTCTCTAACCTGTACAAAGGCTTCAGCTTCAATCCATTTTGAAAAATAATCGGTCATGGCAAGCATGAATACTTTTCCTCCTGGTGCTTTTGGTAGTTTTCCTACTATATCCATTCCCCATTTCATGAATTGCCATGATGAGACTATTGGATATAAAGGTTCAGCTGGTTGGTGAAGGATATTGTTGTGTCTTTGGCAAGCGTCACATCTTTGGGAATAGGACATTACATCTATTCTCATAGTAGGCCAGAAATATCCTATTCTAAGGATTTTTGAAAGCAATGCTCTGCCCCCAGTGTGATTCCCACAATCTCCTTCATGAAAATCCTTCATTACTTCTAAACTCTCTGGTTTTTCTTAACATTTTAGATATGGACCAGCTACCGACTTCCTGTACAGGATATCCCTAATGAGTATGTATCTGGATACCCTGATATTAAAGGCTCTATGGTTTGTTTTTCCATCAGGTATTTTCCTGTTTGGAGATACTCTTTAATAGGTGTAATCCAGGATATCTCATGTGCATCAATATTTTTTGGTTTAAGGATTTGATTTGAATTTCCTATGTATATCGCTGGATTTAGGATATGTAGGATAGGGATATTGATATCATCACAAATTTTTAGAGATGATGCGAGGTTTTCTAATGCATCTGCTTCATCATTCTCTTATCTAGGAACCTGTGTGATATCAAAAGTGTAGAAATATCCTACTATTTCTTTAACTCTCTCTAAGTATTTTACTAATTTATCCCTTTTAACCATATAGGAACCATTAAATTGGTTTGCTATTAGTAAGGAATCAACGAATACATGGAGATTTCTTATGTTCATATCCCTAGCTAATTGGAGTCCCGCTATTAAGGCTTTGTATTCAGCTTCGTTATAAGTTTCTTGGAACTCACAACCGATTGATTGGGGTATTATGTCCCCCTGTGGAGATTTTAGTATTATCCCTAAACCTGTCCCTCTTACATTCGAGGCTCCATCAGTGTGTAGAGTCCATTCACCGGTATCCTCATCCAGGAGTTTAACTTCTGAATCTGCTTCTGGTTGAATATCACTACTAAAATCTGCCACAAAGTCTGCTAGTTCTTGACACTTAATTGTTGTTCTTGGTTCATAGATTAAATCGTAAGTGCTAAGTTTTACTGACCATTTGGCCATTCTTCCTGATAACTCAGGTTTTCTTAACACCGATTTAATTGGGTAATTTGTTTTTATATGTATCCTATGTGTCTCAAAGTAGTGCCTAAGTTTTGTTGATGCCATAATCAAAGCTAAGATTAATTTTTCTAGGTGGGAATACCTAGTTTCAGCATCTAATAGGCTCTTACTTACACAGTATACTGGATGTTGTGATCCTTGAAAATCTTTAACTAGAACCGCACTTACAGTGGTTCGGGATACTGCTAAGTACAGTGATAGTGGTTCATCATCTTCTGGTTTCATAAGTAATGGCGCTGAGGATAAGTATTCTTTCAACTCCTGTAGTGCCTTCTCGTGCTCTTCATCCCATTGAAACTTCTTATTCTTTTTAAGGATATCATAGACTCCTTTGAATTTTTCAGAAGATCTTGACATGAATCTATTAAGCGCCGCTATCCTTCCTGTTAATATCTGTACTTCTTTAACGTTTGTTGGGGATTTAAGGTTCAGGATAGCTTGGATTTGTTCTGGACCGGCCTCTATTCCTCTTTTAGTGACCATATATCCCAAGAACTTTCCTGATCTTACTCCAAAATGACACTTAGAAGGGTTGAGTTTCATATTGTATCGATCCAGGATATCGAATGATTCTTCGAGATCCCGAAGATGATCTTTGGTAATCTTTCATTTAACTACCATATCATCGATGTATACTTCCATAGTGTCCCCCAGCTTATCCTTAAACAACATATTAACCAGCCTTTGATAAGTAGCCCCCGCATTCTTCAAGCCAAATGGCAGTGCTGTATAGCAATATATCCCTGTTGGCGTCATGAAAGCAGTATCTTCTTGGTCCAAAGGTTCCATTTGGATTTGTTGGAATCCCGCCGATGCATCCATGAAGGTTAACATTTCATGGCCTGCTATAGCATCTACCATTGAGTCTATGTGTGGTAATGGAAAGGGGTCTTTTGGACAAGCTTTGTTTAGATCTGTGTAATATACACAAGCTCTCCACTTTCCATTCTTCTTTTGAACCACAACTACGTTAGCCAGCCACCTTGGTAATTTTACTTCCCTAATCATCTTAGCTTTGAGAAGTTTTTCTACTTCTTCTTGGATGATTGCGTTCCTCTCAGGAGCGAATTTCCTTCTTTTTTGGTGGATAGGTTTGAAGCTTTTATCTATCCCCAACTTATGCATGATCACGTCTGAGGATATCCCTGTCATATCCTCGTGTTTCCAAGCGAAGGTAGAAATTCTTGACTTCAGGAAGCAAATCAATTTCTCCTCAATATTCTCGGGGATATCAGTTCCTATGAGGACTTTAGTCTCGGGATCCTCGGGATTAAGTAGTATTTCTTTTACTTCTTTTTCCCGGGATTCCTGATTATCCCCAAGGTTGCTCTTTGATTGCTATGTTGAGGTTGATTTCTTCGTCGCCTTCATCGAGGACGAACAACACTCCTTGGCTTCCTGTTGGTCGCTGCCAATCTTCACGACTCCCCATGGTGTAGGTAGTTTAACACATTGATGATATGTCGAGGGAACTGCCTTCATATTGTGTATCCATGGTCTACCTAATATGATATTATAACAAGACAAAGAATCTATAATACCAAAGCGTTGCATAGTGTGACACCTCACAAATTCCAGGTCAGCGCTTATATTATTTTAATAATAATGTTTATTATTATTTCATACGTGGCACTAGAATAATTGTATTTAGTGTGACACGTGGCAGAACAGACCAAACACACCAATGGTTCAAGGAACTATCGCACAACTCTAACACGTGTCTTGAATAACGAACGTTGGTGAACGGATCAAACCATAGAACACTTTCACTGCACATTAAGTTCCGGGGAACCTAAGTTAGTAGAACGATGTTCATATGACGAGAAACGATACTCGTAATCGAAAAATACGCGAAGAATGGATCAAAACATGAAAATGGGCCAAATTGGGCCGGATCTAGGGTCCAGGCGGTACGCCTGACCCGAGGATCCCTACCCAGGCGATACGCGCGGATGAGGAGGGACGCCTCACATCTGGCTGCCTCGCGCGTAACGCCTGGCCTTGGTGGTCAACGTCAGGCGATACGCCTGGCTACTCTGACACTTAAAAATCTTGTAAATCTCATGATTACCACACCATACTTCTTTTACCCAATCCTACACGTAAATCCTTCTATTTAAACCCCCATAACGTCTGATTTTAGTCCCATAACACCATAATTACCTCAAGGGACCTTTGGAAGCCATGGTTGCATCTTGGGAAGCTTATTCTTGAAGATCTTGAAGTTTTGAGGCACAAAGGAGCTCCAAGAACACCACACTCCATTCTCTCTCGTGATTAAAGCTTGCTTAGCCACATTTTGAAGCATTAGAAGGTAGTTCTAGCACCCTTGTAGTCTAAAAACACCATTACACACACACTTGATCCAAAGCTGTCAGGTCAAACACGGTCAACACGGTCAAACACGGTCAACGCGACCCACAAAACAACTTGGAGTTGTTGAACTCAAACACGGTCCCGTGAGACCCACATGTATGCAAACACAAACTTATGGTACCTATGTGATATAGGTAACCACTAGCCGGCGAGCTACACTGTTCTCGTGAAGAACACGCACTACTTAACTCAGGTGAGTTTACGGCCCCACTTTTACTCTTTAACTGTTTTGCTAAACTATTGGGGTGAGAATACAATGCAACTGTTTTAGATATATGACTGGTATGTTGTGAAAACCATTTTCGAGTGTAACTATTATCGCTTAAAGTCCTCACTTATCCTTACCGTTAGTTGTGTAAACAAACGAGTCGTAATTACGTAGTACTACTGGGTTTGACTAGCCCCACTCGACACCAATGTTGACTGGAGCTCATAACGAGTGTAATTTCGATGTGAATTGCGAGTTCAGCGATGACTCGCGTAGGCAAACGGAAACAGTCTAGTTTCGGTAAGATGAACTTACACACTCCACGGATCGTAGTATCCAACAACTAAACTTAACATACCCAGTATATGTCTGTTTACTATTTCTGTCTGTCTAAACCTGTGAACTCACCAACTTTTTAGTTGACACTTTTCGCATGTATTCTCAGGTAATTAATGGAGCACACGCTAGGATGCGCACAAGGAAGCTTTAAGGAGTCTGGCTTGCATATAGACTCTTGTCCTAGGCATTGTGTGCATTGGATGTGTTTTAAAACAATTTAAATTATGTAGTGTCTGTTAAACAATTTACTTTCCGCTGCAAACCTATTTACTTATAATGTTGAAACATTTTCCGCTGCATATTAAATGAAACTATGTTATTTTGCAATTCTGTGTGAATGTGAAACTCATATAGAGTCGTTCTATATGACCATGAGCTGTGATCCTGGCCACGTCACACCCACGTGGACTGACACCACGAGTGGGAATTTGGGGGTGTGACAGACTGGTATCAGAGCCTTGGTTATAGGGAACTAGGTTTGCATATAGTAAACTTAGACTATAGCCACTGCTCTAGATTAGACACTACACTTAGAATTTTCACACTTATATTATTGTTATCACTGTAAATTAATACTGACTGACTTAGAACTTACAGGATGGACAATAACAAAGATCCGAAAGGGAAGGACACGGGGAAACGCTCGTATGAGTATGAGCTTACTGAGGAGGACAAGCAGAAGATTCAGGAGATAGTGGAGCAGGTATATTCTCAAGAGTCCAAGAGACTTCGACCCTCGACCAGCAGGGGACCATGGGACTGGTACCCTACTACCCTTGCTGTTTGGGCGAGGGAAGAGAGAGTACCCAAGTTGCCTTTGCTAGGAGACACATCTACTGGACCACCCCTACCACCGATTGGAATGCCCATGGAGCGGGCATTCGCTGCATTGATCTCGCGTTATAGACGTGAGTCCTGTCAGCTACGCGTGATGACTGATGGGTTTAGGGATCTGTTGGAGCATAGTCGGCGTCTCCAGAAACACGTGGATAACTTGGAGGAGAGACTCGCACGCGTTGAAGGGACGCAGGATGACTTGGTCGCTAGGACTCAGGATGTGATCCAGCGACAGGAGGAGGTCACAACTGCGATTACAGACATCCATGATAGGACTACGTTGCTCGAGGAGCAACAGGATTTCTTAGCCGGAGTGACACAAGGACACGCTGGGAGATTGGCAGCCGTGGAGGACGCCAACGAGGAGAACCTTGCCATGATCCAGGCAAGCGACGCCATGCTGAATGCATGGGTCGAACAGTTTATTGTGGAACCACAGCTTGAGCCAGAACCCCAATTCGAGCCGGTGGATCTCGATGAGGAAGATTTTGATGAGGATCCAGACGAGGATCCTGATGAGGATGACGATGATGGCCCTGCTGATAGTGGAGATTCACACTCCACGATTGTCTAGTTAGGATTTCTATTTCAGTATCCTACTTTTGTATCACTTAGCCGAGCGGGATGTGCTCGTGCAAATTTTGTAGCATCTCTTTTGGAAAATATTGTACACAAACTTATTATCATTAATGGAAAGATGCTTTACTTTGTTGCTTATATATATCATGGCTATGACTATTGTTAACATGACATCTGACCTAACAATTGACTAACACTCTAACTTATGCTAACTAACATCCTAACCTTTCCATATAGAAACATGTCCGGAAGGGGAACCCATGCCCTTCGACTCAAACGTAAGGCAGAAAAGGCACGAATCGACATGATGGTCGAACGCAAATTCAACAAGGTACTCGCGGAGTACGAGGCCAACCATCACGCCAGCGAGACGAGTGGTACTAACAACGGTATTAACTCTTGCCTAACATGACTAACATAGTATAGACAGTCTAGACACTAACACGTTGCATTGAACCCCGACGCACAGGATCCCACGGGGGAGCGACGAAGGGATGCTCGTTTAAGGCGTTCCTGAGCTGCCACCCTCACAAGTTTCAAGGTACTGAAGGAGCCGTGGGACTGCTTCGTTGGATAGAGAAGCTGGAGTCAGTTTTCTCTATAGCTGAATGCTCGGATGAGAACCGGGTAAAATACGCCACGGGAACACTGGAGGGACCGGCTCTCACCTGGTGGAACACTCATGTCCAAACCCTTGGACTGGACACCGCAAACTCAATTCCGTGGGACAACTTCACCAGGATGCTTCACGAAGAATACTGTCCTCGGGATGAAATTAGGAAACTGGAGGAAGAGTTCTGGGTGCACAAGATGGTAGGATCAGAGATCGAGAAGTACTGTACTCGGTTTCATGAACTGTGCAAGCTGTGCCCGGCGATGGTGACGCCGGAGTACAAGAAGATTGAGCAATTTATCAGTGGATTGCCGGAACAAATCCAGAGCACGGTCACTGCTTCCGACCACTCTACTATCCAACCACTGATACGCTTGGCACACAAACTGACTGATCAGGCAGTAGCCCAGGGAAAGCTACCTAAAAGGGGTGAACATCTGAAACCCCAAGAACCCAAGCGAAAGTGGGAGCCCAGCAACAACCGCACCTTCTCACCTCAGCAACCGACCCAACACCGGCCTGCACCTGCCAAGGTTTTCACTGCCACCCAACCGAACACTCAGGGTAAGGGAGGATATCAGGGCAACAGCCCAAAATGCAACATCTGCAACTATCATCATTTTGGCCCATGCAAAAAGGGCAAGTGCACCAACTGTGGCAGAAATGGACATCTGGCTAAAGAATGTCGATCAAACCCCAATCCAAATCTCAACAAAAATGACACCTTAAAGGGATGCTTCACTTGCGGGAAGCCAGGGCATATGCGCCGAGATTGCCCACAAAACAAGAACACTGGAGACAACCCGGCAAGGGGAAGAGCATTCGTAATTGGATCGGGTGAAGCTAAAGATGACCCCAATGTCGTCACCGGTACGTTTCTTTTAAATAATGTTTATGCTAGCATATTATTTGATACCGGTGCCGATAGAAGTTTTATATCTAGTGAATTTAGTAAACTGTTTGATATGACACCAACACCACTAGACTATAAGTACACCGTAGAGTTAGCGGACGGCAAGCTGATTGAAACACAACACATCCTCAAGGGATGTGTTTTGACACTAGCAACCCATCAGCTGATGATTGACTTGATGCCAGTAACTCTCGGGAGCTTCGACGTGGTGATTGGAATGGATTGGCTATCTGCAAATCATGCCGAGATCGTGTGCAATGAGAAGATCGTGCGAATTACATTGCCAAGTGGAGAGCAAATCTCAATCCAAGGAGAACGGCGTGGGATACCGTTAAACATTATGTCCTGCATGAAGGCGAACAAATATCTGAAGAAAGGATATACGGCTATCCTAGCCCTTATTACCGAACAACCAAAGAAGGAACGGAAGATCGAGGACATCGCTATTGTTCGCGATTATCCGGAAGTCTTTCCTGACGATCTTCCGGGACTACCACCAGCACGACAAGTGGAGTTTCAGATAGATCTGACACCAGGAGCAGCACCAATAGCCAAGGCACCATACCGATTGGCTCCTACTGAAATGCAGGAATTATCTAATCAACTGCAAGAGTTGTTAGATAAAGGGTTCATCCGACCGAGTTTCTCACCTTGGGGAGCACCGGTCTTGTTTGTGAAGAAGAAAGACGGTTCATTCCGTATGTGTATAGACTACCGAGAACTGAACAAGGTGACGATCAAGAATCGATACCCTCTACCTCGAATAGACGACCTGTTTGATCAGTTGCAAGGGTCAAGCTACTATTCAAAAATCGATTTAAGATCTGGTTACCATCAACTCAGAGTACAAGAAGGAGATATACCGAAGACAGCCTTCAGAACACGGTACGGACATTACGAATTTCTGGTAATGCCTTTTGGACTGACTAACGCACCGGCCGTATTCATGGATCTCATGAATCGGGTGTGTAAACCATATCTCGACAAGTTCGTAATCGTATTCATTGATGACATCCTGATCTATTCTAAGACTCGAGAAGAACATGCCGAACACTTGAGACGTGTCTTAGAACTACTGAAGAAGGAACAATTGTACGCGAAATTCTCCAAATGTGATTTATGGATTCGCGAAGTTCAGTTCCTTGGGCACGTGGTAAACGCGAAAGGGATACATGTAGACCCAACTAAGATTGCGGCAATCAAGAACTGGACTGCACCTAAGACTCCAACAGAGGTACGACAGTCCTTGGGATTGGCCGGGTACTACAGGCGGTTTATCGAGGGATTTTCGAAGATTGCGCAATCATTAACTTCCCTTACACATAAAGACAAGAAGTTTGAATGGGGAGAAAAACAAGAAGCTGCTTTTGACTTGTTGAAGCAGAAGTTGTGCAGTGCACCAATTCTATCACTACCAGACGGGTGCGAAGACTTTGTAGTCTACTGCGACGCATCGAAGCAAGGACTCGGTTGTGTACTGATGCAACGCGAGAAGGTCATAGCTTATGCGTCACGACAATTGAAAGTGCACGAGAAAAATTACACGACCCATGATCTGGAGTTAGGAGCCGTAGTATTTGCATTAAAGATCTGGAGACACTATCTGTACGGTACCAAGTGCACTATATTCACGGATCATAAGAGCCTGCAGCACATTTTCGATCAAAAGGAGCTAAACATGAGACAACGCAGATGGGTCGAGTTGATAGGTGATTATGACTGTGCAATCAAGTATCATCCCGGGAAAGCCAATGTAGTAGCCGATGCATTAAGTAGAAAGGAAACAATCAAACGCGTACGAGCACTACAACTTACCATTCATTCTGAACTACCTCATCAGATTCGAGTCGCACAACAAGAAGCTCTGAAAAAGGAAAACCTTATCCTCGAAGCTATGCGGGGTATGGATAAACAGATGAAACAGAAAGACGACGGAGCTTACTATCTGATGGACCGAATTTGGATTCCACGCTACGGGGGATTGAGAGAAGTAGTGATGGATGAAGCTCACAAGAGTCGATACTCGGTACATCCAGGTTCTGACAAGATGTACCACGACCTAAAGACAACTTACTGGTGGCCGAACATGAAATCTAAAATCGCGAACTATGTGAGTAAGTGTCTGACTTGCTCAAAGGTCAAGGTCGAATATCAGAAACCGTCAGGGTTACTCCAACAACCGGAAATTCCAGTCTGGAAATGGGAGCAGATTTCTATGGATTTTATCACCAAGCTGCCAAAGACAACAAGTGGTTGCGATACCATCTGGGTTATCGTAGACCGACTCACGAAATCGGCACACTTTCTTCCGATTAAGGAAACCGACAAGTTGGAAAAGTTAACCCGAATCTATTTAAAGGAAATCGTATCCAGACATGGAGTTCCAATCTCTATAATATCCGACCGAGACAGTCGTTTCACGGCACATTTTTGGAAATCCTTGCACAAGGCACTCGGGACGAGATTGGATATGAGAACTGCTTATCATCCACAGACGGATGGTCAGAGTGAACGAACCATCCAAACCCTAGAAGACATGCTTCGGGCCTGTGTGATTGACTTCGGTAACAGCTGGGAGACTCACCTACCTTTGGTGGAATTCTCTTACAATAACAGTTATCACACCAGCATCGGAGCTGCACCTTTTGAGGCACTTTATGGACGTAAATGCAGATCACCACTTTGTTGGGCAGAAGTTGGTGAAAGCCAACTGACCGGACCTGAGCTCGTGCACGAAACAACTGAAAAGATCGTGCAGATACGTAACCGAATGGCAGCAGCTCGGGATCGACAGAAAAGCTACGCCGACAAAAGGCGCAAGCCTTTGGAATTCCAAGTGGGAGATCGAGTACTTCTTAAAGTCTCGCCTTGGAAGGGAGTGATTCGATTTGGAAAGCGGGGAAAGCTAAACCCTCGCTATATCGGACCATTCGAGATCACTAAACGGAGAGGCCCTGTGGCCTACGAACTACAGCTACCACATGAATTGAGTAGCGTACACAATGTGTTTCATGTTTCGAACCTCAAGAAATGCTTATCGGACGAGACGCTCGCAATCCCTTTGGAGGAGATCCAGATTGATGAACAACTTCACTTCGTTGAGGAACCGGTGGAAATCATGGATCGGGAAATCAAGAAGTTGAAACTCAGTAAAATACCAATTGTAAAAGTTCGTTGGAACTCACGGTGAGGACCGGAATACACCTGGGAGCGAGAGGACCAGATGAAACAGAAATACCCTCACCTATTCTCCAACCAGACTAAACCAGCAACACGAACTGAATTTCGGGACGCAATTCCTATTAACTGGGGGATGATGTGACACCTCACAAATTCCAGGTCAGCGCTTATATTATTTTAATAATAATGTTTATTATTATTTCATACGTGGCACTAGAATAATTGTATTTAGTGTGACACGTGGCAGAACAGACCAAACACACCAATGGTTCAAGGAACTATCGCACAACTCTAACACGTGTCTTGAATAACGAACGTTGGTGAACGGATCAAACCATAGAACACTTTCACTGCACATTAAGTTCCGAGGAACCTAAGTTAGTAGAACGATGTTCATATGACGAGAAACGATACTCGTAATCGAAAAATACGCGAAGAATGGATCAAAACATGAAAATGGGCCAAATTGGGCCGGATCTAGGGTCCAGGCGGTACGTCTGACCCGAGGATCCCTACCCAGGCGATACGCGCGGATGAGGAGGGACGCCTCACATCTGGCTGCCTCGCGCGTAATGCCTGGCCTTGGTGGTCAACGTCAGGCGATACGCCTGGCTACTCTGACACTTAAAAATCTTGTAAATCTCATGATTACCACACCATACTTCTTTTACCCAATCCTACACGTAAATCCTTCTATTTAAACCCCATAACGTCTGATTTTAGTCCCACAACACCATAATTACCTCAAGGGACCTTTGGAAGCATGGTTGCATCTTGGGAAGCTTATTCTTGAAGATCTTGAAGGTTTGAGGCACAAAGGAGCTCCAAGAACACCACACTCCATTCTCTCTCGTGATTAAAGCTTGCTTAGCCACATTTTGAAGCATTAGAAGGTAGTTCTAGCACCCTTGTAGTCTAAAAACACCATTACACACACACTTGATCCAAAGCTGTCACCAACGGGTCGTTAGGTCAAACACGATCAACACGGTCAAACACGGTCAACGCGACCCACAAAACAACTTGGAGTTGTTGAACTCAAACACGGTCCCGTGAGACCCACATGTATGCAAACACAAACTTATGGTACCTATGTGATATAGGTAACCACTAGCCGGCGAGCTACACTGTTCTCGTGAAGAACACGCACTACTTAACTCAGGTGAGTTTACGGCCCCACTTTTACTCTTTAACTGTTTTGCTAAACTATTGGGGTGAGAATACAATGCAACTGTTTTAGATATATGACTGGTATGTTGTGAAAACCATTTTCGAGTGTAACTATTATCGCTTAAAGTCCTCACTTATCCTTACCGTTAGTTGTGTAAACAAACGAGTCGTAATTACGTAGTACTACTGGGTTTGACTAGCCCCACTCGACACCAATGTTGACTGGAGGTCATAACGAGTGTAATTTCGATGTGAATTGCGAGTTCAGCGATGACTCGCGGAGGCAAACGGAAACAGTCTAGTTTCGGTAAGATGAACTGACACACTCCACGGATCGTAGTATCCAACAACTAAACTTAACATACCCAGTATATGTCTGTTTACTATTTCTGTCTGTCTAAACCTGTGAACTCACCAACTTTTTAGTTGACACTTTTCGCATGTATTCTCAGGTAATTAATGGAGCACACGCTAGGATGCGCACAAGGAAGCTTTAAGGAGTCTGGCTTGCATATAGACTCTTGTCCTAGGCATTGTGTGCATTGGATGTGTTTTAAAACAATTTAAATTATGTAGTGTCTGTTAAACAATTTACTTTCCGCTGCAAACCTATTTACTTATAATGTTGAAACATTTTCCGCTGCATATTAAATGAAACTATGTTATTTTGCAATTCTGTGTGAATGTGAAACTCATATAGAGTCGTTCTATATGACCATGAGCTGTGATCCTGGCCACGTCACACCCACGTGGACTGACACCACGAGTGGGAATCTGGGGGTGTGACACATAGAGTTTACCCCCTCGATATATACTGGTAATTTAATTTCTCCAATGGTAGCTTTGGCTTCTCCGCTGAATCCAACCAAAACCAAAGATTTGGTAGTTATTTCGGATTCAGGGATATTCATTCTCTTGAGTGTCTCTAATTGGATAATATTCACCGAACTTCCTCCATCAATGAGTATCCTGCGTACATAGTGGTTAGCAACATATAAAGTAATTACTAACCCATCATGATGAGGATCTATGATGTTTTCTCTATCCTGTTCTTCAAAGGATATCACAGTATCCTTAGTTACTGTTGAAGTTTTTGTGGGTCTTTCTCCATTCTCCATCTTAGCCTCTTTAGCATGTTTTCTGGCTGCATAATAAGAAGTACCACATATGTCAAATCCAACAGAGATAAAGTTTATTACCTTGGCATCCTTTGGTGGGGATGCAACTCTTTTTGGGAATCCATCAGGATCCTGCCTTCTTTCTTTCTTTTTACCGAGCAGTTCCTTGAGATGGCCTTTGCTTAGTAAATAGCTTATTTCTTTCCTCAAGGCAATGCAATCTTCGGTTACATGTCCAAAGTCTTCATGAAATGCGCACCATTTGGACTTATCTTTCGCGGCGAACTTCTTATCCTTGGGAGGCCATCTGTCTTTTTCTCCTAAATCCTGCATAGGACACATCAATTCAGGGATATCTACAGAAAAACAATAATCAGATATCCTGGGATATTCTTCATCATCTTCATCGTTATCCACATAATTGATCTTATGGTTGTCGGATTTGTAGTATGGCTTGGGTTTGAATGACTTGCTGGTGGGTGAATCCAACTTCCTTTTGCCTTGGTCATTGGGAGGATTTGTAGTAATCCTCTTCTGTATCTATTTATCATCTTCCAATCAGATTAACCTTAATGTCGCGGTTTTTTTGACTTTGTCCATGTTCCTGCAAGGATTCATAACCAAATCATCATAAAAAGGTGAGTTTTTCTGCAATCTCATTTTGAATGCTTGAACAGCCGTAGTGATATCGAGGTTAGGGATATCTAAAGATTCTCTACCAAACTTGTTTACATAACTCCTTAAAGTCTCATCCGATCCCTGTGTTATCTTGTAGAGATCACTAGTTAGCCTTTCAAATGTCATGCTACATGAAAATTGATTATTAAATAAGTTAATCAAATGAGCAAATGAAGTGATCGTGTAAGGAGGAACGTTGAGTAGCCATTTCAAGGCTGCCCCTATTAATGTTGAGCCGAATCCTTTACATAGGCAAGCTTCCTTCAGATGTGGGGGAATAAGATTTCTCTCCATTCTTTCCCTATATTGTGCTACATGTTCTTCGGGATTCGTGGTCCCATCAAACAATTTCATGGTGGGAGTTTGGAATCTTTTCGGGATTTCAGCATCACATATTGGTGGAGCGA
This sequence comes from Mikania micrantha, assembly GCA_009363875.1. Taxonomy (NCBI): domain Eukaryota; kingdom Viridiplantae; phylum Streptophyta; class Magnoliopsida; order Asterales; family Asteraceae; genus Mikania; species Mikania micrantha. The sequence continues at coordinate 118,004,185 of CM018691.1, read as the reverse complement.
ATCTTGATATCCTGTGGGTGATTGCTTGTACTTCCGGGATAGGCTTGACTACTCCTGGTACACTTGAGATCATATCCCGAAGTTTCTGGATTTCCTTGGCCACTTGAAGAGATATTCCTGTTTCCTGTGATGAACCAAGGTTAGTAGTATCTAACAGAGAATAATTGTAAGTGTTACCAGTTAATGGTGTAGGGAGTGATGTTCTAGGGATAAGGAGATTATCCCGGGATATTCCCAGATCTTGGGATCCTGATGAAGTTCCGATACTGGTTTGCATTGGGATAAAGTCTCCAGAATGATTCCCGGATATCCCTGATGTTCCAAAATCAAGGATCCTCGGAGCTATTGGTGTAGTAACTTCAACTTGCTTGTTCTTCTCAGCCTTCAAGTTTTCCATTTCTCTGAGAAGTCTTTGATTCATTCGTTGTTGATCTATCATCTGCTGCTGTACCTGTTGAAACATACTCAAAATATCATTGTTAGAAACAAGGATAGGAGCTGTAGTGGTCATTCTTGTCGAAGGAACACATTCGGCCACAAATGTAGTCTTTTTTCCAGAATTGTCGGGCTTCTTGGTGAAAACAGGAATCTGCAAAGGCATATTAGTAGTGGCAGCAGAAACAGTAGGTAATGAAGAAGTTGATCTCGGTTGTGAAGCCATTTTTCGATATATTCCTTCAGAAAACACCTTTAAACAAGGTTTTAATTATAAAAAACACAAGTTTGGCCCACGGTGGGCGCCAAATTGTTTCGGGTAAAAATTAACAAGATTGAATTTAGGAAAACCGAATTAGAAAAGTGGGGTATTGTGTTTTACAAGAAAATATATTGAGTATACAAAATATGTGATAAGAATATCCCCGAATATCCCTGGGGATATTTGAATATATCAAACAACAAAAATAGAAAGACACACGAGATTTATACGAGGAAAAGCCCTTAATCCCTTAGGATTGCCGGCATAAAAACCTCGGGAGGTGACAAATGTCACTCTGCCTAGTTTTATTGATAAGTAAATGAATGAGAATACAATGAAAGAGCACAAGTTGATCGATGCTAAGTTGCTAATAAGCTTCAGTGAGTTTCTTGTGTGTTTTCTAGGTATCCAGTGACCTATATCGATCAATTGCCTCGGTATTTATACTAAGAATTTACAAATGAACGGTCAACAACGTTCATATGGTAGTTCCGAATATTCCGGTACTTTCCAATCGTGGGAGACTCATTCAAATCGTTCGCATAAATCTTACTTAGATTCTTTATCCAAGTTTGGTTAGTTGATAATGCTTCCGTGATATTGGGACCAGCTATGTGCCAACCTTTCAATCCCTGAAATATCATAATATATGTTAAGTAACAGAAATAATTGTTAGCGATAGTACATATCCTTAAAATATCCCTGATCCCGAAATATCCCTGATCCCGAAATATCCCGGATCCTGAAATATCCCGAGTGAGAATATTTTGCGCCTAACAATAGCCATTCAATTTAATGGCTCCTATACAGCTAAAGGAGATAAATTGGCATAATATTTGGAGATTGCCAAGGATACATCAGGATATTTTTATACCTTTGATATCACTTAAGTGCCAAGGGAAGAGAATGCCGAAGCAGACGCATTAGCAAACCTAGCTTCATCCCTAAGGATCCTTGAGGATATCAATATTCCCATCCTACATATTTTAAGTCCGGCAATAGACATGCTCGAGACAAATCAGATTACTGAACCTAAGGATATAGAGGTTCGAGATTCAGAAGCACATGAAATATCCTGCAATATCCCTATCAGGAATTACCTTCAAACACGAAATATACCTGATGAAAAAATAAATCCTGGAGCTTTTAAAACTAAAGTATCCAAATAAACAATCAGTTGCAGGTCCATAAATAAGGTGTTTGGAGAAACCTGAAAGTTTAGAAGTAACGAAAGATATCCATGAAGGAGATTGTGGGAATCACACTAGGGGTAGAACATTATTCTCAAAGACCCTAAGAACATGATATTTTTGGCCAACTATGAGAAGACATGCAATGTCTTATTCCCAGAAATGTGATGCTTGTCAAAGACATAGTAATATTCTTCATCAACCAGCTCAACCCTTATATCCGATAGTCTCATCATGGCCATTCACGAAGCGGGGAATGGATATAGTAGGTAAATTACCCAAAGCACATGGAGGAAATGTGTTTATGCTTGCTATGATAGACTACTTCTCAAAATGGATTGAGGCTGAAGCCTTTGTCCAAGTTAGAGAGAAAGAGAGTAATCTCATTCATAAAGAGAAATATCCTGATCAGATTCGGGATACCCACGGAAATCACTTTGGATAATGGATCACAGTTTATAGGCAAAAGGACTACAAACTTTTGTGAAAGCTGGGGCATAAAGATGATAACCTCTACACTTGTCCATCCTCAAGCCAATGGTCAGGTAGAATCAAGCAACAAGATAGAGCAACTACAAAAAATGCGAATGGTTAGACAACATTCTCATTAGTATTTGGTTCTGAAACCGTGCTCCCAACTGACATGGTTATCCCTACTGCGAGATCGAGTTTGCAAACTCTATAATCTAATAACGAGACACTATCTCAGGATCTAGATAACATTGATGAACTTAGGGATATTGCAAAGATAAGATTGGAAACATATCAAAAAAAGATAGCCAAATCCTATAGTAAAAATATTAGAATCCGAAGATTCCAAATTGGAGATTTGGTTTTGAGAAAAGCATTCCAGAATACTACCAATCCAGCTGATGGAAAACTTGCTCCAAAATAGGAAGGACCTTATAGGATTGAATCCGAAGGTGGAAAAGGGGCATATAAGTTAACCAATATGGAAGGAGAACCTCTTCCAAGGTCATGGAATGCTATTCATCTTAAGTTATACTTTATATAAAGTTTGTTATTTCAAACTACAAAAGGTAGTTACTTCAACTCTATATTGATATTTCTTAATATTCCTATGTACATTTATTCTTGTATAATGTTATATATTCTTAATTATCCTGGAACAGACTTAAGCATCGGAGGGGCATTAGGATTCCTGATTCCCACCTTTGAAAAAGTGTTAATGTTTTGCAGGTATAACTGGAGAAAAGACAAGACTTTATGTCTCATACAAGTTTTGACCTGAAATCAAAACTTGAAGAAGAACCCCATAGAGACTATATGTCTGGTTGCGAAGTTTTGACCTGAAAACAAAACTATGTAGAAGACCCATGAAGAGACTATATGTCTGGTTGCAAAGTTTTGACCTGAAATCAAAACTCAAGGGACTTTTGTCTCTCAAACGAACTAGGGTTCATACACCCTCGCCAGTAGCGCATGTTTATCCTTTATAGTCTGAGATAATGAGATCAGTACATGCATGAGTGGCTGGCAATTTCATTATAAAGGGTTATAATCACGGATCCTCCGAAATATCCCTGTATAGTTGGTGTGACAACCAGAAAATTTTTGTTTCTCAAACACTCTTGCTCCTCAAACACTACCAACAACAACCAAATTTCGAGACGAAATTTCTTTCAACAAGGGGATGATGTGACACCCGGCAATTTCAGGTAAATTGCGACTCTTACATTCTTTACATTTCACATTCATACTTGTTGCATTTCATTTAATTATGTTTAATTAGATGAGTTGAACACAAACAACTGTGAAACGATAGTTCGAGGAACTATCGAATCATACATTGCACATTGGTTTTGGAAACCAAGTGTGGCAAACACAACACTAACACAAATCAATAATTCGGGGAATTATTGAATTGTGCATCACACATTGATTGGGATTAATCAAGCGTGCAAACACTTCATAAAACGCGAACACAAACTATCGAAGATAATTCGAGGAATTATCGAAACACACACACGAGTCTCACGAACGTTGGTGATCAATCAAAATTATGTGTTATTATTGTATTATGCGCTAAACATGCATTGGATGTTTAGGATAAACATTAGGAATCAAGCACGAGCGAAATCGAATCATCGAAATCGAAAAACAAGTAAATGGACCCGTCGCGGTAAGCGAAGGTCCCTTGGCGAAAGGCTTCGCGGTACGCGAAGCAAACCGGGAGTTGAGACTCCCGAATCCCATCGCGATACGCGAAGAAGAATTCTGATCGGCCTTCGCGATACGCGAAGGCCATGCAGATTGAAATTTTTATAATAATCAACCCCAAACACATTCAATCGGTTTTTCCATATTTTCTTCGAACTTCCACTCAATTTCTCGACCAGAACCCATCTGAAACCAAGCTTCAACCTCTGGAATCATCATTGGAACCATCTTGGGGCATCTTGAACCATTGGAGCTTCAAGGATGAGTCATGGTGTAACACCCCAACCAATGGCGGAATCATCGGAGCGTACACGAAGTGTAGATTGTTCAAAAGCACAGGGTGTTTATTGTTATAAATTCAAACCATTCATTATCATAAATTTAAACATAGCATTCAAATAACTTCAAACATCCAATACATCATGAAAGGAAATATTTAATCAAACAATTAAATGTTAAACATATTAATAAAACTAAATCAACTCTCTAAGCAAGCCTATGTAGCATTCCCACCTGAAACATGTTTAAATAAAAAGGGTCAACTATAAAGTTGGTGAGCTTCACAGGTTTAAGCACACACACCAAAATAGTTGAATAAAATGTTGATAAATGTTGTAAATAATATGTGTAATCAAACATTATGAACATACAATATTGAATTAGTAAATAAAGCAGATCAACTAATGTTAACAGAATAATGTATGACCATGGTAAGCATCGCAATGCTTGAACTAGTAACTATCACTGCGGGCTTCCCCCGAAGGGTAAATCAAACACAGTGGAATGGCCGGTCAATAGATCTATCATAGTCACTAGGGGTGATCAATTCTAAATGTTAACTAATGTTCAATATGTATAATGTCATAAACTAGTTGCACAAAATAGTTTAAAAGATTTAATAACATGTTTCACCCCAAATAATAAAAACATAAAAAGGGGCTATGAAGACTCACCTTGTGTGATGAGCTATTCGTTGCAATTAAATGACAAATATGTAGTCCAAATAATATCCAACTCGATTTAGCTTAACCTATAATTCAATCGCACGCAACTAATGTAACTATGACTTTGCATAAAATTTCATAATGTATTTGTGTTCCATATGTTTATAACCAAATCCATAAATATGATTTTATAAAAATTGTTTCAAGTCGTGTTATTGTTTAAAATTTAAAATGTTTATTAATGTTGAAAAATACTATCAAAATAATAATAATTATATTAATAATGGTAATAGTGATAAAAGTAATAATACTAATAATACTAATGTTAAAAATAATACTAGTAATAATAATAATAATATTAATAATAATAAGAATAATAGTAAAAATGATATTTTTAATAACATCAATAATAATTGTAATAGCAATAATAATAATAATATTTGTATTAATAATAATAATAATAATAATAATAATAATATAATAATTTTGTTAATACTGTGATCATAATAATAAAAATATTAATGGTCATAATAACAATTATACTATTAATAATATTAGCAATAGTAATATAAATATCTTTGATAATGGTAATAATAATTAATAATAATACTAACTATAATAACCATAATAAGATAATAATTTATAATAATATTAACTAAAATAACTACACTAATTATAAATATATTTTCAAAGAAATAAGTAAATAAATATATAATACATAAACTAAATATAACTTTTTATGTATTTAATTAAAGAAATAAATTAATTAATTAAATAAATAACTGAATAATATATTTTTTTATCAGATTAATAGTTTTTAAATTTATAAAAATTTTGGTGAAATCAGAATTTAAAAATAATCAGTAAATAAAATGATATAAAAATATTTGTGAAAATAGCCCAAAAACCCGGAAACCGGCAGGACTCGGATTCGAACTCGCGACCTAGGATCCATATGCGTGTGTGTTTACGGGCTGGGCTAGAGCGTTTCTTGCGAATGGGTTCCTTTCGAATCATATTAAATACATGTCTTGATTTTTCCCCAATTACAGTTTATCATTTACGAGCCCTAGTTTCTAATCCCAATCAAATTCGTTCGATTAACAATGAGATGGGATCTGGAACCATGGGGCTTTTGTTTGTTACTTAAAAACGAATCTAAAGATGTATAAAACACTAACCTTTGTGTTTGATTTACTGGATTTCGACTTGTGGTTCAGATTCGTCTTAGCCGCACCTTTGAGGTTCGATTTCGAGATTTGAGAGGCTTCTAAATGGGTTACGATGGCACAGACTTGTTTGTCGATGCTAAGAGAAGGTGTGGGTGTGATTAATTTGATTATTACGCTCGTTTATATAGATTTTAAGATCCACGATCGTGTACGAGTATTTAGGCATCTATTTCGTGATGTTTTGACTTTCAAACAACGAATTGGTAGTTGTTATCAGTTCCATTATGTTCGGGATTGATTAAAGTTTAAAAATTTGTTACTTTGATCCGTTAATGGTGCTAGAATTGATCGGGTTAGATGGATGGGTCGTGAAGGGTACCATGGGTCGATACATGAATGATTTGTGTGAGGAAGGAGATGAGTTTGGAATAATGACAGGAATGGTCCTTCCTAGTTTTCCTTCTATTTTAACTTTTCAGTTTTTACAATAATAACCCCTACAAGTTCTTAAAACCTTTTTACAAAATTTTTATTAAATTTATAAACTTTATAAAATCACTACATTTTTCTAAATTTTTATATTTATGCATTTTAATAATATTATCATTATTGTTTTAAAATACATATATTTATAAATAGTTAAATATAATTTCTTATTGAAAACCTTGAAATTACATAATAAATCGAAATGTTACAGTCTCCCCTACTTTTAGGAATTTCGTCCCGAAATTAAGAAGAAACTATAGAAAACAAATGTGGGTACTTCAACTTCATTTGGTCTTCGCGTTCCCAAGTGAACTCGTGACCATGTTTTGATTCCCAACGAACTTTAACAATCGGAATTCGGCTTCGCTTGAGTTGTTTGACATGACGATCCATGATTTCTACCGGTTTCTCAATAATGTTCATCGACTTGTCAATGCGAACGTCATCGAGAGGTACGTGTAAAGTATCATCGGCCAAACACTTCTTTAAATTAGACACGTGAAAGGTTGGATGGATGTTGCTAAGCTCTTGTGGTAGATCGAGCTTGTAGGCTACCTTCCCAATTCTTTCAAGAACCTTAAAAGGACCCACGTAGCGAAGAGCAAGCTTTCCCTTTTTACCAAATCGTATAACTCCTTTCCAAGGTGAAACCTTAAGAAGTACCATATCACCGACTTGGAATTCCAAAGGTTTACGACGTTTATCGGCATAACTCTTTTGTCGACTTCGAGCAGCTAACAAGTTGTCGTGAATAAGATGAATCTTGTCGGTCGTTTCTTGAATCAGTTCGGGACCGATGATTTGACTTTCACCAATCTCGTTCCAAACAATAGGCGACCGGCATTTACGGCCATAAAGAGCTTCAAAAGGCGCCATGCCGATACTCGCATGATAACTGTTGTTATACGAGAACTCGACAAGCGGTAGATGATTATCCCAATTGCCACCAAAATCGATGGCACAAGCTCTAAGCATGTCTTCGAGAGTTTGAATCGTTCGCTCGGTTTGACCATCTGTTTGAGGATGATAAGCCGTGCTAAGATCCAATCGAGTACCAAATGATTTATGTAGAGATTCCCAAAAACGAGCGGTGAAACGAGCATCACGATCAGATATGATGCTAAGAGGTACACCATGTCGGCTTACGATCTCATCAACATAGATACGAGCTAACTTTCGCACGGGAAAATTCTCGCGAATCGGTAAGAAATGAGCTGATTTAGTCAAACGGTCAATGATCACCCATATACTATCATGACCACTAGAAGTTCTTGGGAGTTTAGTGATGAAGTCCATAGAAATGTTTTCCCACTTCCACATGGGAATTTCAGGTTGAACAAGCAATCCCGAAGGTCGTTGGTGCTCGGCTTTGACTTTAGAACAAGTCAAACATTTAGTAACATACTCAGCAATGTCTTTCTTCATGCCAGGCCACCAATAAAGAACTCGAATATCTTGATACATCTTGTCCGCTCCAGGATGAATGGAATAACGAGACTTATGTGCCTCGTTCATGATGGTCATTCGAAGATCATTTCGATTAGGAATCCAAATACGATTTAAGAAATAGAGTAAACCATCAGACTTGGTTTCTAGTTGCAGTTTGACATCACAAGACATTTCATCCTGCAATTTGCCTTGATTCAAAGAGATTTGTTGAGCCTCATAGATGTGTTTGTGAAGATTTGATTGGATTCGAATGCTATGCACTTGAGTATGGCTCTTTCGACTAAGTGCATCGGCTACAACGTTGGCTTTACCAGGATGATAACGAATCTCGCAGTCGTAATCGTTTAGAAGTTCGACCCAACGTCGTTGCCTCATGTTAAGTTCTTTTTGATGAAGAATATGTTGAAGGCTCTTGTGGTCAGTGAAGACCACGCACTTTGTGCCATAAAGATAATGCCTCCAAATCTTTAAGGCAAATACAACAGCACCGAGTTCGAGATCGTGAGTGGTGTAATTCTTTTCGTGAACCTTCAATTGTCTCGATGAGTAAGCAATAACCTTTCCTCGTTGCATGAGAACACAACCGAGTCCTTGATTAGATGCATCACAATAAACAACGAAGTCATCGTTTCCATCGGGAAGAGTCAAGATAGGAGCATCACAAAGCTTTTGCTTTAGCGTTTGGAATGCTTCTTCTTGTTTTGGTCCCCATTCATAAGGCTTGTCCTTATAAGTCAAGGCGGTGAGTGGAACAGCAATCTTTGAGAAATTAGCGATAAAACGTCGATAGTAACTGGCAAGACCGAGAAAAGAACGAATCTCGGTTGGAGTCTTTGGTGTACTCCAATTCTTAACGGCTTCAATCTTTTTCGGATCTACATGAACACCTTTTTCATTGACAATGTGTCCTAAGAATTGAACTTCCTTAAGCCAAAATTCACATTTAGAGAATTTGGCGTACAGTTGTTCTGTTCTTAAGAGCTCCAAAACCAATTTAAGGTGTTGTTCATGTTCGTATTTGCTTTTAGAGTAGATCAAGATGTCGTCAATGAATACGATCACGAATTTGTCCAAATACGGTCTACACACTCGGTTCATAAGATCCATGAAAACCGCAGGTGCATTGGTTAGCCCGAAAGGCATAACCACAAACTCGTAGTGACCATATCTAGTTCGAAAAGCAGTTTTGGGATATCATCTTCATGAACACGAAGTTGATGATAACCGGATCGAAGGTCGATCTTTGAAAACCAAACCGATCCTTGAAGTTGATCGAATAAGTCATCGATTCGAGGCAATGGGTACCGGTTCTTGATAGTGAGTTTGTTGAGTTCACGATAGTCAATGCACATTCGGAATGACCCGTCCTTCTTTTTAACGAAAAGAACCGGTGCACCCCAAGGTGAATGACTTGGACGAATGAAGCCCTTATCGGATAACTCTTGGAGTTGACTAGCAAGTTCTTGCAATTCAGAAGGTGCAAGACGATAAGGAGACTTTGCAATTGGATTAGCACCGGGTACTAAGTCGATTCGAAACTCGACTTGTCGTACGGGTGGAATTCCCGGGAGATCATCGGGAAATACTTCAGGATAGTCGCGAATGATCGGAATGTCTTGAATACTTTTGTCCTTGTCTTTCTTCTCCACAACATGGGCTAGAAAGGCTACATACTTCTTTTGTAAATACTTGTGAGCTTTCGTGCACGACATGAGTTTAAGACCGCTACAAGGCGTCTCTCCAAAGATTCTCAGAGTTTCACCCGACGGTAGTTGAATACGTATGAACTTCTCGAAGCAAACAATCTCGGCTCGATGAGTGGCTAACCAATCCATGCCAATTATAACATCAAAGCTACCAAGAGGCATGGGTATAAGATTGATAGGGAAAACGTGATCCATAAGGTTCACCGTACATCCTAATATAATAGTATCAATGTCTATCGCGTTACCTTCAGCCACTTCCACATTATAAGGTTTGTCTAATCTAGTTCGTGTTCTACCAAGTAAAGGCTCAAATTGACTAGACACAAAACTCCTATCAGCACCAGAATCAAATAACACAGAAGCATAACAGTCATTAATCAAGAAAGTACCGTTCACCACATCTTGGTTAGTTTGGGCAGTTTGTGCATTAAGCTGGAAAGTACGTGCCCGTGTAACCCTCTGTTCGTTGCCCACAAGCCTTGGGCATTTGTTCCTAAGGTGATTGGGGTCGCCACATTCACAGCAGGCCCTTCCATTGGTTATTGCAGGAACCGGTGCAGCTGGTTGTTGGTTAACTGGTGGAGCTGGTTGACCTTGCTGCAAGTTTTGTCCATTCCGACAGTAATTTGCAATGTGACCATATTTCCCACAAACAGTGCATACCCTGCATTGTCGGTTTGATGCATGATGGTACCTACAAGTAGGGCATAAAGGTTGAACCCCCACATAGGTTCTATTGGTTGGGTTTGGTGGAGCTTATTGGTTGATAGGTGTAGCAGGGATAGCAGGGGTTACTACCGCAAAGGTTTTAGCCTTCCTCTTACGGTTAATGGACTTTGAAGCATTAGACGATTCAGATTTAACCTCCTTAGAAGGTTCATCAGTAGTGGACTTGGCTTCCACTTTCTTGGCCCCCTTTCGAGTTAAAGTACCTGCCCTAACATGATTGTCAGTTAGGGTTGCAGCCAATCGAATTGCATCTTCCAAGGTAGTCGGTTTGCTCCCATAACAGGTATCTTGGATTTGCATGGGTAGGCCACTAATATACTTCTCAATAGCACGAGAAAGTGGGGTGACCATGTGTGGCACCAACAGACTAAGTTCGTGGTGACGGTTCGTGTAAGACAGATTTTCACCACTATCCTGTTTAAGATTCCAGAATTCTGACTCCAACTTCATCATTTCGTTGCGAGGGCAAAATTCTTCTGTCATTAGTCGTTTGACCTCATCCCAAGTTAAGGCCGTTTCACGGTATTCCACCAAGTGAGTGCCCTTTTTTGAAAGACACTGGTGGCATAACGAACCTTAAGGTTCTCAGGGCAGTTCGAATGGAGGAAGGTACTCTCCATGCTTTCGAACCACTTAAGCAGTCCAGTGGCCCCTTCAGATCCAATGAACTTGGCAGGGTGGCAAGAATTGAAATGCTTGAAGGTGCAAGTTTGGTTTGCACCCTCACCATTTCGGTTTTGAACTCCATTAGCTTGATTGAGCTGGGTCACAAGGCCAGGCAGGACTGTGGCCATTTGCTGAGTAATGACAGCAGCCAATTCTTGCATGATAGGGTTACTAAGGTTGGTGGTGTTATTAGCATTGTTGTTGTTGGTTTCATTGCCACTGTTGTTAGCATTTGTGTTGTTGGCATTGTTGGCGTTGTTGCGACGAGGAGGCATGATTCTACAAGAGTTCAAAATGAAAAGGATCAGAAATAACTCAAGGAGTTCAAAAACAAGAAATTGATAGTTCAAATGAGAGTTCAAGCACAAATCAATATAGATTGCATTCCCTAAGGAACACTTTTGACATATCAAAGTGTTTAAGTCCAAATTAACTTTTAGAAAGACATACTTTAGCCTATAGGTTCATACTCACTCCAAGGGTTCCCAGGAAAGTATAACAGGTCCATCGGTTGATTTGGATTTATACGAAATACTTTCCTAGACAGAACTCCCCAAAGTACAGGCATTCCCCCTTCCAGATTGTATGTGTTTCCTACTTGTTAATATGAACCTAAAGACTATTGACGGGAGTCAAAGATTTAATTAGACTTATAAGTCTAAGAGTGGTCTTCATAATGACGATCCTCTTGCAAGACGTAAGAAAGGGGTCAAGAAGTTCAGAACCCTAAAGTCTAGTGTGTGCATGTTAGGCATCCTAAACTAGGTTCAAATAATTGACCTATCAATTAACTAGTCAAGTAGTACAAGTAGTCACATAATCAAGTTTGACCTATCATGGCAACTATGTAGTTCAAACTTAAGGTTCATGGCCTAGTCCTTACAACTATAAGGTTCAACTTAGAGTTCATGGCAACTACTTAGTTCAACTAAGTCATTCTATGGTTATAGTCTAGGTCATTCATTTTATAACCTAATTCTCTATAACCCAGGCTCTGATACCAATCTGTAACACCCCAACCAATGGCGGAATCATCGGAGCGTACACGAAGTGTAGATTGTTCAAAAGCACAGGGTGTTTATTGTTATAAATTCAAACCATTCATTATCATAAATTTAAACATAGCATTCAAATAACTTCAAACATCCAATACATCATGAAAGGAAATATTTAATCAAACAATTAAATGTTAAACATATTAATAAAACTAAATCAACTCTCTAAGCAAGCCTATGTAGCATTCCCACCTGAAACATGTTTAAATAAAAAGGGTCAACTATAAAGTTGGTGAGCTTCACAGGTTTAAGCACACACACCAAAATAGTTGAATAAAATGTTGATAAATGTTGTAAATAATATGTGTAATCAAACATTATGAACATACAATATTGAATTAGTAAATAAAGCAGATCAACTAATGTTAACAGAATAATGTATGACCATGGTAAGCATCGCAATGCTTGAACTAGTAACTATCACTGCGGGCTTCCCCCGAAGGGTAAATCAAACACAGTGGAATGGCCGGTCAATAGATCTATCATAGTCACTAGGGGTGATCAATGCTAAATGTTAACTAGTGTTCAATATGTATAATGTCATAAACTAGTTGCATAAAATAGTTTAAAAGATTTAATAACATGTTTCACCCCAAATAATAAAAACATAAAAAGGGGCTATGAAGACTCACCTTGTGTGATGAGCTATTCGTTGCAATTAAATGACAAATATGTAGTCCAAATAATATCCAACTCGATTTAGCTTAACCTATAATTCAATCGCACGCAACTAATGTAACTATGACTTTGCATAAAATTTCATAATGTATTTGTGTTCCATATGTTTATAACCAAATCCATAAATATGATTTTATAAAAATTGTTTCAAGTCGTGTTATTGTTTAAAATTTAAAATGTTTATTAATGTTGAAAAATACTATCAAAATAATAATAATTATATTAATAATGGTAATAGTGATAAAAGTAATAATACTAATGTTAAAAATAATACTAGTAATAATAATAATAATATTAATAATAATAAGAATAATATTTGTATTAATAATAATAATAATAATAATAATAATATAATTTTGTTAATACTATGATCATAATAATAAAAATATTAATGGTCATAATAACAATTATACTATTAATAATATTAGCAATAGTAATATAAATATCTTTGATAATGGTAATAATAATTAATAATAATACTAACTATAATAACCATAATAAGATAATAATTTATAATAATATTAACTAAAATAACTACACTAATTATAAATATATTTTCAAAGAAATAAGTAAATAAATATATAATACATAAACTAAATATAACTTTTTATGTATTTAATTAAAGAAATAAATTAATTAATTAAATAAATAACAGAATAATATATTTTTTTATCAGATTAATAGTTTTTAAATTTATAAAAATTTTGGTGAAATCAGAATTTAAAAATAATAAGTAAATAAAAAGATATAAAAATATTTGTGAGAATAGCCCAAAAACCCGGAAACCGGCAGGACTCGGATTCGAACTCGCGACCTAGGATCCATATGCGTGTGTGTTTACCGGCTGGGCTAGAGCGTTTCTTGCGAATGGGTTCCTTTCGAATCATATTTAATACATGTCTTGATTTTTCCCCAATTACAGTTTATCATTTACGAGCCCTAGTTTCTAATCCCAATCAAATTCGTTCGATTAACAATGAGATGGGATCTGGAACCATGGGGCTTTTGTTTGTTACTTAAAAACGAATCTAAAGATGTATAAAACATTAACCTTTGTGTTTGATTTACTGGATTTCGACTTGTGGTTCAGATTCGTCTCAGCCGCACCTTTGAGGTTCGATTTCGAGATTTGAGAGGCTTCTAAATGGGTTACGATGGCACAGACTTGTTCGTCGATGCTAAGAGAAGGTGTGGGTGTGATTAATTTGATTATTACGCTCGTTTATATAGATTTTAAGATCCACGATCGCGTACGAGTATTTAGGCATCTATTTCGTGATGTTTTGACTTTCAAACAACGAATTGGTAGTTGTTATCAGTTCCATTATGTTCGGGATTGATTAAAGTTTAAAAATTTGTTACTTTGATCCGTTAATGGTGCTAGAATTGATCGGGTTAGATGGATGGGTCGTGAAGGGTACCATGGGTCGATCCATGAATGATTTGTGTGAGGAAGGAGATGAGTTTGGAATAATGGCAGGAATGGTCCTTCCTAGTTTTCCTTCTATTTTAACTTTTCAGTTTTTACAATAATAACCCCTACAAGTTCTTAAAACCTTTTTACAAAATTTTTATTAAATTTATAAACTTTATAAAATCACTACATTTTTCTAAATTTTTATATTTATGCATTTTAATAATATTATCATTATTGTTTTAAAATACATATATTTATAAATAGTTAAATATAATTTCTTATTGAAAACCTTGAAATTACATAATAAATCGAAATGTTACACATGGAAGTTACCCACAAGCAAGGAGACTCATCATCAGCCTTCATATAAGCTTGCAGGAGATGTCCTAGTTGAATCTGTAGCTCTAAGGTAGTTCCCTATGTTTGTTTATGGTTAGATCGCACATGCAATGGGTAAAAACCCACATGCAACTCCATATGATTATAGTACAAGAATTTTTTGGTGATTTGAAGTGTAGTCGTTATAGATTTACTGATTTTAAAGTATAAGAATGTTAGATTTGAGTTTTGTTGAGTTATTGGTTGATTTGGTGATGATTTAGGCAAACTTGCCATAAAAGGAAATTTTTATGTGCATGTCTTAGATTTGTAATGATCTAGACATGTTAGACATGTCTAGACGTTGTTAAATATATATTGGAGTGTTTAGAAACACATTTGGGTTGTAACAGCAAGTGCCAGATCGTCCGGCAAGTCCGTACGGTATGTGTACTTTCACCTTCTTCTATGTGTACATACGTAAGCTTAAACAGTACTTGTATTATCAGAATCCTAAATACAAGAAACCATTGTACGTATTTTCGTATAAACTTAAATACATTCAGTACAACGTACATTTGAAACATTAGTTGTGTTTATTAAGTGAAAACTTAATTACAGTTAACACAACAAATCATGAGAAACATATCGGTTGCGATCTGATGTCCACAGATGACAGGAATCAGATGACCGACAAGTCAGTACAAAAACAATGTGAAATCATGAAGTATAGTTGAGTCCGACAGTGAGGAAACACAATTAAAACATAAATGCAGTGTTATTTCAGAATAACGAACTGACAGTGTGTTTGCGTGAGTGACGATTCACACAAACATATCTGTGAGTTTAGAATTCTGAAATAATGACTGAAAAGTAGAAAACAAAGGTCAGAAAGCAAAACCATCGTCGTATCCGTTCGGGTGACGATTCGAACGAATTACGCGCGAAGGTTACGCGATCTGACGAAACGACAACGAAAACACGTCACGAACGAAAATAATTTAATAAAATCAAATTAATAATATTTTACAATTTTGAAACTCATCAAAATAATTAAATTAAATTTTTTTATTTAAAACATTTAAATTACGCGTTAATTTCCGGAAACACAACGAAAACGCGAACCGAGCAACGAAAACGAACCCGAACACCCTCGGGGTATAAATACCCTTAAATGAGTCAAAATCTCTCATTTTACACTTCATCTTCTTCATTTTAAAACCCTATTCCCGGTTTCAAGAAAATACCCCCATTTCTCACCTTCTCTCCTCCATATCTCTCTCATTTCTCAACCAAATCACCCCATTCTTGAACCTACTTGAAGCTCTCATTCCCCTCTACACGAAAGTACAACAGATCGGAGTTCAAACTTCCTTAAATCAAGGTAAAATGAGCTGCAAACTTGCGAAAAATAGGGTTTTTCAACCCTTGTGTTTAACTCTAAACCCTAGCCGGTCTAAGGTCTTCTCTTTCACCCCACGACCACTAGAACACCCTCCTAAGCACATGTTATCTTCGAAATCACCTAGGGTCTAGGCTGAGACAACCAGGTTCGAACCCTCAGACCCCCGAATGTCTCCCTGGTCGAATGGCCGTAGGCCGAATAACCTTGGCCGAAGGACTCCTTCGCCACTGCCACATTCGCCGGAGTCATATCAGTCGCCACCTCATTCGCCAGTCATCATTCGACCAGTTGACATACGCCAATTAGTCATTCGAGTCTTCACTCATTCGTTGGATGAACTTCATACGGCACCCAGGTCTCATTCGAAAGCCATGTCGTTCGGCAGCCATTCGTGACTCACACTCATTCGACCACCAAGATGTTCAGCCGCTTCCCTGGTTTCATTCGACAACTATTAGGCGAATGACTAGACTCAGTCGAGACATCATCATTCGGGACACCATCATTCGGGACATCTCACATGCTTCACTTCATTCGACTGGAACCCTCTCATTCGACCTAGATCTTATCCCATTGTTGTTCTCCCATGCACTGATTCTAGTCGACAACCACTTTAGGTTTTCTTTTCAGCTGGCCCAATCACCTTAACAGGCCCAGTTCGTTATTGAGAAGCCCAACAGTGACCTACATCCTACTACAACCCACCTTGCTTCAGGCCCAGCACACTGTTTTGGCCACCTATGCTCTCGGCCCACTGCCGGCCCAAGGAAAATACCCAACACGAACCAACACGAGGCCCATTAGCTCAACATCTTGGCCTATTTCCAGTCTTTCAGGCCCACTGTTGGCCCAGTTCATAATTACTTGACCTAGAGTGATTGGTGCGGCCCAATAATATCTAACAGGCCCAACCGTAGATTCATTATGCCTACTACAGGCCCAAGACAACAACTACCTAATTGAAAGAGATGCTTGGCCAAACAAGTCCTTAGGCCCAACAGGCCAACGGTTGGCCCATCAGCCTCTTTGAGGCCCAATAGAGTATTAAGTAGGCCTGACAACAATTCTGGCCCAACAATGATGTATTCCAGCCCCTATTCTCATAGGCCCACAATCCATGATGCCGGGCCCACTAATTCCTAACCTAGCCGGTTGCCAAGCCCAAGACTCTGGCCAACAGTCCAAATTCAAGGCCCACTATTGTTTCAGCCATTGTAAGCTAGGCCCAGCTTGGCCCATGAACCTTTTTGGCAAAGGCCCGAGACAAATCCCATTGGGCCCATCAAAATCCACCCGAGGCCCACAGAAATTGATTTAAGGCCCATTTTGAGGCCCTTGTCCTCACTTTTGGAGCCACTTTGTCATTAACCTGGTCAACAACCTATTTCTGGCCCACTTTTGATTCCTACAGCCCTGTATGACTCTAGGCCCAACAAATATTACCTAGGCCCACCTTGGGCCCAATAAATTCCTTAGAGGCCCAATCAAGGCCCATAAAGTCACTTGAACTCTAGCCTTTGTAACCTTTGGCAAGGCCTTTGTGATTCAACACCACATATCGTTGGCCCAACTTGATTTGTTGGCCCACATGACGAAAGAACTATTATAACTCGTTAATTGAACACTAATATGTGGTAAAATTCATGATAACCAAGTGATTACTATCAAAACGGCAACTTTGGTAACAAAGTTTGTAACATTTATAACATGACTTCATGAAACTACAAATGGGCTTTAATACAAACTAGATAAGACAAGAATAAATCAAAGAAAGTCTATGGATTACAAGAACCAATAACAAATAAAGATGGGCCAACAGAGACCGAAGACTTTAAGTGTTGGCCAAAGCTTATGGCTAACACATACATACACATAAAATCCCTAAAATTCATACTAATGAGTTATGAACATCGTGAAATCAATACAGGATCGTGAAAATACACTCATGTACAATCAAGAGCGCGTACATTCTTGTTTAAGCTAAGTCAAACACAATTACTACAAGGTGAGTTCATATGCCCCCTTTTACTTTAAATCTTTACTGATTTTAACTCTCGGGGCTGAGAAACATGTTTGCTTTTATTTATTTAAAAGTTGCTTAACATGTTATTTATACTTTGATTTGATAATATTAAATTGCTTATTATCATATATCATTGTATGCATGCTTGTATGATTATGAGATAACAGGGAAACTCAGATGATTATGATAAGATAAATTCATAATCATCAACACATTATAATAACTTAGTTATAAGATTATAACTTATAACACTTAGTTATTTCCACGTGATCAGATACTTAATCAATTAACACTTAGTTACATAATGAGGCTTTGGGAACACATGGATTCAGTAAATGATGATCATGATAACGTAACTTCATGGGATTCTTATCATTTACAGTAAATGATGATCATGATAACGTAGCTTCATGGGATTCTTATCATTTACACCAAATTAACATAATGAAATAGGACAAGTTCCTATTCGACTTTGTTAAGTACACGAGAACAATCCCACACGGATACTTTGGGAACACATGGATTCAGTAAATGATGATCATGATAACGTAACTTCATGGGATTCTTATCATTTACAGTAAATGATGATCATGATAACGTAACTTCATGGGATTCTTATCATTTACACCTAATTAACATTATGTAATAAGACAAGTTCTTATTCGACTTTGTTAAGTACACGAGAACAATCCCACACGGATACTTTGGGATCACATGGATTCAGTAAATGATGATCATGATAACGTAACTTCATGGGATTCTTATCATTTACAGTAAATGATGATCATGATAACGTAACTTCATGGGATTCTTATCATTTACACCTGATTATCATAACGAAATAAGACAAGTTCTTATTCAACTTTGTTAATCACATGAGGACAATCCCACACGGAAACTTTGGGATCACATGGCGGGATAGGAGAGAATGGAATGCATTTTAATCTGATTACGTGAGGATTTAAAATGGATTCCATTCGGATTCTATACGCTACATTTGGAGACATATGATGAACAGTTAACTAATACTTTTAATTAAATTAAAAGTGTATCATAAAAGTTAACCTCACAAGTAATAGAATAATACAAGGATCAGATTTAAATAATCTAAATTCCTTAATTCAACGAGGGTTTATCAATACTTCGGTTTGATGACTAAACCCCTCTTACTATATTATTATTCTACATATGATTACACAGCGGACAATTCGGATAGTTGGGAAATGGATATCTTTAGTTGTATCGCAAGTGGTGTGGAACTTGGTTGAGTATGTGGTGGGATAGCGTCTGGGCTTGACCCTTTCGTGATTCCCTATATATAAGCATACTTAGTTAGGTGATATACTACTTGTACATATTACTAAGGAGAGGCCATTGGGTGGAACAGGTGAAACAAGTATACAAGCAACAGATATAACATTGTGAATGTGTGCATGATCAGTTCAATGGTTTTCAATTTACTTACTTATGAACTCACCAACCTAGTGTTGACTTTGTTTAAATTACATGTTTTCTCAGGTGACGGACAGGTGTAGATACTATATGCAAATGATAAGCTAGTGGACTCATAGAAGACCTAGCTTTCTTTTGATTGCATACATTTTGATATGGCAGAACTTTGAATCACTTTTGTATATCTTGTACAGATCAAGATATAAACTCATTGATTCTTTTTGATTAGATTTACTTAGTTAAATTATGAAGTACAATGTAATTTAACTTTGTAATTCTAATTCATGTCATGATTAGCATTTCTCATTTATATCTCATGTGCTATGTAAACAATCTGATCATTTGATTATCAACTCCAATGATATCGCGCCCCGGGAACCTTCCGCCCGACGGGAAAACACGATCCGTTCCCGCCGGCGCGGGGTGTGACAGATTGGTATCAGAGCCATGGTTATAGAGAAATATAGGTCATATTACTAAAATGGTTTGGCCTAGACTATAACCTAGGGACCTCATGTAGAGTTCTTATGATATAGGATTCTATTTGCATATGTCTTCTGCTTCTGATCACTGCACTAACCGATTTTCTTTCGGTTATGATCAGAATGCCGCCACGAAGACAACCACCTCTATTACCGCTGACTCAAGGTTCAGCTCCGCACTCTTCGACACCGACACCGCCAGACTCTCCTACACAAGCACCTCCACCTCCTCCTCCGCCACCACCAGCGTATCAGTTGGACCCTGCTACTGTGGCACTGGCTACTCTTCTTACAAGCCAACTGAGGGAAGTGATTCCAGAGATGATGAACCGGATCAACAACAACAACAGTAACAACGTTGCTAACTCATCTGGAGAAGGCAGCGGTAACACCAGACAGAGTCAGGACTATGCGTACAAGAACTTTGTAGGCTGCAAGCCACCCAGTTTCAGTGGAAGCGAGGGTGCAGTCGGACTGATCCAGTGGATCGAGAAGATGGAGGCTACCCTCGACATCAGTGGCTGTCCTGAACAGAACAGAGTAAAGTATGCTGCAGGATCATTTAGCAAGCGAGCGTTAACCTGGTGGAACGCTCAGGTTTCAATCAGAGGCCGGGACGAGGCCCAGGCCATGCCGTGGAACGAATTCAAGGCGATGTTGAGGGCAGAGTTTTGCCCAAGAAATGAACTGAAAAAGGTTGAGACTGAACTACTCAATCTGGAGATGATTGGTGCTGGGCATCTGGCCTACACCACATGATTTCATGAGTTAGCCACTCTGGCACCGGATGTGGTGCCAACACTGGAGAAGAGAATTGAGCGATATGTTGGTGGATTACCGCCCAGTATCCGAGGTCATGTGATTTCTGCTCACCCTACCACCATGGAATTAGCTGTTACACTGTCAGCATCCCTGACAGATATGATGGTTGCCTCTGGAGCATTCAAGAAGGAGGCTGAAACAGCCAAAGCTGGAACTTCCAAGAAGTCGGATAAACGTCCGGCTAAGAAACAGAAAGTGGTTACAAACTTTGCTGCCACTAGTCAAGCTCCGATGCACAATCAGCCACCCCCGTTGGAGATCAGGAAGCCATACACTGGCACTGCACCTCTGTGCAATTCATGTCAGTTTCATCATCTACCAAATGTCCCGTGCAGACATTGCACCAACTGTGGGAGATTTGGTCATACAGCAAAGTACTGCAAGAGTCCGAGGACTCAAAACAGAAACAACAATGCAGCCACTACTGCTGCTACCGATCACAGGTCTTGCTACAACTGTGGCGAACCTGGTCACTTCTCTCGGGATTGTCCCAAGAGAAATCAACAAAGGGCTCAAGCACCAAGAGGACGAGCTTTTCAGATAGGAGCTGCTGCAGCAAGACAGGACCCGAATGTCATTACGGGTACATTTCTTCTATCTGATTTTTATGCCTCTATATTATTTGATACTGGTGCGGATCAGAGTTTTATCTCATCCGATTTTGTTAGCCATCTTAATCATGCTGAGGAATCATTAGACTCCCCTTATACTATTGAGATAGCTAATGGCAAACAGATTTCAGTTGACACAGTACTTAGGAATTGCCCACTAACACTTGGTGATCATACATTTTCCATCGACTTGATGCCGATGGAGCTGGGCAGTTTCGACATTATCATCGGAATGGATTGGCTATCTCTTAACCGAGTTGAGTTCATCTGTTCCGATAAACTATTACGCATTCCTATGGAGAACAATGAAGTCTTGGAGATTCGTGGAGACCAAGCGAAACGCAGTGTCAAGATAATTTCGTGCATGAAAGCTCGCAAGTGCTTACGGAAACAATGTGTTGCATTTCTAGCCCATGTGATTCAGAAAGACAAGAAAGCAATCAAGATTCAAGATGTGCTAGTTGTGAGAGATTTTGCAGAAGTATTTCCGGATGACTTACCGGGACTGCCACCCGAAAGATCGGTACAGTTCCGAATCGATTTGATTCCGGGAGCAACTCCTGTAGCCAAGTCTCCCTACAGACTCGCACCATCGGAGATGCAAGAGTTGTCTAACCAATTGCAAGAACTTCTCGATAAAGGATTCATCCGACCGAGCTTTTCCCCGTGGGGAGCTCCGGTCCTTTTTGTCAAAAAGAAGGATGGAACTTTCAGAATGTGCATTGATTATCGAGAGCTCAACAAACTCACCATCAAGAATCGGTACCCGTTACCGAGGATTGATGATTTGTTTGATCAGTTACAGGGAGCACAGTATTTTTCAAAGATAGACCTGAGATCAGGTTATCATCAGCTCTGGATACAAGAAGAAGACATACCCAAGACGGCCTTTCGTACCCGATATGGACACTACGAATTCATGGTGATGCCATTCGGATTAACGAACGCACCGGCTGTGTTCATGGACTTAATGAACCGGGTGTGCAAGCCGTATCTAGATCAGTTTGTGATCGTCTTCATCGACGATATACTGATTTATTCAAGAACCGAGAAGGAACATGAGCAACACCTCAGGACAGTTTTGGAGCTTTTAAAAGAAGAACAACTCTATGCCAAATTCTCTAAATGTGAATTTTGGTTAAGGGAAGTTCAGTTTTTGGGTCACGTGATTAACAGTGATGGTATTCATGTGGATCCTGCCAAGATAGAAGCGATCAAGAACTGGGATGTGCCTACAACACCGACGGAGATCCGATCATTCTTGGGATTGGCAGGTTATTACAGGAGATTCATTTCGAACTTTTCTAAGATAGCCTTGCCTCTCACCAAACTCACACAGAAGTCTGAACCTTTTGTGTGGACTCATAAACAAGAAGAGGCATTCCAGACACTGAAACAAAGATTGTGCAATGCTCCAATTCTAACACTCCCAGAAGGCAGTGATGACTTTGTAGTTTATTGTGATGCTTCCCATCAGGGACTCGGATGTGTTTTGATGCAACGAGATAAAGTCATTGCTTATGCCTCACGACAGCTGAAGATACATGAGAAGAATTACATGACACACGATCTTGAACTGGGAGCTGTTGTCTTTGCTCTAAAGATTTGGAGACATTACCTTTATGGTACCAAATGCACTATCTTCACAGATCACAAGAGTTTACAGCACATATTTGATCAGAAGGAGCTTAACATGAGACAGAGACGTTGGGTTGAGCTCCTGAACGATTACGATTGTGTGATCAAATACCATCCGGGCAAAGCAAATGTTGTTGCAGATGCTTTGAGTCGGAAGGAAAGAGTCAAACCCTTACGCGTTCGCGCTATGGGAATGACGGTGCAAACAAGTTTGAGAGATCATATTTTACAAGCACAACAGGAGGCAGTGGCAAGAGACAACCTGAAACGTGAACTCGATTGTGGAGCCGAGAAACATTTTGAGACAAGACAAGATGGAGTTATCTATTATCTGGATCGTGTTTGGATTCCGGCAGTAGATGAACTTCGAACACTCATTCTTGACGAGGCACACAAGACACGTTACTCAGTTCATCCTGGTGCCGATAAGATGTACCAAGATCTTAGGTCATTTTATTGGTGACCGGGCATGAAGAAAGACATTGCCACTTATGTTGGCAAATGTCTCACATGTGCCAAAGTCCAAGCTGAACACCAGAAACCTTCGGGTTTGCTGGAACAACCAGAGATACCACAATGGAAGTGGGAACAAATAGCTATGGATTTCATTACCAAGCTACCCCGCACTTCCAGCGGACACGATTCGATTTGGGTTATCATTGATAGATTGACCAAGTCCGCACATTTCTTGCCGATCAAAGAAACGTACAAGATGGAGAAACTTGCAAGACTATATATTGATGAGATAGTAGTAAGGCATGGTGTGCCATTGTCTATTATCTCAGACCGGGACAGTCGATTCACTTCGCGGTTCTGGCAATCATTGTAACAATCCTTAGGGACAAGTGTTAACTTGAGCACTGCTTATCATCCACAAACGGATGGACAAAGCGAGCACACTATTCAAACCCTAGAGGATATGTTGAGAACATGCATCCTAGATTTCGGTGGAAGTTGGGACACACATTTACCACTTATTGAGTTCTCCTACAATAATAGCTACCACAGCAGCATTGGATGTGCTCCGTTTGAAGCACTCTACGGTAGAAAATGTCGGTCTCCAATTTGTTGGACCGAAGTGGGAGACAACAGAATAACTGGGCCTGAACTTATTCAGGAAACTACTGATAAGATTGCCCAGATACAACAACGGTTACAAGCAACACGTAGCCGCCAAAAGAGTTACGCAGACAAACGGCGCAAGCCTTTGGAATTCGATGTGGGAGACTGTGTCATGTTGAAAGTGTCCCCATGGAAAGGCGTAGTTCGGTTTGGGGCTAAAGGCAAGCTAGCACCACGGTATGTCGGACCGTTTGAGATTACTCAACGCATAGGTCCTGTGGCATACAGACTCAGACTCCCTGATGAACTCAGTGGAGTACACGATGTGTTTCATGTATCAAATCTCAAGAGGTGTCTAGCAGATGAAACATTGATCATACCATTGGAAGAGATACAAATTGATGAACAACTACATTTCATTGAAGAACCTGTAGAGATTATGGAACGTGAAGTCAAGAGACTGAAACGAAGCCGTATCCCTATTGTAAAGGTTCGATGGAACTCCAAGCGTGGACCAGAGTTTACCTGGGAACGCGAGGACAACATGAAAGCAAAGTATCCCCATCTGTTCGAGAATTGAAACCCGACTTTGATGCTTAAATTTCGGGACGAAATTTCTTTAACAAGGGGAGACTGTAACAGCAAGTGCCAGATCGTCCGGCAAGTCCGTACGGTATGTGTACTTTCACCTTCTTCTATGTGTACATACGTAAGCTTAAACAGTACTTGTATTATCAGAATCCTAAATACAAGAAACCGTTGTACGTATTTTCGTATAAACTTAAATACATTAAGTACAACGTACATTTGAAACATTAGTTGTGTTTATTAAGTGAAAACTTAATTACAGTTAACACAACAAATCATGAGAAACATATCGGTTGCGATCTGATGTCCACAGATGACAGGAATCAGATGACCGACAAGTCAGTACAAAAACAATGTGAAATCATGAAGTATAGTTGAGTCCGACAGTGAGGAAACACAATTAAAACATAAATGCAGTGTTATTTCAGAATAACGAACTGACAGTGTGTTTGCGTGAGTGACGATTCACACAAACATATCTGTGAGTTTAGAATTCTGAAATAATGACTGAAAAGTAGAAAACAAAGGTCAGAAAGCAAAACCATCGTCGTATCCGTTCGGGTGACGATTCGAACGAATTACGCGCGAAGGTTACGCGATCTGACGAAACGACAACGAAAACACGTCACGAACGAAAATAATTTAATAAAATCAAATAAATAATATTTTACAATTTTGAAACTCATCAAAATAATTAAATTAAATTTTTTTATTTAAAACATTTAAATTACGCGTTAATTTCCGGAAACACAACGAAAACGCGAACCGAGCAACGAAAACGAACCCGAACACCCTCGGGGTATAAATACCCTTAAATGAGTCAAAATCTCTCATTTTACACTTCATCTTCTTCATTTTAAAACCCTATTCCCGGTTTCAAGAAAATACCCCCATTTCTCACCTTCTCTTCTCCATATCTCTCTCATTTCTCAACCAAATCACCCCATTCTTGAACCTACTTGAAGCTCTCAATCCCCTCTACACGAAAGTACAACAGATCGGAGTTCAAACTTCCTTAAATCAAGGTAAAATGAGCTGCAAACTTGCGAAAAATAGGGTTTTTCAACCCTTGTGTTTAACTCTAAACCCTAGCCGGTCTAAGGTCTTCTCTTTCACCCCACGACCACTAGAACACCCTCCTAAGCACATGTTATCTTCGAAATCACCTAGGGTCTAGGCTGAGACAACCAGGTTCGAACCCTCAGACCCCCGAATGTCTCCCTGGTCGAATGGCCGTAGGCCGAATAACCTTGGCCGAAGGACTCCTTCGCCACTGCCACATTCGCCGGAGTCATATCAGTCGCCACCTCATTCGCCAGTCATCATTCGACCAGTTGACATACGCCAATTAGTCATTCGAGTCTTCACTCATTCGTTGGATGAACTTCATACGGCACCCAGGTCTCATTCGACAGCCATGTCGTTCGGCAGCCATTCGTGACTCACACTCATTCGACCACCAAGATGTTCAGCCGCTTCCCTGGTTTCATTCGACAACTATTAGGCGAATGACTAGACTCAGTCGAGACATCATCATTCGGGACACCATCATTCCGGACATCTCACATGCTTCACTTCATTCGACTGGAACCCTCTCATTCGACCTAGATCTTATCCCATTGTTGTTCTCCCATGCACTGATTCTAGTCGACAACCACTTTAGGTTTTCTTTTCAGCTGGCCCAATCACCTTAACAGGCCCAGTTCGTTATTGAGAAGCCCAACAGTGACCTACATCCTACTACAACCCACCTTGCTTCAGGCCCAGCACACTGTTTTGGCCACCTATGCTCTCGGCCCACTGCCAGCCCAAGGCAAATACCCAACAGGAACCAACACGAGGCCCATTAGCTCAACATCTTGGCCTATTTTCAGTCTTTCAGGCCCACTGTTGGCCCAGTTCATAATTACTTGACCTAGAGTGATTGGTGCGGCCCAATAATAGCTAACAGGCCCAACCGTAGATTCATTATGCCTACTACAGGCCCAAGACAACAACTACCTAATTGAAAGAGATGCTTGGCCAAACAAGTCCTTAGGCCCAACAGGCCAACGGTTGGCCCATCAGCCTCTTTGAGGCCCAATAGAGTATTAAGTATGCCTGACAACAATTCTGGCCCAACAATGATGTATTCCAGCCCCTATTCTCATAGGCCCACAATCCATGATGCCGGGCCCACTAATTCCTAACCTAGCCGGTTGCCAAGCCCAAGACTCTGGCCAACAGTCCAAATTCAAGGCCCACTATTGTTTCAGCCATTGTAAGCTAGGCCCAGCTTGGCCCATGAACCTTTTTGGCAAAGGCCCGAGACAAATCCCATTGGGCCCATCAAAATCCACCCGAGGCCCACAGAAATTGATTTAAGGCGCATTTTGAGGCCCTTGTCCTCACTTTTGGAGCCACTTTGTCATTAACCTGGTCAACAACCTATTTCTGGCCCACTTTTGATTCCTACAGCCCTGTATGACTCTAGGCCCAACAAATATTACCTAGGCCCACCTTGGGCCCAATAAATTCCTTAGAGGCCCAATCAAGGCCCATAAAGTCACTTGAACTCTAGCCTTTGTAACCTTTGGCAAGGCCTTTGTGATTCAACACCACATATCGTTGGCCCAACTTGATTTGTTGGCCCACATGACGAAAGAACTATTATAACTCGTTAATTGAACACTAATATGTGGTAAAATTCATGATAACCAAGTGATTACTATCAAAACGGCAACTTTGGTAACAAAGTTTGTAACATTTATAACATGACTTCATGAAACTACAAATGGGCTTTAATACAAACTAGATAAGACAAGAATAAATCAAAGGAAGTCTATGGATTACAAGAACCAATAACAAATAAAGATGGGCCAACAGAGACCGAAGACTTTAAGTGTTGGCCAAAGCTTATGGCTAACACATACATACACATAAAATCCCTAAAATTCATACTAATGAGTTATGAACATCGTGAAATCAATACAGGATCGTGAAAATACACTCAAGTACAATCAAGAGCGCGTACATTCTTGTTTAAGCTAAGTCAAACACAATTACTACAAGGTGAGTTCATATGCCCCCTTTTACTTTAAATCTTTACTGATTTTAACTCTCGGGGCTGAGAAACATGTTTGCTTTTATTTATTTAAAAGTTGCTTAACATGTTATTTATACTTTGATTTGATAATATTAAATTGCTTATTATCATATATCATTGTATGCATGCTTGTATGATTATGAGATAACAGGGAAACTCAGATGATTATGATAAGATAAATTCTTAATCATCAACACATTATAATAACTTAGTTATAAGATTATAACTTATAACACTTAGTTATTTCCACGTGATCAGATACTTAATCAATTAACACTTAGTTACATAACGAGGCTTTGGGAACACGGATTCAGTAAATGATGATCATGATAACGTAACTTCATGGGATTCTTATCATTTACAGTAAATGATGATCATGATAACGTAGCTTCATGGGATTCTTATCATTTACACCTAATTAACATAATGAAATAGGACAAGTTCCTATTCGACTTTGTTAAGTACACGAGAACAATCCCACACGGATACTTTGGGAACACATGGATTCAGTAAATGATGATCATGATAACGTAACTTCATGGGATTCTTATCATTTACAGTAAATGATGATCATGATAACGTAACTTCATGGGATTCTTATCATTTACACCTAATTAACATAATGTAATAAGACAAGTTCTTATTCGACTTTGTTAAGTACACGAGAACAATCCCACACGGATACTTTGGGATCACATGGATTCAGTAAATGATGATCATGATAACGTAACTTCATGGGATTCTTATCATTTACAGTAAATGATGATCATGATAACGTAACTTCATGGGATTCTTATCATTTACACCTGATTATCATAACGAAATAAGACAAGTTCTTATTCAACTTTGTTAATCACATGAGGACAATCCCACACAGAAACTTTGGGATCACATGGCGGGATAGGAGAGAATGGAATGCATTTTAATCTGATTACGTGAGGATTTAAAATGGATTCCATTCGGATTCTATACGCTACATTTGGAGACATATGATGAACAGTTAACTAATACTTTTAATTAAATTAAAAGTGTATCAAAAAAGTTAACCTCACAAGTAATATAATAATACAAGGATCAGATTTAAATAATCTAAATTCCTTAATTCAACGAGGGTTTATCAATACTTCGGTTTGATGACTAAACCCCTCTTACTATATTATTATTCTACATATGATTACACAGCGGACAATTCGGATAGTTGGGAAATGGATATCTTTAGTTGTATCGCAAGTGGTGTGGAACTTGGTTGAGTATGTGGTGGGATAGCGTCTGGGCTTGACCCTTTCGTGATTCCCTATATATAAGCATACTTAGTTAGGTGATATACTACTTGTACATATAACTAAGGAGAGGCCATTGGGTGGAACAGGTGAAACAAGTATACAAGCAATAGATATAACATTGTGAATGTGTGCATGATCAGTTCAATGGTTTTCAATTTACTTACTTATGAACTCACCAACCTAGTGTTGACTTTGTTTAAATTACATGTTTTCTCAGGTGACGGACAGGTGTAGATACTATATGCAAATGATAAGCTAGTGGACTCATAGAAGACCTAGCTTTCTTTTGATTGCATACATTTTGATATGGCAGAACTTTGAATCACTTTTGTATATCTTGTACAGATCAAGATATAAACTCATTGATTCTTTTTGATTAGATTTACTTAGTTAAATTATGAAGTACAATGTAATTTAACTTTGTAATTCTAATTCATGTCATGATTAGCATTTCTCATTTATATCTCATGTGCTATGTAAACAATCTGATCATTTGATTATCAACTCCAATGATATCGCGCCCCGGGAACCTTCCGCCCGACGGGAAAACACGATCCGTTCCCGCCGGCCCGGGGTGTGACATGGGTATTTGATTTTGTCAAAAAAAAACATGGTTTTGTAGAAACTTACTATTTATGGAAACTTTTAAAAACCAAAAGAGGGCTATTGATGTTTTAAGATGTTTTGAGGATTTGTAATCCTTGAAATATGTTTAAGAATGATTTCTAAACATATTGGAAACTCGGATTTGTGAAAACAAACTCTTAAATGAGAACTTGCTATTTTAGGAAACTTTATTTGGGCAAAACGGCGTAAATGATGATTTATGCGCAAACGATGTGTTTTAAATGTTAAAACATGATTTTTATAAACATATTAATGGTATTAGGTTTATGAAATGGGATTTCATAGCTACACTTTCCTAAAATGGAAACTTTCCAAAAATGGTAATCTGTACGATTAGGGTCACATGATGCATGTAAGTGTCCTACTTGTACTTATGACACATTGGATGGTCATAACACAAGAAACGTGTCACCAATGATTCGTCGAGTCTCACTAGACAACACACACACACTCGGTTGAGCACACCAACACTTGGAGTTGTATGGGATACAACACACCACAAAACACATACTCACACCTACATAGTTATAGGTGCATACTAGCTGGTGCTAGCTTTCGCAAGACGCGAATACACACATACCGGAACTGCTAATCAGGTGAGTTCATGGCCCCTTTTACTTTTCTAACCTTTGGGGGAGAAAACACTGTATTACAACTGTTTATGAAATACAACTCATTTTATTTACGTATGGACATGCTTTATCACTATATGTATATGTGTGGACCACATCACAACTAAAAGTCCTCGCGATACTCCACGGACTGTTAGTAGCGCGTAGCGCCTAGCGTGGTAATCTTGAATAGTACTATTTGGGCCTGACAAGTGTCACACCCCGAGCCGGCGGGGTTGGATCGGAGTCCCCGTCGGGCGGAAGGTTCCCGGGGCGTGATATCGTGAGTGATAATAGAAAGTGATCAGATTGCTTACATTGCACATGATATAAATGAGAAATGCTAAATATAATATAATTACAAAGTTAAATTACATCAGTATCGTTTATAATTTAACAATGTAAATCTATTGTAAACATCATAAAATGACTATCTTGTATTTACACAAGATATACAAAATAAATTGTATAATGATGTCTTCAAAAGTATGCAGGTCCAAAATACTAAGTCTTCTATATGAAGTCATAGTCCAAAAGAAATGACTTCTTAATTGACCTGTTCGTCACCTGAGAAATCATGCAAAAATAAAAGTCAACACATGGTTGGTGAGTTCATATAGTTTTAGTAATTGAAAATGATTTGAAAACCTCCTTTGGTAAAGACCCTAACCTCATTAACACCACATGTAATATCCACATCGGTATGCTTATATATAGGGCATATGTAAGGGACAAACCCTAGCCAACATCCCACCACATACTAATATGCATATGACATTGCTGTTAATGATAATTAAGCATTTTTACCCTTAGCACAAACCCATAAGTTCTTCTGTTCGTTGTCCCTGTAATAACAATTCTTTGAAATCCATGTTGATTTCATAAGTTCATCACACAATATGATCAACCACAGTAATTGTATAAACAGTTATAAATGCTTAAGTAAATAAATAAATAAACATTTAATAAAATCTAAGTCCTATTGATTGGGGCCTTGGTCAAACTTGAGTAGACTAGTCTGTCAATCTAGGTACTTAGTAGTTAGGGAATCTGTAAATATCCTCAAACATACGACCTACAAATCAAACGGTCTAGCTAGGACTTCTTGAAATGTAGGGTTTTTGTTTCGTCTGTTTTGGCATATGTTATCTCTGATATTTCCCAGGCTTTCCCTTGAAAATGATTTATTGATTCGTCTGATTCTGTTACAAGATGTAGTTGATTCGTTGATCATAGAATACTAGATTCATTGATCAATTGGACACTTGATTCATTGTTCAACAAGCACTTGGTTTGTAGAACATTGAATACTATCTTTGCAAAGATTGTTTCGTTTGATTCGTTGAAATCCCACACTTGTTTTGTCAAAATGTTTCGTATGATTCGTTGAACTCACCCACTTGATTTGTCAAAATGTTTTGTTTGATTCATTGAAATCACCCCTTTGATTCGTCAAAATGTTTCGTTTGATTCCTTGAACTCACACACTTGTTTTGTCAAAATGTTTAGTTTGATTCGTTTGAAATGTTTTGATTTGTTGAAATGTTTAGTTTAACCAGATTATTCACTTAATTTATAAGTAAATCAGTTAGTAAACCTGCATAAAATCTTCCTAGACATGGTCTAAGTTACATTTATATATATGTAAAACATATAAATTTAAAGGCATTTAAGTAAACAATTTAAATAAACAATTTACGCATGCTTCTCAGCCCCACGTTTTAAAACAAAAATGTTAGAAAAGGGGCAATGAACTCACCTGTGTTGATGTCTAATGTACTATCACAGAATGCGCACTCTTGTTTGTAGGTTAAGTGTCTTCGATTCCTGAGTTGTTTTATAAGAATTCAAATATAATATGTACGCGTAATAGTCGTTGTGCCTAAGTTCGGAGCTTGTTGTGTTTGCAACTAAGTATCTTAGTACCACTAAAATCTATTCTATCTTAGTTACCTTTTTATGATCCCAATTCCCATAGTTAATCTTAATAATTTAATTATTATATTTTTAGAATTTTCGGCAGAGTTTCCTTTGTTTTATGTTTAAAATCCAGACAATTTCATTGTCTATTTTATAAGAAAATCCCAATTCAATCAATTCAAACAAATATTTAAACCAAAGCATTACAATTAAATTTCCATTTTAATTCAATATCATGTCAAAACCATTTAGTGAAATTTAACAAATTATCAATAAATTTCCTTTATTAAATTCTCCTTACAAGAGTTTAAGTGACATTATAAGTGTGATGGACTTAACTAAGTCCCATTGGGCCCATTTTGACCCAAGTGAATATCCTTTATTCCAAATTGATCGTTATTCAAGTTCTTTGCATTAATTTACATGACCCATTAACTCAACATCTTTGCATAATATGTTTTGCTAATCACTTCGTTTAGATTGATCATCCAATACCCAAACTTATAATTCCTTGGGATTCAACTATAATAACTTAGTTTGGTTTAACATACGTTTTGCATGAATTCTATCCCTCCTAATCATGCCCATACACACCCACGCATCCATGCACACACACCACTATGTCTCATGCATGCCCATGTATACTAGACCTATGTGCCATGAAAACGAGAGATTTTTAGTAGCCATCCTAGTTTTAACATTTCTAGGGCAGCGAACCTATGGTCTTAACCCATGGGTTCGGCTGGGTTAGCCCATGTAAGGGTTCGACTACAATGCAAGTGGTTCTAGGGTTCGGCTGCCTCTTCTAGTTCCAACGAACCTTCAAGGTTCGGCCATTGTGTAGCCATTTGATTCCAGGTTCGTGTAGAAGAAGGGTTCGTTGGCCCATGGTTCGTCACCCTAAGGTTCGGTTAGGTTTCTAGGGTTCGACCGATGAGGGTTCGTTTCTATCTATAAGGTTCGGTGCAGTGTGTTCACAGGTTCGTGACTGGTGATGCAGGGTTCGTTGCAGAGGAGGGAGGGCTCAGGGCAGGTTCGTGGTTCAGAGGCTACAGGGTTCGGTGCATGTGGCCAACAGGGTTCGTGGCAGGAATAAGGTTCGGCTAGGTGAAATAGGTTCGGCCGGCTGTGGGTTTGGCCGATGGGTTCACGAACCTGTAACCTTTTGGCATCACCATTCTTCATCTTGACGAGTTAAACCTGCCACATACACAATCTATCTACTTCTACTCAATGTTATCAACTTATTTGGTGATTTTCTAGGGTTATTAACCGGTTAGATAATCAACACCCATACATATCGTGACACACACACTAAACAGAATCAAACTAGGGTTTTTACCTCAAAATCGATGGATAAATGATCAAACTTCTTGTACTTCCGTGATCTACGTGTTGAGGGGGTCGTAGTGGCACCAAAATGACTTGAATCCGACAATAGATTGGTCACGAGCTTGTAGAGAGAAGGAGGAGCACTATTCTTTTAGAGAGAGAATGGAGATAGACGAAAATGGGATGAGGATTTGGGTCTTGGTGGTGGTTTTTGGGTCATAAATGACCACATTAAAGGGTGGAAACACCCTGTCGTTCGGTCTCGTTCGGTTTCGCGAAAAGTGTCGTTTCGCGTAGTTTTCGCTACAAATCATCACTGTTTATAAAAATAGAATTTATTTTATTATTCAAAGTTGTGATTCCTAATAAATTAACTAATATCTTTTATTTATTTAAATTTTAAAATATTAATTAACTGTTTAAATCGAAATATACGGTCGTCGCGCGTATTCGTTCGAATCGTCACCCGTACGAACACGACGATAACTATACTTTTCAATATTGTTTTCTAATTATAGAATATCATTCAGAACGTTAAACTTTCAGGTATATTCATACAGATCGTCACCCATACGAATAACCCGTAAATTTAGCATTCACATAAAGATATTCGTGTTGTTTTGTTCTTTATAGTCTCACATAAGTTTATACATAATAAATCCTAAACAAATAATCACATGATAGTTATGTATTGTCAGATAATTATCTAACTCAAGAACCATTTTTCTGAACTGTGTTTCTGTTAAATGTTTCTGAAACTGTTCTATGAAACTGTTCTACCTGTTTTACTGTTCCTATGCTGTAGAGATCACTGTTCCGGCGACGGTTCCGGCACTGATGTTACAGTCTCCCCTTGTTAGAGAAATTTCGTCCCGAAATTTAAGAGTTGTTATCGGGTACAGCTTCCTCTTCAAACAGTTGGGGGTACTTTTACTTTATGTGATCCTCGCATTCCCAAGTAAATTCGGGTCCACGTCTTGAATTCCATCGAACCTTTACAATCGGAATACGGCTTCGCCTCAGTTGTTTAACCTTGCGATCCATAATCTCCAAAGGTTCTTCTATGAAATGTAACGGTTCGTCTACTTGAATTTCTTCAATCGGAATGACGAGAGACTCGTCAGCAAGGCATTTCTTTAGGTTTGAGACGTGAAACACGTCATGCACACCACTGAGTTCATCCGGTAATCTCAGTCGATAGGCTACAGGCTCGATGATCTCGAACGGTCCCACGTATCGTGGTGCTAATTTGCCTTCCTTTCCAAAGCGTACAACGCCTTTCCATGGGGATACCTTTAACATTACACGGTCTCCCACTTGGAATTCCAACGGCTTGCGCCGTTTGTCGGCGTAGCTCTTTTGTCTACTCCTTGTTGCTTGTAGTCTTCTTTGAATCTGAGCTATCTTGTCAGTGGTTTCTTGAATAAGTTCCGGCCCAGTTATTTGGTTGTTTCCAATTTCAGTCCAGCAGATCGGTGATTGACATTTCCGACCATATAGAGCCTCGAATGGTGCACATCCGATACTGTTGTGATAACTGTTATTGTAGGAGAACTCAATCAGTGGCAAATGGGAGTCCCAATTCCCACCGAAGTCCAATACACAGGTTCTTAACATGTCCTCTAGAGTTTGAATAGTACGTTCGCTTTGACCATCCGTTTGTGGGTGGTAAGCTGTACTCAGATTTAACTGTGTCCCTAGAGATTTCTGTAGTGATTGCCAGAACCTTGATGTAAATCTGCTGTCTCGATCAGAAATAATAGACAAAGGCACACCGTGGCGTACCACTATCTCGTTGATGTATAATCTTGCCAGTTTATCCATCGTGAAAGTCTCACGCATAGGCAAGAAATGAGCAGATTTTGTTAAACGGTCGATGATCACCCAAATCGTATCGTGACCACTGGAAGTGCGGGGTAGCTTGGTAATGAAATCCATAGCAATTTGCTCCCACTTCCAGAGCGGAATCTCAGGCTGTTCCAGCAGCCCAGACGGTCTCTGGTATTCCGCCTTTACTTTCGCACACGTTAGACATTGGCCGACATACTCGGCTATGTCTTTCATCATCCCCGGCCACCAATAAAATCCACGCAAGTCTTGGTACATTTTATCAGCGCCTGGGTGAACGGAGTATTTAGTCTTGTGTGCTTCATCGAATATAAGTTTTCTCAAATCATCTACCGCCGGTATCCATATACGTTCCCGGTAGTAGATCATTCCATCAGGTTTCGTGTCGAACTGTTTCTCTGCTTCGCAATCAAGTTCCTTCTTCAGATTACCTCGGTCAAGTGTTTCTTGTTGTGCTTGAATAATCTTGTCACTTAAACTGGTCTGCACAGTTACCCCCATTGCTCTAACACGTAGGGGTTTGACCCGTTCCTTCCGGCTCAAGGCGTCAGCTACAACGTTGGCCTTTCCCGGATGGTACTTGATCACACAGTCGTAATCATTCAGAAGTTCAACCCAACGGCGTTGTCGCATGTTGAGTTCCTTTTGATCAAAGATATGTTGCAGACTTTTGTGATCAGTGAATATGGTACACTTAGTGCCATATAAGTAATGTCTCCAAATCTTCAGTGCGAAGATTATAGCTCCCAGTTCAAGATCATGAGTAGTGTAGTTCTTCTCATGAATCTTTAACTGTCTTGATGCATAGGCTATGACTTTGTCCCGTTGCATTAACACACAACCGAGTCCCTGATGGGAAGCATCACAGTATACAACAAAGTCATCACAGCCTTCTGGGAGAGATAAGATTGGAGCATCACATAGTTTCTGTTTCAGCGTCTGAAAAGCATCTTCTTGTTTCTGCTCCCAGACAAACGGTTCACTTTTCTGAGTTAACTTAGTGAGAGGCAGAGCTATCTTAGAAAAATTCGAGATGAACCTTTTATAATAACCTGCCAATCCCAGAAAAGACCGTATCTCCGTCGGTGTCTTCGGAGTGTCCCAATTCTTTATCGCCTCGATCTTGGCAGGATCTACATGAATTCCCTCGCTGTTGACGACATGACCCAGAAATTGAACTTCTCTTAGCCAGAATTCACATTTAGAGAATTTAGCATAGAGTTGTTCTTTCTTCAACAGCTCCAAGATCTTTTTAAGGTGTTGCTCATGTTCTGTTTTGGTCTTGGAATAAATCAGTATGTCATCAATGAAAACAATGACAAACTGATCCAAGTACGGCTTGCACACTCGGTTCATGAGGTCCATGAAAACCGCGGGTGCATTTGTCAATCCGAAGGGCATCACCAAAAATTCATAGTGCCCGTATCTGCTTCGGAAAGCCGTTTTCGGTATGTCTTCATCTTGAACTCTCAGCTGATGATATCCAGACCGCAAGACAATCTTTGAGAAGTATTGAGCCCCTTGAAGTTGGTCAAACAAATCATCAATCCTCGGTAATGGGTACCGATTGTTGATGGTTAGTTTGTTCAGCTCCCTGTAATCTATGCACATTCTGAACGATCCGTCCTTCTTCTTCACAATCAAAACCTGAGCTCCCCAAGGTGAGTAGCTCGGCCTGATAAATCCCTAGTCAAGTAACTCCTGTAACTGATTAGACAATTCCTGCATCTCTGAAGGTGCTAACTAGCCTGTAAGGAGATTTAACAACTGGGGTTGCTCCAGGAACTAAGTCTATTCGGAACTCTACCGGTCGCACAGGTGGCAAACCGGGTAGGTCTTCAGGAAAAATTTCAGGATATTCTCTCACTACCGGTACATCTTGAATCTTTTTCTTATCCTTTCCTTTTTCCACCACATGAGCTAAGAACGCCATACATTGCTTCCGTAGACACTTACGTGCCCTTATGCAAGAGATGACTTTGACACTCCGTTTTGTTTGATCCCCTTTCACTTCCAATACACGATCACTCGGCAATGGAATTCGAAGCAGCTTTTCAGAGCAGATGACCTCCACTCGATGAGACGAAAGCCAATCCATTCCAACAATGATATCGAAACTACACAGCTCCATCGGTATCAAATCGATGGTAAATGTATAATCATTAAGTGTCAATGGGCAGTTCCTATAAACTGTACTAACTGTGCTCTGTTTCCCGTTAGCTACTTCTATAATGTAAGGGGAGTCTAACTGTTCCTCTATGGAATCTAGTTGGCATGCAAAATCGGTAGAAATAAAACTCTGATCCGCACCAGTATCAAACAGAACAGATGCATAAAAGTCATGTAAGAGAAACGTACCAGTGACCACATTTGGGTCCTGGCGTGCAGCTGGTGCTCCGATGGCAAAGGCTCGTCCACGGGGTGCTTGAACAGCCTGTTGAGCCTTCTTTGGGCAGTTCTTCGCAAAGTGGCCTTGTTCGCCACAGTTATAGCATCCACCATGGTTCTGATTAGCTGGTGGAGGGAGAGCCAAAGCAACATTGTTGACTGCTTGGTTAGGTGTCATCCGACAGTACTGGACCCAATGACCCTTTCTTCCACATCCCGTGCAATGCTTGCAGGGAGTGTCAGTAGGGTGATGATACTGACACTTGACACACAGGGGAAACGTGCCAGTGTAAGGTTTGCGGTTAGGGTTTTGTGTTGCTGTTGCTACTTGTTGAAGAGGTGTGGCCACCGTGTAATTCTTGATGGTCTTCTGTTTCTTCTTCTGATGGTGGTGGGGTTTCTTTG
Organism: Mikania micrantha; assembly: GCA_009363875.1. Taxonomy (NCBI): domain Eukaryota; kingdom Viridiplantae; phylum Streptophyta; class Magnoliopsida; order Asterales; family Asteraceae; genus Mikania; species Mikania micrantha. Next base: position 117,965,915 of record CM018691.1, on the reverse strand, counting down.
AAGCCTCTTCCTTGCGTTTGCCGGTGTCAGCCTCTTTCTTCAGAACTCCAGAGGCTACCATTAGATCAGTGAGTTTTCCAGACAATCTCACTGCTGATTCAACAGTAGTAGGGTTGGGTGAAACAACCATGCCCTGAATGCAGGCGGGAAGTCCACCCACATATCTGTCTATTCTTTTCTCCAATGTTGGTACCATGTCAGGTACCAAAGAAACCAACTCATGGTAATGAGTTGTATACCCCATATGATCAGCCCCCTTCATCACATGGTTGGATAACTCAACCTCCAGCTTCTGCAACTCGTTCTTAGGGCAGAACTCTGTTCGCAGCAGTGTCTTGAAATCTTCCCATGGCATGGCCATGGCTTCTTCTCTTCCTCGGGCATTGATCTGACCGTTCCACCAGGTCAGAGCCCGTTTGTTGAATGTTCCAGCTAAGTAACGGACCTTGTGGTGTTCAGGGCAGCTGCAGAGATCCAAAGTTGTCTCGATCTTCTCAATCCATTGGATTAATCCAACGGCGCCTTCAGACCCACTAAAGCTGGGTGGTTTACATCCTACAAAGGACTTGTAGGAGTAATGAGATGAATCTCCAGTATTTCCACTGGCTTCTCCTGATGTGTTGCCAGTGTTGAGGATTTCATTACGAAGACGAAGGAACATCTCCGGTATGGCTTCTTTCATCTGATTTTTCATCTGGCTACTCAGCAACGTCACCAGAGCGATAGTAGCCGGATCGAGAGTCGGTGTTGTGCCCGAACCAGATGGTTGAGTAATCAACGGAGGAGGGGGAGGGGGAGGAGGAGGTGGAGGAGGTGGTGGTGGTGAATCATTTGGTGACGGTGTGGAGGAGTGTGGAGCCATGTCTCGAGGTGGTAGCTGTATCAAGGGAGGTTGTCTTCGTGGCGGCATTATGATCATAACCAATAAAGTTATCGGTTAGTGCAATGATCGAATACAGAAGACAATATGTAAATAAGTCTTAAGTCCTATGTTCTCTACATGCAGGGTCCCTAGGTTATAGTCTAGGCCAAACCAATTAAATAAGTGACCTATATTTCTCTATAACCATGGCTCTGATACCAATCTGTCACACCCCGAGCCGGCGGGGTTGGATCGGAGTCCCCGTCGGGCGGAAGGTTCCTGGGGCGTGATATCGTGAGTGATAATCGAAAGTGATCAGATTGTTTACATTGCACATGATATAAATGAGAAATGCTAAATATAATAGAATTACAAAGTTAAATTACATCAGTATCGTTTATAATTTAACAATGTAAATCTATTGTAAACATCATAAAATGACTATCTTGTATTTACACAAGATATACAAAATAAATTGTATAATGATGTCTTCAAAAGTATGCAGGTCCAAAATACTAAGTCTTCTATATGAAGTCCTAGTCCAAAAGAAAGGACTTCTTAATTGACCTGTTCGTCACCTGAGAAGTCATGCAAAAATAAAAGTCAACACATGGTTGGTGAGTTCATATAGTTTTAGTAATTGAAAATGATTTGAAAACCTCCTTTGGTAAAGACCCTAACCTCATGTGACACTTCGCAATTTCCAGGTCAGCATTTATTTTATTTTAATAATAATGTGTATTATTATTACATACGTGGCACTAGAATATTTGTATTTAGTGCGACACATGGCACAACAGACCAAACACACCGATAATTCGATGAATTATCGCACGAAACTTGCACGTGTCTTGAATGACGAACGTTGGTGAACGGATCAAACCACAGTACACTTACACTGCACAATAGGTTCCGGGGAAACCTAAGTTAGTAGAACAACGCTTATGTGTCGAGAAACGATGATCGTATTCGAGAAATACGAGAAAATCGACTCAAAACAATGAAATTGGGCTTATTGGGCTCAGCCGAGACCCATCGCGGTACGCGATGCGCACCCAATTGGGCCTTCGCGGTACGCGAAGACTGGGCGGGGGAATTTGAATTCTCCGAAAAGAGTCGCGGTACGCGACGACCGATCATCTTCCACCATCACGGTACGCGGCGTGTTTCGGGAACAGAATGATTATTTTAATCATAGCGGTACGCGATGATGCTTTTTGGACATGTGTCGCGGTACGCGACGACCCCTGCACGCAAATAATCTTTATAAACCCAATGATAATCATTTCTGCTGATCCTAATCTATCCCTCTCGACCATTCTCGACATATTCGACCAGAAACACTCTGTAGAAGCCATTGCCATCAGTTTGGAGCTACTTTGAAGGTGTTCAAGGCCCTTGGAGAAGAGTTGAAGGTAGAAGGAACAAGAGGGGAACACCACCATCACTTGGAACGACCCAAGAGCTGTTCCCAGGAGTACTACAAGTTGTTAAACCTCTGTTCCAGCTTCATTTCAGCATTCTTGAGCTCTATTGAGGTAGTTCTCGCACCATCTCGAAGTTTTAGCACTTGTAGCCACGCATGCAAGCCACTTAGGCCACATGCATCACCATCACCACCATTAACACGAAATTTTGATGTGTTAGATATGCTATTGGGTGATTTATTTACTGATTTGATGATCTTATAATGATCCATGATGATTTTAATGATGTTAGATGGCTATTTGTTGATTTTACTAAGAAATAGTCACTTTAATCAACATGCATGTAAGATCCATGATGCTATATGTGATTTTCAATATTAAAATGTTATGATAAATGATATTGATGATGGATTACAAGGGGTAAAAGTGTTGATTTTGATCAAGAGCATGATTATTAGCATTATTTTCAAATATAGTAACTTTAATGTTACAAAATGGGTGTTCTTGATGAAATGACTACATTTGTATGTTTGGATCTATATGTTATGCTAGGAAATGATGTTTAGAAGTTAATATGATGATTATTGATGCATTGGGATGATTGGAATTATTGGAAATATGATTTTTATGGTTATTACTATAAATAGAAACTTTTTGTTACAATGTTGCTAGAGAATGGTGAATTTGAAGGATGTTGTATGTTTGGTATGCATATTTAACCTTGTTATGATGTTGATAAATGATTTTTAAGTCCTAAAATGGTTGGAAGATGTGTTTTATCAAAAGTTACTATAAATAGTAACTTTATTTTACAAAGTCTATGAATAGCAATATGTTTGTTGTAACGAATATGATTTTATGATAATTTAGGACTAGGGTAACGATCTTTAGAAAAGGCTTGTTACTAATCTTGGTTAAACATGCTTATTTTAGTAGCTTTCCATAAATAGTAACTTTAATGCGCAAATCATGCTAAACCGACTATGTGTAACTATGTGCTATGTGATAACATGCTCATTTAGGATAAATATGCATGTTAGAATAATCGGAATATGATCTTATGCATAATTTGCCAAATATGGAAACTTTCCCAAAATAGAAACTTGCCATAAATGGTAAGTTTCCTCATAAGAATGATTTTGGTATCCGTACACTTCACACGACACTAAAACCGCACGATACACAAACACTTGATCCAAACCGTCACCAACGGGTCGTTAGGTCAAACACGATCGATACGGTCAAACACGGTCAACTCGACCCACATAACCACTTAGTGTCGTTGAACACTAATACGGCCCGGTGAGACCCACATACGCAAACACAAACTCATAGTACCTATGTGATATAGGTGACTACTAGCCGGCGAGCTACGCAACTCTATTGAGCTAACGCATTACTCAAACTCAGGTGAGTTTACGGCCCCACTTTTACTCTTAACTGATTTGCTAAACTATTGGGGTGAGAATATACTGCAACTGTTTTAGATATAGGACTGGCATGTTGTGAAACCGTTTCTTTTTGAGTGTAACTATTATCGCATAAAGCCCTCACTTATCCTTACCGTTAATTGTTACGAACGAGTCGTTATTACGTAGTACTACTGGGTTTGACTAGCCCCACTCGGCAACAACTTTGACTGGAGGTCATAACGAGTGTAATAATCGATGTGAATTGCGAGTTCAGCGATGACTCGCGGAGGCAAATGGAAACAGTCTAGTTTCGGTAAGATGACATGACACACTCACGGATCGTAGATCCAACAACTAAACTTAACATGCCCAGTATATATCTGTTTACTATTTGTGTCTGTCTAAACCTGTGAACTCACCAACTTTTTAGTTGACACTTTTCGCATGTATTCTCAGGTAACTAATGGAGCACACGCTAGGACGCTTGCCAGGACACACTCAGGAGTCGAGCTCATATTTAGACTCATGTCCTAGGCTTGTGTGCATTTGTTATGTTTTGAAAACAACTTAATTTGTAGTGTCTGATACAATTTACTGTCCGCTGCAAACTTATGTATATTTTGATGTCTAACATTTCCGCTGCATACTATGAGAACTTGTATTGCTTTACAAACTGTGTGAATGTGTAACTCATATAGAGTCGTTCTATATGACCATGAAGCTATGATCCTGGCCACGTCACACCCACGTGGACTGACACCACGAGTGGGAATTTGTGGGTGTGACAGACTGGTATCAGAGCCTTGGTTATAGGGAACTAGGATGCTGCATGAGGAATATTGTCCTCGTGATGAGATCAGGAAGCTTGAGGAAGAATTCTGGGTACACAAGATGGCAGGGTCAGAAATCGAGAAATACTGCACTCGGTTTCATGAATTGTGCAAGCTCTGCCCAGCAATGGTGACGCCGGAGTATAAAAAGATCGAGCAATTCATCAGTGGATTGCCGGAGCAGATACAGAGCATAGTGACTGCTTCCGATCCCACCACAATTCAACCATTGATCCGACTTGCCCACAAACTAACTGATCAGGCAGTAGCACAGGGAAAACTGCCAAAGAGGGGTGAACATCTGAAACCCCAAGAACCCAAGAAGAAGTGGGAGCCCAACAACAACCGAACCTTTTCACCCCAACAGCCAACTCAACACCGACCTACACCTGCCAAGGTCTTCACTGCCACCCAACCAAACAATCAGGACAAAGGGGGATATCGGGGCAACAACCCCAAATGCAACAACTGCTCATACCACCATCACGGCCCATGCCGAAGAGTTCGATGCACCAACTGTGGCAGGAACGGACACCTGGCCAAGGAATGCCGATCAAACCCCAACCCTAACCTCAACAAAGACAACACATTAAAGGGGTGCTTCACTTGCGGAAAGCCGGGGCACATGCGCCGAGATTGCCCACAGAACAAGAATGCAGGTGGCAACCCGGCTAGGGGTCGGGCGTTCGTGATCGGATCCGGTGAAGCTAAAGATGATCCAAACGTTGTCACCGGTACGTTTCTTTTAAATAATGTCTACGCTAGCATATTATTTGATACCGGTGCCTATAGGAGCTTTATTTCTAGTAACTTTAGCAAATTGCTTGATATGACACCAACCCCTCTAGACTATAAGTACACCGTAGAGTTAGCGGACGGCAAGCTGATCGAAACACAATATATCATCAAGGGATGTGTTCTAACACTAGCGGACCATCAACTGGTGATTGACCTGATGCCGGTAACTCTCGGGAGCTTCGACGTGGTGATTGGAATGGATTGGCTATCTGCAAACCACGCTGAGATCGTGTGCAACAAGAAGGTTGTACGAATTGCGTTGCCAAGTGGAGAGCAGATCTCAATCCAGGGAGAACGACGCGGGATACCATTAAACATTATGTCTTGCATGAAGGCAAGCAAATACCTACGGAAAGGATACACAGCTATTTTGGCTCTGATCTCCGAACAACCGAAGAAGGAACGAAAGATTGAGGACATCGTTGTTGTTCGCGATTACCCGGAAGTCTTTCCTGACGATCTACCGGGACTACCACCAGCACGACAAGTGGAGTTCCAGATAGATTTAACCCCCGGAGCAGCACCAATAGCCAAGGCACCATACCGATTAGCTCCTACTGAAATGCAAGAACTATCTAACCAACTACAAGAGTTGTTAGATAAAGGATTTATCCGACCGAGCTTCTCACCTTGGGGAGCACCGGTCTTGTTCGTGAAGAAGAAAGACGGTTCATTCCGTATGTGTATAGATTACCGAGAACTAAACAAGGTAACGATCAAGAATCGATACCCCCTACCACGAATAGACGACCTGTTCGATCAACTACAAGGGTCAAGCTTCTATTCGAAAATCGATCTGAGATCGGGTTACCATCAACTCAGAATACAGGAGGACGATATACCGAAGACAGCCTTCAGGACACGGTACGGACACTATGAATTTCTAGTCATGCCTTTTGGACTGACTAACGCACCAGCAGTATTCATGGATCTCATGAACCGGGTGTGTAAACCGTATCTCGACAAGTTCGTAATCGTGTTCATTGATGACATCCTGATCTATTCTAAGACTCAGGAAGAACATGCCGATCACTTGAGACGTGTCTTAGAACTACTGAAGAAGGAACAACTATACGCAAAATTCTCCAAATGTGATTTCTGGATTCGCGAAGTTCAGTTCCTTGGACACGTAGTAAACGAGAAAGGGATACACGTAGACCCAGCCAAGATCGAGGCAATCAAGAATTGGGCAGCACCTAATACTCCAACCGAAGTGCGGCAGTTCTTAGGATTGGCCGGGTACTACAGGCGGTTTATCGAAGGATTCTCAAAGATCGCACAATCGTTGACTTCCCTCACACACAAGGACAAGAAGTTTGAATGGGGAGAAAAGCAAGAAGCTGCTTTCGATCTGTTGAAGCTGAAGTTGTGCAGTGCACCAATCTTATCGCTACCAGACGGGTGCGAAGATTTTGTGGTTTATTGCGACGCATCGAAGCAAGGACTCGGTTGTGTATTGATGCAACGCGAGAAAGTTATAGCTTATGCGTCACGACAATTGAAAGTGCATGAAAAGAACTACACAACTCACGACTTAGAGTTGGGAGCCGTAGTGTTCGCACTAAAAATCTGGCGACACTATCTGTACGGCACCAAGTGCACAATATTTACTGATCATAAGAGCCTACAGCACATTTTCGACCAAAAGGAGCTGAACATGAGACAACGCAGATGGGTCGAGCTAATAGGCGATTATGACTGTGTAATCAAGTATCATCCCAGTAAAGCCAATGTAGTAGCCGACGCACTAAGCCGGAAGGAAACAACCAAACGCGTACGTGCACTACAACTCACCATTCACTCGGAACTGCCAAATCAGATCCGAGTCGCACAACAAGAAGCTCTGAAAAAGGAAAACCTTACCCTCGAGGCCATGCGGGGGATGGACAAGCAGATGAAACAGAAGGATGACGGAGCTTACTACCTAATGGACCGAATTTGGATTCCACGCTACGGGGATTTGAGAGAAGTAGTGATGGATGAAGCTCACAAGAGTCGATACTCAGTACATCCAGGTTCTGACAAGATGTACCACGATCTAAAGGCAACTTATTGGTGGCCTAACATGAAGTCAGAAATCGCAACGTATGTGAGTAAGTGTCTGACTTGCTCAAAGGTCAAGGTAGAATACCAGAAGCCTTCGGGATTACTCCAACAGCCAGAAATTCCAGTATGGAAATGGGAGCAGATTTCCATGGATTTTATCACAAAGCTGCCAAAGACAACAAGTGGCTGCGATACCATCTGGGTTATCGTAGACCGACTTACGAAATCGGCACACTTCCTACCGATCAAAGAAACTGATAAATTGGAAAAGTTAACCCGAATCTACTTGAAGGAAATCGTATCCAGACACGGAGTCCCAATCTCCATAATATCAGACCGAGACAGCCGTTTCACGGCTCACTTTTGGAAGTCCTTACACAAGGCACTCGGGACGAGGTTGGATATGAGTACTGCTTATCACCCACAAACGGATGGTCAAAGTGAACGAACCATCCAGACCTTGGAAGACATGCTTCGAGCATGTGTGATTGACTTTGGTAACAGCTGGGAGACTCACTTACCTTTGGTAGAGTTCTCATATAATAACAGCTACCACACCAGCATTGGAGCTGCACCATTTGAAGCACTTTACGGGCGTAAATGCAGATCGCCACTCTGTTGGGCGGAAGTTGGTGAAAGCCAACTGACCGGACCCGAACTCGTACATGAAACAACTGAAAAGATCGTGCAGATACGCAACAGAATGGCAGCAGCTCGAGATCGACAAAAGAGCTATGCCGACAAGAGGCGCAAACCTTTGGAATTCCAAGTAGGAGACCGAGTACTTCTTAAAGTCTCGCCTTGGAAGGGAGTGATTCGATTTGGGAAACGGGGAAAGCTAAACCCTCGTTATATAGGACCATTCGAGATCACTAAACGGATAGGCCCCGTGGCCTACGAACTACAGCTACCACAGGAATTGAGTAGCGTACACAATGTGTTCCACGTTTCAAACCTCAAGAAATGCTTATCAGACGAAACGCTCGCAATTCCTTTGGAGGAAATCCAGGTCGATGAACAACTTCACTTCGTTGAGGAACCGGTGGAAATTATGGACCGGGAACTCAAGAAGTTGAAACATAGTAAGATACCCATTGTAAAAGTTCGATGGAACTCACGACGAGGACCGAAATACACCTGGGAACGTGAGGATCAGATGAAGAAGAAATACCCTCATCTATTCGTCGAACAAACCAACACCGGCACATGAACTGAATTTCGGGACGAAATTCCTATTCACTGGGGGATGATGTGACACTTCGCAATTTCCAGGTCAGCATTTATTTTATTTTAATAATAATGTGTATTATTATTACATACGTGGCACTAGAATATTTGTATTTAGTGTGACACGTGGCACAACAGACCAAACACACCGATAATTCGATGAATTATCGCACGAAACTTGCACGTGTCTTGAATGACGAACGTTGGTGAACGGATCAAACCACAGTACACTTACACTGCACAATAGGTTCCGGGGAAACCTAAGTTAGTAGAACAACGCTTATGTGTCGAGAAACGATGATCGTATTCGAGAAATACGAGAAAATCGACTCAAAACAATGAAATTGGGCTTATTGGGCTCAGCTGAGACCCATCGCGGTACGCGATGGGCACCCAATTGGGCCTTCGCGGTACGCGAAGACTGGGCGGGGGAATTTGAATTCTCCGAAAAGAGTCGCGGTACGCGACGACCGATCATCTTCCACCATCGCGGTACGCGGCGTGTTTCGGGAACAGAATGATTATTTTAATCATAGCGGTACGCGATGATGCTTTTTGGACATGTGTCGCGGTACGCGACGACCCCTGCACGCAAATAATCTTTATAAACCCAATGATAATCATTTCTGCGGATCCTAATATTTCCCTCTCGACCATTCTCGACATATTCGACCTGAAACACTCTGTAGAAGCCATTGCCATCAGTTTGGAGCTACTTTGAAGGTGTTCAAGGCCCTTGGAGAAGAGTTGAAGGTAGAAGGAACAAGAGGGGAACACCACCATCACTTGGAACGACCCAAGAGCTGTTCCCAGGAGTACTACAAGTTGCTAAACCTCTGTTCCAGCTTCATTTCAGCATTCTTGAGCTCTATTGAGGTAGTTCTCGCACCATCTCGAAGTTTTAGCACTTGTAGCCACGCATGCAAGCCACTTAGGCCACATGCATCACCATCACCACCATTAACACGAAATTTTGATGTGTTAGATATGCTATTGGGTGATTTATTTACTGATTTGATGATCTTATAATGATCCATGATGATTTTAATGATGTTAGATGGCTATTTGTTGATTTTACTAAGAAATAGTCACTTTAATCAACATGCATGTAAGATCCATGATGCTATATGTGATTTTCAATATTAAAATGTTATGATAAATGATATTGATGATGGATTACAAGGGGTAGAAGTGTTGATTTTGATCAAGAGCATGATTATTAGCATTATTTTCAAATATAGTAACTTTAATGTTACAAAATGGGTGTTCTTGATGAAATGACTACATTTGTATGTTTGGATCTATATGTTATGCTAGGAAATGATGTTTAGAAGTTAATATGATGATTATTGATGCATTGGGATGATTGGAATTATTGGAAATATGATTTTTATGGTTATTACTATAAATAGAAACTTTTTGTTACAATGTTGCTAGAGAATGGTGAATTTGAAGGATGTTGTATGTTTGGTATGCATATTTAACCTTGTTATGATGTTGATAAATGATTTTTAAGCCCAAATATGAAAACTTTCCCAAAATAGAAACTTGCCATAAATGGAAGTTTCCTCATAAGAATGATTTTGGTATCCGTACACTTCACACGACACTAAAACCGCACGATACACAAACACTTGATCCAAACCGTCACCAACGGGTCGTTAGGTCAAACACGATCGATACGGTCAAACACGGTCAACTCGACCCACATAACCACTTAGTGTCGTTGAACACTAATACGGCCCGGTGAGACCCACATACGCAAACACAAACTCATAGTACCTATGTGATATAGGTGACTACTAGCCGGCGAGCTACGCAACTCTATTGAGCTAACGCATTACTCAAACTCAGTTGAGTTTACGGCCCCACTTTTACTCTTAACTGATTTGCTAAACTATTGGGGTGAGAATATACTGCAACTGTTTTAGATATAGGACTGGCATGTTGTGAAACCGTTTCTTTTTGAGTGTAACTATTATCGCATAAAGCCCTCACTTATCCTTACCGTTAATTGTTACGAACGAGTCGTTATTACGTAGTACTACTGGGTTTGACTAGCCCCACTCGGCAACAACTTTGACTGGAGGTCATAACGAGTGTAATAATCGATGTGAATTGCGAGTTCAACGATGACTCGCGGAGGCAAATGGAAACAGTCTAGTTTCGGTAAGATGACATGACACACTCACGGATCGTAGATCCAACAACTAAACTTAACATGCCTAGTATATATCTGTTTACTATTTGTGTCTGTCTAAACCTGTGAACTCACCAACTTTTTAGTTGACACTTTTCGCATGTATTCTCAGGTAACTAATGGAGCACACGCTAGGACGCTTACCTGGACACACTCAGGAGTCGAGCTCATATTTAGACTCATGTCCTAGGCTTGTGTGCATTTGTTATGTTTTGAAAACAACTTAATTTGTAGTGTCTGATACAATTTACTGTCCGCTGCAAACTTATGTATATTTTGATGTCTAACATTTCCGCTGCATACTATGAGAACTTGTATTGCTTTACAAACTGTGTGAATGTGTAACTCATATAGAGTCGTTCTATATGACCATGAAGCTATGATCCTGGCCACGTCACACCCACGTGGACTGACACCACGAGTGGGAATTTGGGGGTGTGACACCTCATTAACACCACATGTAATATCCACATCGGTATGCTTATATATAGGGCATATGTAAGGGACAAGCCCTAGCCAACATCCCACCACATACTAATATGCATATGACATTGCTGTTAATGATAATTAAGCATTTTTACCCTTAACACAAACCCATAAGTTCTTCTGTTCGTTGTCCCTGTAATTACAATTATTTGAAATCCATGTTGATTTCATAAGTTCATCACACAATATGATCAACCACAGTAATTGTATAAACAGTTATAAATGCTTAAGTAAATAAATAAATAAACATTTAATAAAATCTAAGTCCTATTGATTGGGGCCTTGGTCAAACTCGAGTAGACTAGTCTGTCAATCTAGGTACTTAGTAGTTAGGGAATCTGTAAATATCCTCAAACATACGACCTACAAATCAAACGGTCTAGCTAGGACTTCTTGAAATGTAGGGTTTTTGTTTCGTCTGTTTTGGCATATGTTCTCTCTGATATTTCCCAGGCTTTCCCTTGAAAATGATTTATTGATTCGTCTGATTCTGTTACAAGATGTACTTGATTCGTTGATCATAGAATACTAGATTCATTGATCAATTGTACACTTGATTCATTGTTCAACAAGCACTTGGTTTGTAGAACATTGAATACTGTCTTTGCAAAGATTGTTTTGTTTGATTCGTTGAAATCCCACACTTGTTTTGTCAAAATGTTTCATATGATTCGTTGAACTCACCCACTTGATTTGTCAAAATGTTTTGTTTGATTCATTGAAATCACCCCTTTGATTCGTCAAAATGTTTCGTTTGATTCCTTGAACTCACACACTTGTTTTGTCAAAATGTTTAGTTTGATTCATTTGAAATGTTTTGATTTGTTGAAATGTTTAGTTTAACCAGATTATTCACTTAATTTATAAGTAAATTAGTTAGTAAACCTGCATAAAATCTTCCTACACATGGTCTAAGATAACATTTATATATATGTAAAACATATAAATTTAAAGGCATTTAAGTAAACAATTTGAATAAACAGTTTACGCATGCTTATCAGCCCCACGTTTTAAAACAAAAATGTTAGAAAAGGGGCAATGAACTCACCTGTGTTGATGTCTAATGTACTATCACAGAATGCGCACTCTTGTTTGTAGGTTAAGTGTCTTCGATTCCTGAGTTGTTTTATAAGAATTCAAATATATTAAGTACGCGTAATAGTCGTTGTGCCTAAGTTCGGGTCTTGTTGTGTGTGCAACTAAGTATCTTAGTACTAAGTGTATCTAAAATCTATTCTATCTTAGTTACCCTTTTATGATCCCAATTCCCATAGTTTATCTTAATAATTTAATTATTATATTTTGAGAATTTTTGGCAGAGTTTCCTTTGTTTTATGTTTAAAATCCAGACAATTTCATTGTCTATTTTATAACAAAATCCCAGTTCAATCAATTCAAATAAATATTTAAACCAAAGCATTACAATTAAATTTCCATTTTAATTCAATATCATGTCAAAACCATTTAGTGAAATTTAACAAATTATCAATAAATTTCCTTTATTAAATTCTCCTTACAAGAGTTTAAGTGTCATTATAAGTGTGATGGACTTAACTAAGTCCCATTGGGCCCATTTTGACCCAAGTGAATATCCTTTATTCCAAATTGATCGTTATTCAAGTTCTTTGCATTAATTTACATGACCCATTAACTCAACATCTTTGGATAATATGTTTTGCTAATCACTTCGTTTAGATTGATCATCCAATACCCAACCTTATAATTCCTTGGGATTCAACTATAATAACTTAGTTTGGTTTAACATATGTTTGCATGAATTCTATCCCTCCTAATCATGCCCATGCACACCCACGTATCCATGCACACACACCACTATGTCTCATGCATGCCCATGTATACTAGACCTATGTGCCATGAAAACGAGAGATTCTTAGTAGCCATCCTAGTTTTAACATTTCTAGGGTAGCGAACCTATGGTCTTAACCCATAGGTTCGACTGGGTTAGCCCATGTAAGGGTTCGGCTACAATGCAAGTGGTTCTAGGGTTCGGCTGCCTCTTCTAGTTCCAACGAACCTTCAAGGTTCGGCCCTTGTGTAGCCATTTGATTCCAGGTTCGTGTGGAAGAAGGGTTCGTTGGCCCATGGTTCGTCACCCTAAGGTTCGGTTGGGTTTCTAGGGTTCGACCGATGAGGGTTCGTTTCTATCTATAAGGTTCGGTGCAGTGTGTTCACAGGTTCGTGACTGGTGATGCAGGGTTCGTTGCAGAGGAGGGAGGGCTCGGGGCAGGTTCGTGGTTCAGAGGCTACAGGGTTCGGTGCATGTGGCCAGCAGGGTTCGTGGCAGGAATAAGGTTCGGCTAGGTGAAATAGGTTCGGCCGGCTGTGGGTTTGGCCGATGGGTTCACGAACCTGTAACCTTTTGGCATCACCATTCTTCATCTTGATGAGTTAAACCTGCCACATACACAATATATCTACTTCTACTCATGGTTATCAACTTATTTGGTGATTTTCTAGGGTTATTAACCGGTTAGATAATCAACACCCATACATATCGTGACACACCCACTAAATCGAATCAAACTAGGGTTTTTACCTCAAAATCGATGGATAAATGATCAAACTTCTTGTACTTCCGTGATCTACGTGTTGAGGGGATCGTAATGGCACCAAAATGACTTGAATCCGACAAGAGATTGGTCACGAGCTTGTAGAGAGAAGGAGGAGCACTATTCTTCTAGAGAGAGAATGGAGATAGACGAAAATGGGATGAGGATTTGGGTCTTGGTGGTGGTTGTTGGGTCATAAATGACCACATTAAAGGGTGGAAACACCCAGTCGTTCGGTCTCAATCGGTTTCGCGAAAAGTGTCGTTTCGCGTAGTTTTCGCTACAAATCATCACTGTTTATAAAAATATAATTTATTTTATTATTCAAAGTTGTGATTCCTAATAAATTAACTAATATCTTTTATTTATTTAAATTTTAAAATATTAATTAACTGTTTAAATCGAAATGTACGGTCGTCGCGCGTATTCGTTCGAATCGTCACCCGTACGAACACGACGATAACTATACTTTTCAATATTGTTTTCTAATTATAGAATATCATTCAGAACGTTAAACTTTCAGGTATATTCGTACAGATCGTCACCCATACGAATAACCCGTAAATTTAGCATTCACATAAAGATATTCGTGTTGTTTTGTTCTTTAAAGTCTCACATACGTTTATACATAATAAATCCTAAACAAATAATCACATGATAGTTCTGTATTGTCAGATAATTATCTAACTCAAGAACCATTTTTCTGAACTGTGTTTCTGTTAAATGTTTCTGAAACTGTTCTATGACAACACACTATGATAATGATAAATGATACGAATATGAAAAGTACTGAATGTATATGGTTCGTACCTGTTTTACTGTTCCTATGCTGTAGAGATCACTGTTCCGGCAACGGTTCCGGCACTGATGTTACAACAAGCCCCACCCATCGCGCCTGGGAGGCCAACCCGACTAGAGGTCGGAATGGGTGCAATATTGACCAACACTTTGCCATTGTCTTGTGATGGACATGGCGGGAGGCACAACTGTCAGCTTCGGTACGACCCCGCATATAATATAACTGTATTGACTAGCTATCAATCGATACTGCATTGTAATGATATGTAAATCACAACTCTTACTTTAAACACTGGATGTTTATTGCTTATAAAAAACCTGTGCTCTCACCAACCTTTGTGTTAACCCTTTTTATCGCATGTTTTCTCAGGTAGCTAAGGCACGCACTTGAGGATAGGATGCTAGGATGGAGTCCCATGCATCCGTATTATTGTCTTAGGATTTTGAGAAAAATTATCAATTTTTTTTATTGTGTATTGTTAAACAATTTAAATCGCTTCCGAACTAGTACTCTGTAATGTTTTTGAAAACTGTTTTAATTAACGCTTCTGCAAGTTATGAATGTTAATATGTTTTGAGAACTTATGCTATACTTCCGTAACTCTGATTTTATTAAACTATTTTATCCAAGATATTGGATGTACGTATGCAACCAGACATATAGGTCTCGCAGCTGTGTGACCGGAGTCTGCGATCCTGCAAGATCAGTCGGGTCGCGCCCCCTCGCACAGGCCGGGAAGGCCGGGGTGCGACAGTTGGAGACTGTGGGACTAGTACACGCATGAGTAGCTGACAATTTCACTTTTGAAGGCTATTACCAGGGATCCTCCAAATTATAGCATTCATATGGTATAGAACCGGGCCTTAGTAGCCAGAATTCCGGCCTAGTCGCCAGTATTCCGGCCTTAGTCGCCAGTATTCCGGCCATAGTCGCCAGTATCTTTAGGCCTTGTCGCAAGTATTTCGGTCTTGTTGCCAGTATTCCGGCCTTAGTCGCTAGTATTTCGGCCATATTTGCCAGTGTAATTAGCCTTGTCACCAGTTTATTAGGCTTGCCCCAAGTTTTCTTGTTTCTTAAATTTATGCAGGATTGACTTTCAAGGATACCTAGGAATATCGCATATTTCAACAATATACTTGGGGATATTCAAGTATGAAATTATTTTGATGTTTTAACAGGAACAAGGAAGACGTCAAAATATACCTACTATCTCAATGAGTCGGTATTTGTTTCTTTTAACCTTTTTGATATCCTGCAATATTCTTTATTTCTGATTATGAACACATTGTTTACTTAGAAATATTTTGCTCTTAAAACTTGTGCCTTATACCTATTTTTACTTAGGAATATGTTATATCTTGAATACATTAAATTAAATTACCAGATACTTTATATACTAGGGAAACTTTAAACAAATAACGGCACAATATTAATACTCTTAGACATATATCTAAGTTATTTACAATCATTCATATAATTAAGAGCCTAGTCGGATTAGGCCAGCTTTAACTGTCCGTAATTAATCCTAAGTATACCTGATATAGATTAAACTTAAGAAAGAATATTCTGAAATTCTTCAATAGAAATAATGAGAATGTTTAAATATTTTAAGGAATATATAATTACAATTAATTTATACATAGCCTAAATCTGATCCTTATGAAAGTTATAAAAGGGTTTAATCTCTTAAACAAGTTACGAAATATTCAAAATGTTATTGAGAATATTTTTAAATATTCAAAGATATCCTAAAATTCATAATATATTTAGAAATAAAGAACTTCAAAACAATAACATCTCAAATATTTATTTAGAAAATTTCTACGATATCAATTTACTCAATATTATATTCGGATTGTTTGTAGTCATTAGTTATACTAAGACCCTGTTCAAATTAAGCTAAGTGTAAATTAAACTACTTTTAATTATTCCTAGCTATGCCTAACAAGAATTTATGAGAAAATGCTCTAAATAGAAGTCATGAGAGTATTTGGAAAATCAAGGGCATATGTGTTTAACATATTATCAATTACAATTATGTGAAATCCCGCAAATTCCAAATCAGCTTTTATTTTAATTAAATGTTTATTTAATTAA
The DNA here is from genome assembly GCA_009363875.1 of Mikania micrantha. Lineage (NCBI taxonomy): Eukaryota > Viridiplantae > Streptophyta > Magnoliopsida > Asterales > Asteraceae > Mikania > Mikania micrantha. The sequence goes on along the minus strand of CM018691.1, from coordinate 117,949,161 downwards.
CATTTGCATACGTGGCACTATAATTAGTTTAATTTAGTGTGACACATGGCACGATAGTACAAACACAGTCACACAATAGGATAATTCGAGGAATTATCGAAAAACCGCACACACGTGTCAGAAATCACGAACGTTGGTGAACGTCATACCAGTTAAGCACAAGTATATTGCACAAGTCAAAGATGACTAATAATCAATGACTAGAGTTCAAACAATGTTAAAACAATGTGTTACAGTCGAGAAACGAGCGAAAACGAACCCGAACAAGTGAAATGTGCCAACAAGGCTTGCCTGGGCAGCCAGGCGCTACGCCTAGGCCCAATCTTCGACCTCAGGCGATACGCGCGAGACAGGAAAGACATCTCGGATCAGATCGATCCGCGTGCTACGCCTGGCTTTAGCGCGGCACGTCAGGCAATGCGCCTGGTAGACAAGACTGCAGATTATCTTCTTGAGCACCTGAAAAATGATGGCTATCCTACCATCATCATTATATTCACTTGCAGACACCATTTGCATGAGATAACATTCCCCAAATCATCTGATTGCACTCCTACAACACCATTATTACCCTTCGAGAGCTCTTGGATGCCATTGTTGGAAGACTTGAAGCTTTAGAAGACCAATGAAGGACATTGGAGCTTGATTTCCACCACAACAAGCTGATTTGGCTCATCATCAGCCACCCCCACGACCATTAGCTTCTGTTGGAACTTCATTTTGGTATCACAAGACTGGTGAGTTAGTTTTACAAGTTTAACAAACAAGTTTAACACACACATGCATTCACTAAAACCCACATGCAAGGCTCAAAGCTTGCATGCACACACTTGATCTTCACATGCACGAATTTGTGATGATACGAATATGGATTTGTTGATATAATGACTGATTGATGGATAATAGAATGATCTATGATGATCTATAATGAGAGTTGTTGATATTTGTGTGATATGGACCATGAATCTATGAAATAACCATTGTTGCTTACATGCATGTATAATCTAAGTTATTTTAGATGATTTTGGGTTATGAGAAATGATTGTTGATGATATTTGAGATGTGTCATATGGTTCATTATGATTTTGTTGATCAAAAATGGATTATTAGAAGTTATTACTATTTTTAGTAACTTTAAAGTTACAAGATCTTGTAAGATGATGATGATTGTTCCTTGTAAAAATTAACAAAAGTAATTTTTAGCAAAATCGAACTAGGTTAGTGGGGAATTGTGTTTTAGAATCAAGAAAACAGTTTATGAATATAATTCACTAAAAATATCCCTAAGGATCCCTGAGGATATTTAAAAATATGAACAGAAAAAAAGCCAAACACACGAGATTTATACGAGGAAAAGCCCTTAATCCCTTAGGATTGCCGGCATAAAAACCTCGGGAGGTGACAACTGTCACTCTGCCTTCTTCTTATTAATATAATGAAACAAAATTACAAACGAAGAGCACAAAAGGTCGATTGCTAGGTGTTGCTAGCCTCTGAATTTCGTAATAAGTAAGCAGAAGTAAGCTGAAGTAAGCTAAGTGTGTTCGGTGTGTGTTCCTAGATCGACCATTGCCTCAATTTATATCATAAAATTATCCAACGGTAGGTTATTTTAGTTCCACAATATCCGCTCCATTCCCAGGTCATGCACCAACGTAGTCCACATAACCGTTGATGGCTTCTCCATGTAGTCACGTTTTTCTCTATATTCCGGCAAAATAGGGATAGAAGTTTCTATTGACTTGTTGACTCAACTCAAAAATTAGCAGCACATGTTGAATTAATAAATAACAATAATTAATACAAAATTATTATTTATTATTCAAGTCATCAGATCACAGAAATTTATATACGTGAATATTTCTAACTATCCCGAAATATTCCATATCCCGAATTATTCTTAATTATAGGATAAAATTTTATAGGCACAACAATTGCCCCTAAATTCTTATTACATTTAAATTTTTTGTAAGAAAATAAAAATAACCGTTTATTTTGGCTCTTCATTCAAAATTTGAATTTTAAATTGTGATTTGAACGTTGATGGGACAATTATTGATTGTGGCGGTTTCACACATAATCTCAGCCGTTTATGCAGAATATAATGATCATGCCACTCTCTTTAGATGCCATCTTCTTCAACAGGTTGTTGCGGTAAGTTCTTCCACCTCTCTTCTTTCAATTTTAATTTCTTCACAAAAATGTCTGGGTCATCTTCTTCCTCCGACTTCAATTCCTCTAACGATGACTTCACAGACCAAAATATTTTGACCTTCAATCATCAAATAGAAGCGTATTCAACAATGATCGCATTGAGTTGTTACGTCTTTCAAAAACTTTTTCCTGATGAAACCGTTTTTCACAGCTTTTTTGAAAAATTGAAAGCCGACCATGTATCACCTTCTTGGGTGTGTTTTTCAGAATACCCTTTCACCTTAGGTCTGAAATTTCCTTTTCCCGATCTTATTTCTGATTTCTTCGCAATCACCAAACTCTGTTTTCCACAATTGATGCCTATGGGATGGCGTCTCTTATATACACTTGATCAATTTAACCAGCATTTTGTTTAGAAATAGGTATCCCGGAAATTGCCTTAATGTACCAACTCAGAACCCATTGTTCATCTCGTCTTGTTCTTCAAAGGAGGAGTGGGGCTCCTATTCTTGTTCCTGGTATTACCTTGAACGAGGATGAATGGAGAAATATGTTCTTCTTTGTAAAAATGAGGTCTATCCCTAATGGGGAACTTCTTCCTCTCAAATGGGTGGAAAATGATAGGATTCTTAGGACTTTTTAAGTTAAATTTTATTTGTTATTCTCCTGTTTTATTTATTTTGTTTTTGTCATGTACAGCTCCTAAGTTTGAATTGATTGTGGTGGAAAAAGAAGAAAGCAAGAACAAAATTCGTTCTTTGTTGTTGATTGACGAACAATACAGAAAGTTTGGTGCCAACCTCGAAGCTGCTACTCCAATGACTTCAGGTAAAACCTATTATATCTCAACATATCCTAAATTATTTTCATGTATTCCCGAATAGTTTTGATCTTATTTCTTTTTCGCAGAATCAACCTTTGATCTTGAAGACCTTAACGCTTTGTTTGCTGTCAAGAAAGAGAAAACTACTCCTGTTGCCCCCAAGTCTCGTGCAATGACTACCCGATCTTCTAAGACTGCTAAGAAACGCAAAGGCGTTGACACCGTCGACCTGGAAGAGCCTTCTGATTTATCTATTGCTGATCTTCTGAATAAGGTAAACTATTTATTTTCCTTCAAATAATATATCCCTACATATCCTGAATGATCTCTATTTTTTAGGCCTGAGTTAAATATGCTTCTGAAAAGGAGTAACTTGACAAACAGATCGAAGACCTTGAGGATCAAAAGAAGATCGTCTCCGCCAAAGCCGGCCACTACGAAAAAGAGGTTGCCAAGGTCAAGAAGTAGATGAAAGAGATGGAGGCCTCCTACAAGCTTCAATTCAAAGAACACATCGAGGGGGCCAAGAAATCTGCTGCCATATCCGTCCTGAGGGCCAAGATCCAAATGGCCAATCAAGATAAGACCGAAGGCACTGAATCGTGGGCCAAGGATCTCCGAGAATGAGGCAGAAAATTAGCTGGTCTGGCTGGGGATAAGGCAGAGGCTTCCACAGAGGTGACCAAGGCTGGGGATGCAGGGGAGACGAGCAAGGCTGGTGAGGGCAAGGCGACAGGTGCTGGGGCAGGTGCTGGTGAGCAAGAGGTTATGATGGGCGATAATGACAATGTGCCAAGTTCTAAGCCCATTTTTTAATGTTTGTGGTTCTTTTGATATGATGTAATTTCTAAACAATAGTTTCTTAGGAAAGTCCCCATGTATAGGGGCAGACAATATTAACTAAAAAAATCAAGGTGGAGGGACCATGGTTTCATGGCGAAGCCTTGATTTTTTCTTTGTGCTTGACAATGTTAACATATCAGGTGGAGGGACCATGGTTTCATGGCGAAGCCTGATATGTTAATCCTTTAACTGCTTTTGAATATAGATATTTTGCTTAATGCTTTGGTGTTCTGTATAATTGTTTGTTTCTAGAAAATATTTTCAGATATCCTTGAATATTCTGAATTATCTTAGATATCTTGTACTTATGTAAAATATCACTAATTCTAATGAACACTACTGTTTTATATAGTTTGACTTGGTATGTAACTCTTTATATGCTATACACTTAAATTTAGGAAATGATTTCTTCTTAGAATACTTATGCTTAAGTTTTCTCAGGCATACTTAGGAATAATTGAGAATAATCTAACATATTCTTGGCTTATTCCAAGAAATAACCAGAATATCACATTGAGTATATTAATATTGTATTATTCGTCTTAAAGTTTTAAATCCATAATCATTGTTATGAATGTTAGAAATTTTCAAGTATTCTTAAATATTTTCAATGATATAGCAGGATTTTTCGTAGCTTGATTAGATCATGTATAAATTTTCATATATATAGCTTAAGATAATTAAATATTCTTATTGTTTTTCAACAAAGAATTTCAGAATATTTTTTCTTAAGTCTATTCTACATATGATATACTTAGGAGTCATTAAGGATAGTCCAAACTAGACTTATCCAATTTTGACTGAGGTTTTAAATACTTGAATGATTATGTATATAACTTAGACCTATGTTTAAATGTTATCATTTTCCTAAAGTTATCCTAGCACGTGAAGTACTTGGTAATTTGATCTAACATATCCCTAAATAGGAATGTGCATACTACATATACCATATTCCTAATATAGAAATAAATATAATGCATACTATCAAGCATGAGAATATAATTCAGAATGCAGTGGTATATTAAAAGAGTTGAGGAACAAATACCAATTTTCCGAGATAGTATGTTTAGTTTGAAAGTTCTTTGTTCCTGTCAAAGCATCAAAAGAATTTCATACTTGAATATCTCCAAGGATGTTGCGATATTCCTAAGTATCCTTGAAAGTCACTCCTGCATAAACAGAGAAACAAGAAAACTTGGGACAAGCCCAAGATACTGGCGACAAGGCCGATTAAACTGTCGACTAAGGCCGGAATACTGGCGACTAAGGCCGGAATACTGGAGACTAAGGCCGGAATACTGGCGACAAGGCCGAAATACTGGCGATAAGGCCGAAAGATACTGGCGACTAAGGCTAGAATGCTGGCGACTAAGGCGGAGATACTGGCGACTAAGCCGGAATTCTTGCGACTAAGGCCCGGTTGTATAGCATATGAATGCAATATTTCGGAGGATCCCTGGTAATAGCCTTTGAAAATGAAATTGTCAGCCACTCATGCATGTACTGGTCCCAAAATCTCCAACTATACCTAGATATTTCGGAGGATCCTTAGTTATAGCGCTCAATAATGAAATTGTTAGCCACTCTTGCGTGTACTGGTCCCATTATCTCGGACTATAACAGGATAAACGTGCACAACTGGCGAGGGTATGAACCCTAAGTCTTCATGAGAGACAAAAGTCTCTTGAGTTTTGATTTCAGGTCAAAACTTTGCAACCAGACATAAAGTCTGTACGGGGGTCTTCTACATAGTTTTGATTGTAAGTCAAAACTTTCGTAACCAAAAATAGTCTCTGCGGGGTCTTCTTCAAGTTCTGATTTCAGGTCAGAACTTGGGTTAAGACATAAAGTATCATCTCTTCTCTTGCTATACCTGCAAAACAATAAAATTTTTTCATAGTTGGGAATCAGGATTTCTAATGCCCCTCAGATGCTTAAGTTAGTAGCAAGATAATTAATAATATACAAGAATACATAGGAATATAAAAGAATAAATAGAAATATTTGGAAATATGAGTATAGATTATAACTTAATAATCTTTTGCAGTTTGATATAATAAGCTTCATAAAAAGTATAGCTTAAGATGAATGGCATTCCAAGATCTTGGAAGAGGTTCTCCTTCCATGTTGGTCAACTTATATGCCCCTTTCAGGCTTCAGACTCGATCTTATAAGGTCCTTCCCACTTTGAAGCAAGTTTTCCATCAGCAGAATTGGTGGAATTTTGAAATTCCTTTCTTAAAACCAAATCTCGAACTTGGAATCTACGTATTCTAATATTCTTACTATAGGATTTGGCTATCTTTTGCTGATATGTTGCCATCCTTATCCTTTCAATATCCCTAAGTTCATCAATAGTATCTAGATCCTCAGATAGTATCTCCTTGTTGGATTCTAGATTTTGTAAACTTGATCTTGCAGTAGGAATAACCATTTCAGTTTGGAGAACGGCTTCAGAACCATACACTAAAGAGAATGGTGTTTGACCAGTTGCATTTTTTGTAGTTGTTCTATCTGCCCATAGGACAAATAGAAGTTCTTCAGCCCACTTTCCTTTCTTGGATCCCAACTTTTTCTTAAGGTTGTTGATGATAATATTGTTGCTCGATTCTGCCTGACCATTGGCTTGAGGGTGGACATGTGTAGAGGTTATCATCTTTATGCCCCAGCTTTCACAAAAGTTTGTATTCCTTTTGCCTATAAACTGAGATCCATTATCACAAGTGATTTCCGTGGGTATCCCAAATCTAATCAGGATATTTCTCTTTATGAATGAGATTACTTCTTTTTCTCTAACTTGTACAAAGGCTTCAGCCTTAATCCATTTTGAGAAGTAATCTGTCATAGCAAGCATAAAAACCTTTCCCCCGGGTGCTTTGGGCAACTTATCTACTATATCCATTCCCCACTTCATGAATGGCTATGACGAGATTATTGGATATAAAGGTTCAGCTGGTTGATGAAGAATATTGCTATGTCTTTGACAAGCATCACATTTCTGGGAATAAGACATTGCATCTCTTCTCATGGTTGGCCAAAAGTATCATGTTCTCAGGATCTTTGAGAATATCGCTCTACCCCCAGTGTGATTCCCACAATCTCCTTCGTGGATATCTTTCATTACTTCCAGACTTTCAGGTTTCTCCAAACACCTTAAGTATGGGCCTGCTACTAATTTTCTATACAAGATATCCCGTATGATTGTGTATCTAGATACTTTTGCTTTAAAAGCTCTAGGATTTTTTTTCTTTATCGGGTATTTTTCCTGTCTGAAGGTAATTCTTAATAGGGATAGTCCAGGATATTTCATGTGCTTCTGAATGATGAATCTTAGTGTTCTCTGGTTCAATATTCTGATCTGTGTCCTGCATATCTATCGCTGGTCTTAAAATATGTAGGATGAGAATATTGATATCCTCATGGATCCTTAGGGATGATGCCAGGTTCGCTAGTGCGTCCGCTTCAGTATTCTCTTCTCTTGGCACTTGAGTGATATCAAAGTTGTAAAAATTTCATGCTATATCCTTAACTATCTCTAACTATTTTGCCAATTTATCTCCCTTAGTTGTGTATGAGCCATTAAATTGATTGGCTATCAGTAGGGAATCGACAAACACATGGAGATTTCTGATGTTCATATCCCTAGCTAATAGAAGTCATGCTATTAGGGCTTTATATTCTGCATCATTATTAGTCGCCTGAAATTCACAACTAATTGATTGGGGTATTATGTCCCACTGTGGCGATTTTAGTATGATGCCTAATCCGGTTCCTCTCACATTCGAGGATCCATCTGTGAACATAGTACATTCACTAGCATCCTCATCTTAAAGCTTTATTTCTAAATCTACTTCCGGTTGTAGATCATTACTAAAATCAGCCACAAAGTCTGCTAATGCTTGTGACTTAATTGTTGTCCTTGGTTCATATATCAAATCATAAGTGCTGAGTTTCACTGACCATTTTTCCATTCTTCCTGATAGCTCAGGTTTTCTCAACACGGATTTAATAGGATAATTTGTTTTAATGTGTATTCTATGTGTCTCAAAGTAATGCCTAAGTTTTGTTGAGGCCATAATTAAGGCTAAAATTAGCTTTTCTAAGTGAGAATATCTGGTCTCAGCATCTACTAGGCTTTTACTCACATAGTACACAGGATGTTGTGATCCATGATGATCCTTAACTAACACAACCCTTACAGTAGTTCAGGATACTGCTAAGTACAATGATAGTGGTTCACCATCTTCTGGTCTCATGAGAAACGACGGTGAGGATAAGTATTCTTTCAGATCCTAAAGCGCCTTCTCATGCTCTTCATCCCACAGGAACTTCTTATTCTTTTTAAGGATATCGTAGAATCCTTTAAATTTTTCAAAAGACCTTGAGATGAATCTGTTGAGTGCAGCTATCCTTCCTGTCAATCTCTACACTTCTTTTATGTTCTTTGGGGATTTGAGGTTTAAGATAGCTTGAATTTGTTCTGGGCTGGCCTCTATTCCTCTTTTGGTGACCATATATCCTAAGAACTTTCCTGATTTTACCCCAAAATGACACTTAGATAGATTAAGCTTCATATTGTAATGATCCAGGATATCAAGGATTCCTGAAGATCCTTAAGGTGATTCTCAGTTATCTTCGATTTGAATCAATATACACTTCCATAGTGTCCCCCAGTTTCTCTTTAAACATCATGTTGACAAGTCTCTGGAATGTGGCTCAAGCGTTCTTCAGGCCAAATGGCATTGATGTATAGCAATATATCCCTGTTGGTGTCATGAAGGTTGTATCCTCTTGGTCCGAGGGTTCCATTTCAATTTGTTGAAAGCCTGTCGATGCATCCATGAAAGTTAACATTTCATGTCCTGCTGTTGCATCTACCATGGAGTCTATATGTGGTAATGGAAAGGGGTCTTTAGGACAAGCCTTTTTGAGATCTATGTAATCCACACAAACTCTCCACTTTCCATTCTTCTTTTGAACCATGACTACATTGGCTAGCCACCTTGGAAATTTCACCTCTCTAATCATCTTTGCTTTGAGGAGTTTCTCTACTTCCTCTTGAATGATTAGATTCTTTTCGGGTGCAAACTTCCTTCTTTTTTTGGTGGACAGGCTTTATATTCCTATCTATCCCTAACTTATGTGTAATCACATCTGAGGATATTCCTGTCATATCCTCATGTTTCCATGCGAATGTGGAAACACTTGATTTCAGAAAAGAAATCAGTTTCCCTTCAATATCCTTAGGGATATCATTTCCTATAAGGACTTTGATCTCAGGATCATCGGGGTTTAGAAGTACTTAATTTACTTCCTTCTCCCTATATTCCCGAGTATCCCCAAGGTCGCACTTTGATTGCTATGCTGAAGTAGGCCTGGTTGCTGCCTTCATCGAAGACGAATAACACTCCTTGGCTTCTTGTTGATCACTATTGATCTTCACTACTCCCCATGGTGTTGGCAGCTTGAGACACTGATGATAGCTCGAGGGGACATCTTTCATATCATGTATCCAAGGTCTACCTAGTATAATATTATAACAAGATAGGGAATCTATAATACAAAAACGTTGCATAGAGTTTATCCCCTCGATGTATACCGATAGTTTGATCTCTCTAACAGTGGCTTTAGCTTCACCACTGAATCCAACCAGGATCAAAGATTTGGTAGTTATCTCTGATTCAGGGATATTCATCCTCTTAAGTGTTTCCAATTGGATGATGTTGACTGAGCTTCCTCCATCTATAAGTATCATGCAGACATAGTGGTTAGCAACATATAATGTAATGACTAACCCATCATGGTGAGGATCCAGGATATTCTCGCGGTCTTGTTCTTCAAATGATACCACTGTCTCACTAGTGAGTGTTGATGTCTTTGTGGCTCTTTCTCCATTCTCCATCTTGGCTTCTTTAGCATGTTTCCTAGCTGCAGAATAAGAGGTACCACAAATTTCAGAACCACCAGAAATAAAATTTATTACCTTTGCATCCTTATGTGGGGATCCAGCTCTTTTTGGGAATCCGTTGGGATCCTGTCTTCTTTCTTTCTTTTTCCCTAGTAGTTCCTTAAGATGGCCTTTTCTTAGTAGGTAGCTTATTTCCTTCCTTAGTGCAATGCAGTCATCCGTTATATGGCCGAAGTCCTCGTGAAATGCACACCATTTGGATTTGTCCCTTGTTGCAAACTTCTTTTCGTTTGGTGGCCACCTGGCTTTTTCACCTATGTCCTGTGTAGCACACATTAATTCAGGAATATCTACAGAAAAACAATAGTCATATATCCTGGGATATTCTTCATCATTCTCATCCTCATCCTCATCCACAGAGTTGATCTTGTGGTTATCAGCCTTGTAGTATGGTTTGAACTTGAATGACTTGTTGGTAGGTGAATCCAATTTTCTTTTTCCTTGATCATTGGGAGGCGTTGTAGTGATCCTCTTCTGGATTTCTTTATCATCTTCCAACCCAATGAATCTCAATGCACGATTCCGAACTTCATCCATGTTCCTGCAAGGATTCATAACCAAGTCATCATAAAACAGTGAGTTTCTTTGTAACCCCATCTTAAATGCTTGAACAACCATAGTGATATCCAGGTTAGGGATATCTAGGGATTTTTTTCCAAATTTATTGACATAGCTCCTGAGGGATTCGTCGGATCCCTGGGTTAAGATCACTAGTCAGCCTCTCAAATGTCCTGCTACAAGAAAACTGATTGTTAAACAGATTAATCAGATGAGCAAATGAAGTAATTGAATAGGGAGGAACATTAAGCAGCCATTTTAGGGCTGCCCCTGTGAATGTTGGACCAAATCCCTTGCATAAGTATGCTTCCTTCAAATGTGGAGGTATAGGATTAGTCTCCATCCTTTCCCTATACTGTGCCACATGTTCTTCAGGGTCTGTGGTTCCATCATACAACTCCATGGTTGGAGTTTGGAATCTCTTTGGGATCTCAGCATCACATATTGGTGGAGAAAATCTAGAGATCCTGTGGGTTGTCACAGAAACCTCAGGAATAGGCTTCACCACTCCGGGAACACTTGAGATCATATCCATGAGTTTCTGTATTTCCTTAGCCACTTGGGGAGTTAGCCCTGATTCCTGCATTGAACCAAAGTTAGTAGTATCAATGGGAGAATAGTTGAAAGTATTGCTAGTAATGGGAGTTAGACAAGAAGTTCCCGGGATATTGGTATTATCCTGAGCTATCCTTAACCCTTGGGATCCCGAAGGATCCCTGAGACTAGTTTGCATGGGAATGAAGTCTCCAGAATGATTTCTATACATCCCTAATGTCCCGAAATCCAGAATCCTTGGAGCCAGCGGAGTAGAAGTTTCGATCTGCCTATTCTTTTCAGCCTTCAAAGTTTCCATTTCCCTAAGAAGCCTTTGGTTCATTCTTTGTTGATCCAACATTTGCTGCTGAACCTGTTGAAACATACTCAAAATATCATTGTTAGAAACAAGTACAGGAGCAGAAGTGGTCGTCCTTGTAGATGGAACACTTTTGGCTACAAATGTGGTCTTCTTCTCGAAATTACCGGAATTATCAGGCTTCTTGGAGAAAACAGAAATCTGCGAGGATACATTAGTAGTAGTAGCAGAAACAATAGTATTGAAGAAGTTGATCTCGGCTGTGAAGCCATTTTTCTCTATAACTTTTCAGAAAACGCCTTTAAACAAGGTTTTTGTTATAAAAAACACAAGTTTGCCCCACAGTGGGTGCCAAATTGTTTCGGGTAAAAATTAACAAAAGTAATTTTTAGCAAAACCAAATTAGTTTAGTGTGGAATTGTGTTTTAGAATCAAGAAAACAATTTATAAATAGAATTCACTAAAAATATCCGTGAGGATCACTAGGGATATTTAAGAATATGAAACAGAAAAATAGCCAAACACACGAGATTTATACGAGGAAAAGCCCTTAATCCCTTAAGATTGCCGGCATAAAAACCTCGGGAGGTGACAATTGTCACTATGCTTTGTTCTTATTAATATAATGAAACAAAATTACAAACAAAGAGCACAAAAGGTCGATTGCTAAGTGTTGCTAGCCTCTGAATTTCGTAAGAAGTAAGAAGAAGTAAGCTAAGTGTCTTTGGTGTGTGTTCCTAGATCAACCATTGCCTCAATTTATATCATAAAATTATACAATGGTAGGTTATTTTAGTTCCACAATATCCGCTCCACTTCCAGTTCATGCGCCAACTTAGTCCACATAACCGTTGATGGCTTCTCCATGTAGTCCACATTTTTCTCTATATTCCGGAAAAATAGGGATAGTAGTTTCTATTGACCCGTTTACTCAACTCAAAAATTAGCAACACATGTTGAATTAATAAATAACAATAATTAATACAAAATCATTATTTATTATTCAAGTCATTAGATCACAGAAATTTATATACGCGAATATTCCTAATTATCCCGAAATATTTCATATCTCGAATTATTCTTAATTATAAGACAAAATTTTACAGGCACAACAATGATGATAATAGAAACATGTTTAAATAATGATTTGTGATATATGATAATGATTTTTGCATAAAGAATGGATTAGGAATACTATTTTGGTCATTTGATGGGTATTTAGGCAAAGTTACTATTTTTAGTAACTTTAATTTGTAAAATCTTGATAAATAATGATTTTGATGAAATAAGTAGTTTTAGATAATGAGATATGGATAACAATGTGCTTATTAACAAATGTCATGGATTAGTTTGATTCAAATGATGATTTAAGTAAGAGTGTAAGACTTACTAATTATAGAAACTTTTTTCTATGAATTCATGATATTATGATATAAGACTAGCTTTATACATGATAAATAGCTTAGAATGATGCAATATGATTATTGTCTGGAAAATGATGTGAATCTTGTTGTTAAATATGCCAAATAGAAACTTTCCATTTTAAGAAACTTTAATGACTAAAAACGGTTTATATGTTTATTTGATAGTATGTAACAATGTGCTAAGTGTTAACATGATCACTTAGGAATAACAAGCATGTTAGAACCATTAAAACGATATGTGCTGTGAACTTTTAAAAATGGAAACTTAGTATGAATCGTAAGTTGTCCATAGACGTGAATTGTGTGTTTTACTCACTATGTACACAATCACGAATGTTACACGAGTTATAACAGACACACGGTTCACCAACGGGTCGTTGACTTGACACGGTCAAACACGGTCAGTATGGACCAACGTGGACAAACACAACAACCTAGGGTTGTTGAGCACAAACACGAAACACTGCCACATACGCGAACTCACATAAGCTATACGATATAGGTATCCGGTGACCGACACGCCGAAGGAACCCAGAGCTTACGCATTATCCGACTATCACTAAGGTGAGTTTACGACCCCTGTTTAAACTTTTTGCAAAACTTTCAAAATAGGGGAGAATACATGTTAATCGAGTCAAATATTATTACTTGTACAAACATTTGTGTATGCTGGTTTATTAGAAAAACATTAAGTGTTGATTCGTAACAAAGTCCTCGCACAGTCTTACCGCTAATGTTCAAACAACGAGGTGAGTTTAGATAGATCTATTGGGTGTGACGAATCCCACGTGGCGCCAATACTGATTGGAGGTCGGGATGCGTGTAATCTCGACCCATCGCGCCATTGTTTTTACAAGACATGGCGAAGGCAAGAGCTAACATGTAACATCACTGTACTTTCGGTTGTCCGTACGTCCGTACATCCGTACGAATGTACTGTTACGACTGGATATTTATGATTATTAATGATTATGAGATTATTGATTGACTTTACTGATATTATCACTGTTGCTGGTATACATGATTATAATATATTATACGCGTAAACCATGGGAAGTTTAGTTGTAAATTAACTAAACAGAACCAGAGTGTTTATCGCAGATGATTATACTGATTATGGGTTATTGTTATGGAATGAGAATGGATTTGGGATGGAACTGGGAGTTTGTTTGAGTCTGGTTACTAAACGTAGTCAAGGACCCATGGTCATGGTTTATCGAAATAGCGGTGGGACGGTGGCTAGGGCAGTTGCGACTGACCCTTACATATGCCCTATATATATGCATATTTCGGTCTATCATGGATGTGTCAGTGACTAGGGTTTAGTGGGTTTTGGGTTGGGAAATGATAATATTAAAGTTAATAAATGTTGGGAGTTAATTACGCGATGTGAGGTTACGAACATTAGTTAAACGCGAGTATTGATTTAGAAACATTAACTTAATAATGTATTCGCGTGGGTGACGATTCACACGAATATGATTATTAAGAATAATGTTTTAAAACGATATTCCATAAATCATAAATCAAATCGAAATACGGTACGAGCATCGGATTCGCAAAGGTGACGATCTTTACGAATACGTACGCGAGTAACGCTTTTCGACGAGATAGTTAAACATTATCAAATGATATTAATCTAATAAATGGAAACTAAAAACGTTTATTAGGAATCACAACCTAAAATGTTTTCGAATAAATTAAATTATTTAAATAATTATTTAACGAAAACGAAATGGAATTTATTTTACGAAACAAATTATTTAAACTTGTTTTAATTAAATAAAACTAATTTATTTAAAACAAGTTATTGTTTTAAATATGTTACGTTAGAAAACCGAGCATGTTGTTACATTTCACGCGTATTAAACGAGATATGTTACGAGACAAAGGGCATTTAGAAATCATGATGATTAATGAAACCATATTATTATTTAAACACTTTTTATTTAAATATGTTTAACGAGAAAAAAACCGAGTTTTATTTTGTTTTATCGCGATAAAAACGAGACCAGACACACGGGAACGAGATAGCCATAAATGGTGGAAGAATCCACCATTTCCTTCACTTTTCTATATCTCTTTCTCTCTCTAATTTCACCACAAAACACACACACAACTTCTCTCTACGATTCCTCCTTCGTTACCCGACGGATTCGTGAAATCTTGGCGCCCACACGACCGCGTGATCGAGAGGAACAAGTGATACGAAGAAACCCTATTTCCGACCCACGATTTGAGGTAAATCTTGCATCTTATTTACGGTTTCTCACTCTAAAAAGGGTTGTTATTTGATTGTTGTTTGAGAATCGATGTTGCTAAGTTTTAAACTCACAAACGAGATGAAATAAGCTAAAAACAAGTGTGTCTAGGGTCGGTCACGATTGCAGGTCGAAGAAGATGATGATGCAGCCAGGTTCGTGACAGCAAGGGGGCGGCCGAACCCTCTTGATCAGTGAAGGCCTCAGCCGAACCCTAACCGAACTAGTTAGGAAACGAGCCTGGAATCTTTGTTGCGTCACGAACCTTCTTGGCAGCGAACCCTTCTTCAGCATGAGACCACGAACCATTAAGTGGCCAGCGAACCCTTGTATG
This sequence comes from Mikania micrantha, assembly GCA_009363875.1. Taxonomy (NCBI): domain Eukaryota; kingdom Viridiplantae; phylum Streptophyta; class Magnoliopsida; order Asterales; family Asteraceae; genus Mikania; species Mikania micrantha. The sequence goes on along the minus strand of CM018691.1, from coordinate 117,933,943 downwards.
AGTCTGCGAATCTACCTTGGCCAGCCGAGCCTTCACAAGGCGGCGAACCATCTTTGTTGGCCGAACCTTGTGGTCTTGATCACGAACCTTAGACCGCCGAATCTTCTCATGCAGCCTGTAGCACCGAACCCTAGGACCACACATGCAACGAACTCTATTCCCTTTACTGACCGAACCTTTGGTCGAAATGGGGTGGGCGAACCCTAACAGTAACCGAACCCTTGTTCTTGCCATGTGGGCCGAACCTACTCCTTTGGACTAAAGGTTCGCTGCCCATGGGGATAAAAATCTAGATTTTTACTTAATTAAGGGATTGGGGATAAATGGAGGACATGATTTTTATACATATACTTAGGTAGATTAACATGCATACATGGAAGTAGTCAAGTTGCCATCTTAAATCAAGTGATATAAGATTTTATATAACAAGAATATGTTATGTACATAACTCTAATGAAATATTCTTGAAATATGAGTTTGATGGTAATGGCTTAAAAGAGACCTATCAACTTAACTACACATGCATGAGGTTATAAAAAATACGGACATGAGTGAGACTAGGGCTAATACCTTAAGCATAAATGTTTATGGGCATTATAGCTATGGTGTTAAAACCTAGTATTGTATTAAATAAGATAAGTTAACAAATTAGATTAAATTTAATAACTGATGTTTGTAAAAATCTATAACACTTTACTTAACTGGAATAAGTTAAACTAAATAAGTGAAACACTTAGTGGTATTAAAAATAAACACTTATAGTGTTTTTGTTGAGAACAAGCTTATACGGATATTTAAGGGCAAAGAAACACTTATACTTATAAACATAATTACGCGATAATTACAGATCGTTGAATTACTTAGAGATCCATACGCGAGCGCGCATATTACGAAAACCCGGATTCTAAGGACTTCAGGTGAGTTCTCATAACCTCCTTTTTCTTTAAACTGTTTTAGTTTTAAAACTCGGAGGTGAAACATGTATACCGGTTTAAATATTATTTTGATAACACAAGGTTAATACCTGTTTATCAATACGATATTCACATTTGAAAATATTATTATTAATGGATTATCTATTATTTCTTTATATCCGTGTAAACATTGTTATTGACTTAGGTCAATAACAAAGATTACATGTATTGTCACGTGGATGATTTCCACATCCGTGAATCATTACTCTTAACTTCGGTTAATTGTTTTGACTTCATGTATTGTCACGTGGAGGGTTTCCACATCCGTGAAGTATTGCTTTTGACTTCGGTTAATTGCTTTGACTTCATGTATTGTCACGTGGTTAGCGACCACTCCATGATTCATGTATCTAACTTATGTTAAATACATAAGGAATCATGTATAGTCACGAACATTGATTGAGAATATGATTGATTGAGTTTGGTTGATTTGTTGTGGATTGATTGCTTATATTTGATTATGATTATTTGTGATTGGCTATGATTGATTTGGTTATGTGGTTATGTGATTGTGTATGTGTTTGGCTGTTGAATTGATGGATGTGTGTTGGATTATCTCATACAGGTATTCATATGGATTTTCTCAAGAAGATCATAAGTTTCATACTCGTTTTTAATAAAACATTTTTCAAAACCATTTTAAGTATAAACTTTCAAACTCATTTTACTAAATCGTTTTTAAAAATGAAAACTTATGATTACTCACCAACTACTTTTGTAGTTGACACTTGTTTTCTTACATGTTTCAGGTGATGGAGACAAGTAGGAATGAAGAGAGGATCTCTTCTATTTTGGACATCATCGTCATATAGGATCTTGGACTTAGTTAATTAACTAAATTTCTGGCGATTAGAGTTTAGTTAGTTTAACTAAATCTTTTGTGTATTTGACATACTTGATTCATGATAAACATGATTTTTGTGTAATTATTGTGGTTGATTAAATGATATATGATGATATGATTTAGATGCCCATGAGCTTGTGAACAATCTACACATCCCTCGTGGCATCCCGATGATTCCGCCGTCGGTCGGGGTGTTACAGATTGGTATCAGAGCCTGGGTTATAGGGAATTAGGTTACTAGAAATGGTTGACCTAGTCTATAACCATAGGATACCCTAGTATGAATTAAATTCATACACTAGTTAGTATATTCAGGATTTCATGCTTATGTGTTTATTACATGTTAATTGAAACCCTATTATACATCTGATATAAATATGCTGATTATAAATTTCTTGCTTACGTGTGCCCTAATGATTCGATAAGGACATGCACGTGGTGTATCGTAAAGGTGGTGGGACGTTGGCTAGGGCAGTTGCGACTGACCCTTACATATGCCCTATATATATACCATTTACGGTACATTAGGTGGATGTCAGTATTGAAGAATGTGGGAACTACCCGTTTGGGAAATTACTTGCTTAGGAAATAAATTGTTTATGAATTATTTGCTTTAGGAATTATCTGTTTATATTGTATACACCAGACAAGGACATACTCGTGGTATACTACAAAGGTGGTGGGACGGTGGCTGGGGCAGTTGCGACTGACCCCTACATATGCCCTATACATATACCATTTGTAGTATATCGGGGGTCTGTCAGTGTCAGGAACTTAGGATATTACTAGGAATTATTGTGAGATGGATGTTGATGGTTAAGGTTGGTTTGGATTGACACTTTGGATGATCACACTTGATAAACACTTATAAATTCTCTTATAAAAACATACGGATTGGACACGTAGGGTGCATAGGATTAATGAACGATAATGAGCGATTGGTGATGTGATATGGACTTGGGTGATGGTATAAACACTTGATGATAATATAAACGCATAGTGATGATACTAACACTTAGTGATGGTATGGACACTTGATGAGAATAAACTATAGGGAGAATATGAACGCTTAGTGACAATAAGAGCACTTCGTGATGATATGAACCCTTAATGATGATTATTGACATTGGAATTGATATGGATTTTAGTGAACTTAGACAATTGGGGGAAACTTAATGTCAGGTGAACTTAGACATTAGGTGAACTTAGAAATAGGCAAGCCTACATGTCAGGTGAACTTAGACATTAGGTAAACCTAATTGTCCAAGGGAACTAGAGATCACTTCACTCAAAAATTATCCTACTAAGGATAAGGTGTGTGAAGTGAGATTTATGGTGAAGTTCATGACACACTCTACACACTAGCAAGGGCATAATCGTGGTGCAATGGAACGGTGGTGGGACGGTGTAGGGGAGATTGCGATCTACCTCTGCATATGCCCTATATATAAGCTTGTTGCATTGCATTGGGAGGTTGTCAGTGTTAGTATAGAGTGAAGAACGTATAGGATCTAGGAAATAGTTAGCTAACACTAGTTATGACCAACTAGGACACTTAAAATGATAATAGGCAAATTTATAAACATTATGAGTTTAAATAACAGATAGGAAATAAATATAGTTCCTATATGTAATCCTAACTGTTTAAGATAAACTCAATTGACCATTGTTTGTATGACTTACGTTGTAAACGGTAGTAACATGTTTCTATTTCCTTCAGAAACATGCCGCCTCGCCGTCACAACGAAGATGACTCGAACAATGGGGAAGCTAACAACAGTAATGCCAACTCCGGCATACAAGAGTTAGCTACACTTATTTCTGGATTGGTGAGCCAACTGACTCAGGCTAACCAGAACATTAACCAGAATCGAGGTGGTGCAAACCAGACAACTTGCACATTCAAACACTTCAATTCCTGCAATCCCCTGAAATTTACGGGTGCTGAATCAGCCACTGGTCTGCTGCAGTGGTTCGAGAGTATGGAGAACACCTTCATCAACTGCGAATGCCCTGAAAATCTGAAAGTTCGCTATGCCACCAGTGTTTTCCAAAAGAGAGCACTGACTTGGTGGAATGGGGAAAAGCGAACTAGGGGAGTAGATGCTGCCTTAGCACTGACATGGACAGAGGTCAAAAATCTGATGACCACTGAATTCTGTCCTAGAAGCGAGATGAGGAAACTGGAGACTGAGTTCTGGGAACTCAAACAAGATAGTGGCGAGAACGTCATCTACAATACTCAATTCCATGAGTATAGTCTGCTAGTGCCTCATATGGTGACACCCTTAGAGAGGGCGATTGAGAAGTATATCGGCGGGCTGCCGGTGCAGATTCAGGATACAGTCTATGGGAGCAATCCCAAAACACTTGAGGCTGCAATCCGATTATCTGCAACTCTTACTGACAATCATGTGAGGAATGGAACACTTACTAGGAAAGGTTACAAGAAGACTGACACCAAGACTACTGCAAAGGAAGTCAAAGCTGAAGTCAAGTCTGAAGCTGCTAGTTCATCCAAAAGCAGCAACAAGAAGAGAAAGACCAGAAACTTCATGGTCACTGCTCCTGCTGCTAAGTCTGCGCAGCAATCATCAAACAATTCAACTGCTAGGAATTTCACTGGGAACACTCCTCAGTGTAACACCTGCCGTTATCATCACGCACCAAATTTGCCATGTCGCGTCTGCAACAACTGCGGCAAGTTTGGTCACTTTGCTAATGTTTGTCGGAGTGCACTGCAAGCACAAAGGATGCAGCATGCACCGCTTGCACTGCCAGCTCCTCCTGCACAACCTATACCAGCTGTACCCGTTCGCCAGGTACCTCAAGCACAGGCAAGAGCCTGTTATGAATGTGGTGAAGTGGGTCACTTCAGAAATCAATGCCCAAAGTTGACTGGAAATAATCAAAGGGTGGCAAGAGGCCGGGCTTTCCAGTTGAATGCTCCAGCTGCTCAAGCCAACCAGGATGTGGTCAACGGTACATTTCTGATCAAAAACTCTTATGCATCTGTCTTGTTTGATTCTGGTGCCGATAGGAGTTTTGTTTCATATGATTTTGAATGCTTGCTTGGTAGAACACGTACATACTTAGATAAACCGTTTAACGTGGAAGTGGCTGACGGAAACACTATTGATATTGACACTATTATAGTTGGATGTACGGTGAACTTAAATGATCACGTTTTCCCAATTGATCTCATACCTATGCATCTTGGTAGCTTTGATGTTATCATAGGCATGGATTGGTTAGCCACCCACAGAGCGGAGATTGTTTGTCATGAGAAATATATTCGTATTCCTTTAGCTTCGGGTGAAACTTTGAGAATAATTGGAGAAACTGCTAGTAAAGGTCTTAAGCTGATGTCTTGCACTAAAGCACATAAGTACCTTAGGAAGAAATGTATAGCATTCTTAGCTCATATTGTGGAGAAGAAAGAGAAAGGAAAGAAGATTGAAGATGTTCCAGTGATACGAGATTTCCCAGAAGTATTTCCAGATGATTTGCCGGGTCTTCCACCAGAACGTCAAGTTGAGTTCCGAATCGACTTAGTACCTGGTGCGAACCCAGTAGCCAAAGCTCCCTACAGACTTGCGCCTTCGGAGTTGCAAGAATTGGCGAGCCAGCTACAAGAGCTGACTGACAAAGGATTCATTCGCCCGAGCCATTCACCATGGGGTGCACCGGTCTTGTTTGTCAAGAAAAAGGACGGGTCATTCCGAATGTGCATCGATTATCGCGAATTAAACAAACTCACAATTAAGAATCGATATCCACTGCCGCGCATCGACGATCTCTTCGATCAGCTTCAAGGCTCGGCATGGTTTTCAAAGATCGATCTTAGGTCTGGGTATCATCAGCTTCGCGTACATGATGATGATATTCCCAAGACAGCTTTTAGAACCAGATATGGCCATTATGAATTTTTGGTAATGCCTTTCGGCCTTACCAATGCACCTGCGGTTTTCATGGACCTCATGAACCGAGTTTGCAGGCCATACTTGGATAAATTTGTGATAGTATTCATTGATGATATTCTGATCTACTCAAAGACTAAGGAAGAACACGAGAAACACCTTAAGTTGGTTTTGGAGATCCTAAGAGAGGAGCGGCTGTATGCCAAATTCTCTAAATGTGAATTTTGGCTTAAAGAAGTTCAATTCTTGGGACACATAGTCAACGAATACGGTGTTCACGTGGATCCTGCAAAGATTGATGCTGTGAAGAATTGGAGTACGCCGAAGACACCGACGGAGATTCGATCGTTTCTTGGACTCGCCGGTTACTATCGGCGGTTTATATCGAACTTCTCCAGGATTGCTGTCCCTCTCACTGCTTTGACTCAAAAGAATAGGTCATACGAGTGGGGACCAAAGCAAGAAGAGGCATTCCAGACCTTGAAGCAGAAACTTTGTGATGCTCCGGTCTTGACATTGCCTGACGGAAATGATGATTTTGTGGTTTATTGTGATGCATCCAACCTAGGTCTCGGTTGTGTTCTCATGCAACGGGGAAAGGTTGTGGCTTATGCATCAAGACAATTGAAGATTCACGAAAAGAACTACACCACACACGACTTGGAACTTGGTGCAGTCGTGTTTGCCTTGAAGATATGGAGACACTATCTTTATGGCACTAAGTGTGTAGTCTTTACTGATCATAAGAGTTTACAACATATTCTGAATCAGAAAGAGCTTAACATGAGACAACGGAGATGGGTTGAACTGTTAAATGATTATGACTGTGAAATTCGCTACCATCCTGGTAAAGCGAATGTAGTAGCAGATGCGCTTAGTCGCAAAAGTCAAGTTCAGATCCATAGTGTCCGAGTGCACACTAACCTCCGTAATGATGTTCTCACAGCCCAACAACTCTCATTAGCTCAGGATAACTTGAAAAATGAGATGTCTTGCGGGGCTGAAATCTTATTGGAAACTAAAGATGATGGATTAATGTATTATTTAAATCGGTTGTGGATACCGAACAGGGGTGATCTGAGGATGCTGATTATGGATGAAGCTCATAAATCTCGTTACTCAATCCATCCGGGCTCTGATAAGATGTATCAAGACCTTAGGGGCTTGTATTGGTGGCCTGGAATGAAGAAGGATATTGCTGAATATGTATCAAAGTGCCTTAACTGTGCCAAAGTCAAGGCAGAACATCATCGACCTTCGGGATTGTTACTACAACCAGAAATACCGATGTCGAAGTGGGAGAATATCTCCATGGATTTCATTACTAAACTCCCACGAACCGCAAACGGTAAGGATAGTATCTGGGTGATTGTTGACAGATTGACCAAGTCGGCTCATTTCTTACCGATACGCGAAACTTACCCTGTGCGGAAGTTGGCTCGTATTTACATTGATGAGATCGTTAGCCGACATGGTATTCCCTTAAGCATAATATCGGACCGTGATGCTCGTTTCACGGCACGATTTTGGGAATCACTTCATGAAGCCTTTGGAACAAGACTGGATCTTAGCACTGCTTATCATCCTCAAACGGATGGTCAAACGGAGCGAACGATTCAAACACTGGAAGACATGTTGAGAGCTTGTGTCATCGATTTCGGTGGCAATTGGGATAGCCATCTACCATTGGTTGAGTTCTCGTATAACAACAGTTATCACGCGAGCATTGGTATGGCGCCGTTCGAAGCTCTTTATGGCAGGAAATGTCGGTCACCTATTTGTTGGACCGAAGTCGGCGATTCGCAGATCACTGGTCCTGAGATTATTCAGGAAACGACTGACAAGATCTGCCAGATCCGTGACAATCTGTTAGCTGCTCGCAGTCGACAGAAAAGCTACGCGGATAAACGAAGAAAACCTCTAGAGTTTGAAGTGGGGGATATGGTATTGCTTAAAGTGTCGCCTTGGAAGGGCGTTGTTCGATTTGGGAAGAAGGGGAAGCTTGCTCCACGATACGTTGGCCCTTTTAAGATCCTTGAACGGATCGGGAAGGTTGCTTACAAATTGGAACTTCCTCCAGAACTTAGTAATGTGCATCCGACGTTTCACGTGTCCAATCTAAGAAAGTGCTTAGCTGATCAGGATCTTCAGGTACCACTCGATGACATCCGCATCGATGATACCATGCACTTTGTTGAAAAACCAGTGGAGATAATGGATCGGGAGATTAAACAACTCAAACGCAGTAGAATTCCAATTGTCAAAGTACGTTGGGAATCGAAGCGGGGTCCAGAATTCACATGGGAGCGGGAAGATCAGATGAAGCTTAAGTACCCACATTTATTTGCTACAGTCACTCCAAGTTGAATTTCGGGACGAAATTCCTTTAACTAGGGGAGACTGTAACATCACTGTACTTTCGGTTGTCCGTACGTCCGTACATCCGTACGAATGTACTGTTACGACTGGATATTTATGATTATTAATGATTATGAGATTATTGATTGACTTTACTGATATTATCACTGTTGCTGGTATACATGATTATAATATATTATACGCGTAAACCATGGGAAGTTTAGTTGTAAATTAACTAAACAGAACCAGAGTGTTTATCGCAGATGATTATACTGATTATGGGTTATTGTTATGGAATGAGAATGGATTTGGGATGGAACTGGGAGTTTGTTTGAGTCTGGTTACTAAACGTAGTCAAGGACCCATGGTCATGGTTTATCGAAATAGCGGTGGGACGGTGGCTAGGGCAGTTGCGACTGACCCTTACATATGCCCTATATATATGCATATTTCGGTCTATCATGGATGTGTCAGTGACTAGGGTTTAGTGGGTTTTGGGTTGGGAAATGATAATATTAAAGTTAATAAATGTTGGGAGTTAATTACGCGATGTGAGGTTACGAACATTAGTTAAACGCGAGTATTGATTTAGAAACATTAACTTAATAATGTATTCGCGTGGGTGACGATTCACACGAATATGATTATTAAGAATAATGTTTTAAAACGATATTCCATAAATCATAAATCAAATCGAAATACGGAACGAGCATCGGATTCGCAAAGGTGACGATCTTTACGAATACGTACGCGAGTAACGCTTTTCGACGAGATAGTTAAACATTATCAAATGATATTAATCTAATAAATGGAAACTAAAAACGTTTATTAGGAATCACAACCTAAAATGTTTTCGAATAAATTAAATTATTTAAATAATTATTTAACGAAAACGAAATGGAATTTATTTTACGAAACAAATTATTTAAACTTGTTTTAATTAAATAAAACTAATTTATTTAAAACAAGTTATTGTTTTAAATATGTTACGTTAGAAAACCGAGCATGTTGTTACATTTCACGCGTATTAAACGAGATATGTTACGAGACAAAGGGCATTTAGAAATCATGATGATTAATGAAACCATATTATTATTTAAACACTTTTTATTTAAATATGTTTAACGAGAAAAAAACCGAGTTTTATTTTGTTTTATCGCGATAAAAACGAGACCAGACACACGGGAACGAGATAGCCATAAATGGTGGAAGAATCCACCATTTCCTTCACTTTTCTATATCTCTTTCTCTCTCTAATTTCACCACAAAACACACACACAACTTCTCTCTACGATTCCTCCTTCGTTACCCGACGGATTCGTGAAATCTTGGCGCCCACACGACCGCGTGATCGAGAGGAACAAGTGATACGAAGAAACCCTATTTCCGACCCACGATTTGAGGTAAATCTTGCATCTTATTTACGGTTTCTCACTCTAAAAAGGGTTGTTATTTGATTGTTGTTTGAGAATCGATGTTGCTAAGTTTTAAACTCACAAACGAGATGAAATAAGCTAAAAACAAGTGTGTCTAGGGTCGGTCACGATTGCAGGTCGAAGAAGATGATGATGCAGCCAGGTTCGTGACAGCAAGGGGGCGGCCGAACCCTCTTGATCAGTGAAGGCCTCAGCCGAACCCTAACCGAACTAGTTAGGAAACGAGCCTGGAATCTTTGTTGCGTCACGAACCTTCTTGGCAGCGAACCCTTCTTCAGCATGAGACCACGAACCATTAAGTGGCCAGCGAACCCTTGTATGAGTCTGCGAATCTACCTTGGCCAGCCGAGCCTTCACAAGGCGGCGAACCATCTTTGTTGGCCGAACCTTGTGGTCTTGATCACGAACCTTAGACCGCCGAATCTTCTCATGCAGCCTGTAGCACCGAACCCTAGGACCACACATGCAACGAACTCTATTCCCTTTACTGACCGAACCTTTGGTCGAAATGGGGTGGCCGAACCCTAACAGTAACCGAACCCTTGTTCTTGCCATGTGGGCCGAACCTACTCCTTTGGACTAAAGGTTCGCTGCCCATGGGGATAAAAATCTAGATTTTTACTTAATTAAGGGATTGGGGATAAATGGAGGACATGATTTTTATACATATACTTAGGTAGATTAACATGCATACATGGAAGTAGTCAAGTTGCCATCTTAAATCAAGTGATATAAGATTTTATATAACAAGAATATGTTATGTACATAACTCTAATGAAATATTCTTGAAATATGAGTTTGATGGTAATGGCTTAAAAGAGACCTATCAACTTAACTACACATGCATGAGGTTATAAAAAATACGGACATGAGTGAGACTAGGGCTAATACCTTAAGCATAAATGTTTATGGGCATTATAGCTATGGTGTTAAAACCTAGTATTGTATTAAATAAGATAAGTTAACAAATTAGATTAAATTTAATAACTGATGTTTGTAAAAATCTATAACACTTTACTTAACTGGAATAAGTTAAACTAAATAAGTGAAACACTTAGTGGTATTAAAAATAAACACTTATAGTGTTTTTGTTGAGAACAAGCTTATACGGATATTTAAGGGCAAAGAAACACTTATACTTATAAACATAATTACGCGATAATTACAGATCGTTGAATTACTTAGAGATCCATACGCGAGCGCGCATATTACGAAAACCCGGATTCTAAGGACTTCAGGTGAGTTCTCATAACCTCCTTTTTCTTTAAACTGTTTTAGTTTTAAAACTCGGAGGTGAAACATGTATACCGGTTTAAATATTATTTTGATAACACAAGGTTAATACCTGTTTATCAATACGATATTCACATTTGAAAATATTATTATTAATGGATTATCTATTATTTCTTTATATCCGTGTAAACATTGTTATTGACTTAGGTCAATAACAAAGATTACATGTATTGTCACGTGGATGATTTCCACATCCGTGAATCATTACTCTTAACTTCGGTTAATTGTTTTGACTTCATGTATTGTCACGTGGAGGGTTTCCACATCCGTGAAGTATTGCTTTTGACTTCGGTTAATTGCTTTGACTTCATGTATTGTCACGTGGTTAGCGACCACTCCATGATTCATGTATCTAACTTATGTTAAATACATAAGGAATCATGTATAGTCACGAACATTGATTGAGAATATGATTGATTGAGTTTGGTTGATTTGTTGTGGATTGATTGCTTATATTTGATTATGATTATTTGTGATTGGCTATGATTGATTTGGTTATGTGGTTATGTGATTGTGTATGTGTTTGGCTGTTGAATTGATGGATGTGTGTTGGATTATCTCATACAGGTATTCATATGGATTTTCTCAAGAAGATCATAAGTTTCATACTCGTTTTTAATAAAACATTTTTCAAAACCATTTTAAGTATAAACTTTCAAACTCATTTTACTAAATCGTTTTTAAAAATGAAAACTTATGATTACTCACCAACTACTTTTGTAGTTGACACTTGTTTTCTTACATGTTTCAGGTGATGGAGACAAGTAGGAATGAAGAGAGGATCTCTTCTATTTTGGACATCATCGTCATATAGGATCTTGGACTTAGTTAATTAACTAAATTTCTGGCGATTAGAGTTTAGTTAGTTTAACTAAATCTTTTGTGTATTTGACATACTTGATTCATGATAAACATGATTTTTGTGTAATTATTGTGGTTGATTAAATGATATATGATGATATGATTTAGATGCCCATGAGCTTGTGAACAATCTACACATCCCTCGTGGCATCCCGATGATTCCGCCGTCGGTCGGGGTGTTACATAACAAGTCTTGTTCGGTATATGCAACTGACACTTCAAGCTTAGGGCTCGAAACTAACATTTGATAAACAGCATGACACGTGACGAACATTTCTTTTGTATATGTATAGATATATCAAAACCTGTGGACTCACCAACCTTTGTGTTGACACTTTTTCTTAAACGTGTATTCTCAGGTAACAAGCTGCTTACAGACAACGATGCACTTAAGGACACAAGCATAGGACTTGCATGCATTAATGCCATGTTGTTTTGAACAAACAATTTTTAATTATTTTATGTTATGTATCAAACATTGTGGTGTCTTACCTTTTACTTTCCGCTGCATTGTCAAACACTTTATATTCCGCTGCTTGTTAATTAATCGATGTGATTAATGTTGTATTTTCAAACATACTTTTAAAACACATATAGAGTCATTCAATATGACCAAAAGCTGTGATTCTGGCCACGTCACATCCATGCGGTCTGACACCACACGTGGGAATTTGGGGGTGTGACAAGTTAATACATACCAAGTCAAACCATGTGAAACATTAATATTCATGGAAGTTATTAAAGAAATTAATACATACCAAGTTAATACACCCCATAAAATCCAGGTCAGCAATTGTTTTAATTAAATGTTTATTTAATCTGTATTTGTACACGTGGCACTAGAATTGGTTTAATTTAGTGTGATACGTGGCACGACAGTACAAACACTGACACACGACAAGATAATTCGAGGAATTATCGAGAAACTGCACTCACGTGTCAAAAATCACGAACGTTGGTGAACGTCACAATATTTGGTCACACAGACACTTCACAAGTCAATTATGGTTAATAATTGGCAATTAGAGTCCAAACGATGCTCGAACAATGTTTTACAGTCGAGAAACGGGCCTAAAACAACAAAATTGGCTTATTGGGCCTGGCAACTGGGCCAGACGCTATGCCTGACCCTAAGCCCTTACTCTTGGCGATGCACGCGAGAAAGGGAGAGGCGCCACATCTGGCTCACCCGCGCGTAACGACTGGGGCCAAGCCCTCTCGTCAGGCGATGCGCCTGCCAGCAATATCGCAGAAAATTTCTTGAAAAGCCACAAAAATGATGCCTAACCTACTAGTATTCATTTTAATCGAACCCACAGGCTACCAGCCGGCTATTTCACTTCCCCAACTTCTGCTTCATCCCCATTTGGTCCCTTGGAAGCCATTAGAGTACACACTTGAAGCTAGGAAGCTTGGAGGAACCACTAGAAGGCTTGGAGGATTCGTTGGAGCTCAAACCACCACCATCACCACCTTGTTTATGCGAAAACTTGCTGTCCAGGATCATTAGAAGCTGATTTAGTGCCTCATCTCAGTGTTTTGAACCTCTAGAAGGTAGTTCTACATCTCTAGTAGCATAAAAACACCACTACACCCACATGCAAGTCTTGAAACTCACATGCAAGCACTACACCATCACATGCTCGAATTTTGTGATGTTTAAATCTGGGTTTATTGTTATCTTTACTGATTTTGATGATCTACGATGTTTAGATGATGTTTCATGAGGATCCATGATGATGTGTGTGTTTATAATGCATGGTTTGTACATAAAGTGATGAAATCTTTACATGCATGTATGATCTAAAGAGTTTTAGATGATTTTGGTTATACTAAAATGATTCTTGATGATGTTTAAGTGCATTTGTAAGATTAGAACATGGTTTTCATGGTCAAAATGGGTTATTGGTGATTCTTTCTATTTTTAGTAACTTTTAAGTTACAAGATGATGCTATGAATGGGATTTTGGTCATGCATGTATATGGAATTGTTATTAGGATGCTAATATGATGATAGAATGATACGAGATTTGTTTTAATAATGATTTGTGGTCATTTTAGACCAAGTTACTATTTTTAATAACTTTGGTGCATCGACTTTTGCTAGATAAAGATTTGAGTTAGATTAACATGTTTAAATGATGATAAATGGTATAATATGATGTTATGGGATATAAAAATGGATTAGAAATGCTTAGGAGGACTATTTGGATGATTTTTGTCATAGTTACTATTTTTAGTAACTTTATTTTTAGAAATAGCAATTTATGAATACTTGGTATGTTTTGAGCTTGCTAAATGACTTATTGTGATATAATATGAATATTGTATGCTAAGTTAGATGGTTTCTGATAATAATCTTGCTATATTTAGAAACTTTCGTTTTTAGGAAACTTTTGTATGCAAACGTGACTTATATGATTTCGTATGACAATGTGCTATGTGTTAACATGATCACGTAGGACTTAACGAGCATGCTAGAACTTTAAAATGGATACGTGTTATGAAACTGCCAAAAATGGAAATTTACTATAAATAGTAAGTTGTCTATGTGTGACAACCAGAAAATTTTTGTTTCTCAAACACTTTTGCTTCTCAAGCACTACAACAACAACCAAATTTCTGGACGAAATTTCTTTCAACAAGGGGATGATGTGACACCCGGAAATTTCAGGTAAATTGCGAATCTTACATCCTTTACATTTCACATTCATACTTGTTGCATTTCATTTAATTATGTTTGATTAAATGAGCCAAACACACACAACTGCGAAACGATAGTTCGAGGAACTATCGAATCGTACATTGCACATTGGTTTTGGAAACCAAGCGTGGCAAACACAAACACAAACACAGAACAATAATTCGGGGAATTGTTGAATTGTGCAATACATGTTGATTATGGTTAATCAAGCATGCAAACGGTTCGTAGCGACGAACACAAACGAATAAAGATAATTCAAGGAATTATCAAAACACACACACGAGTCTCATGAACGTTGGTGATCAATAAAACTTATGTGTTATTATAGGATTATATGCTAAACATGCATTAGATGTTTAGGATAAACGTTGGGAATCGAGCACAAGCGAAATCGAATCGACGTAATCGAAAAACTAGAAAATGGACCCGTCGCGGTACGCCAAGGACCCTTGGCGAAGGGCTTGGCGGTACGAGAAACAAAAGCGGGGACTCTGGATCCCGAATTTCTTGGCGGTACGCGATGGCCATTTCGATCGGCCTCGGCGGTACGCAAAGCCCATGCAGATCAAAATTTTTATAAAACCCAACCCCATTCATTTCTCTTCGATTTGTTTTCATTCTCACCGAACTTATTCATCTAAACTAGGCCAAAACTCATTGAAACTAAGCCCCAACCCCCTGGAAACTCTCTTGAGGCCATCTCCTTCTTTGTTGATGAGCTTGGAGACCTTGGAGCTTGGAGAAGAAGCTAGGAGGTTAGAAATAACGATCAACACACCGAATCATTATCATCAGAAGCTGTTACTACTAAATCTCATCATCAAGAAGCTCTAAGGTAGTTTTAAATGTTTATCTAGCGTTAGATCGTACATGCATGATGTAAAAACACACATGCAAGTGTGTTTGAACACATTCAACTCCATGTGGCTATTGTACACGAATTTGTTGGTGATTTGATGTGTATTTAATTTAGATCTACTGATTTTAGAGTTTAGAAATGTTGGATTTGAGTTTGGTTCAGTTATTGTTGATTTAATGATGATTTTGGGACACTTGCCATAAAAGGAAACTTTTATGTTGCAAGTCATAGATTTGTGATGATCTAGACATGTTAGACATGTCTAGATGTTGTCAAATGCATATTGAGGTGTTTAGAAACACATTTTGGTATTTGATTTTTGTCAAAATCATGGTTTTAAAGAAACCTTCTAAATAAGGAAACTTTTATATATCAAAAGAGGGTTTTTGATGTTTTTGAATGTTTTGATGATTTGTGATCATTGTGATATGTTTAAAAATGATTTCTAAACATATTGGAAACTTGGAATTGTGAAAACAAGCTTTTAAACGAGTACTTACTATTTTAGGAAAGTTTGTTTGGGTAAAATAGCATAAATGGTACTTTATGCACAAACGACTTATTTTAAGTATTTAAACGTGTTTTTACAAACATACTAAAGTTATTAGTTTTTTACAAACCATACTTTCCAAAAAATAGAAACTTTCCAAATATAGAAACTTTTTCCGAAACGGAAACACTACGATTTTCAAAACTTGATTTCGTGAAAGCATCATGATTAGAGTCATAGGATGCGTGTTGGTGTCTTAATTGCATTAAAACACATAAACACAACAAACGTCTCACCAACGATTCGTCGAGACAACACAAGTCAACACACACACTCGGTTGAGCAGACCGACACTTGGAGTTGTATGGGATACAACACACCACAAAACACATACTCACACCTATATGGTTATAGGTGCTTACTAGCAGGTGCTAGCATTCGCAAACGCGAACACTTACACACCGGGACTGCTTTAACAGGTGAGTTCACGGCCCCTTTTTAGTTTTTCTAACCTTTGGGGGAGAAACACTGCATTACAACTGTTTTGAACAACAACTCATTTTATTTACGTATGGACATGCTTTATCACTATATGTATATGTGTGGACCACATCACAAAGAAAAGTCCTCGCGATACTCCACGGACTGTTAGTAGAGCGTAGCGCCTAGCGTGGTAATCTTGAATAGTACTATTTGGGCGTGACAAGCCCCACTGTTGCGCGCCTTGGAGGTCACCCCGACTGGAGGTCGGAATAGTGCAATATTGACCAACACTTTGCCATTGTCTTGTGATGGACATGGCAGGAGGCACAACTGTCAGCTTCGGTACGAACCCGCATATAATATAAACTGTATTGACTAGCTATGAATCGATACTGCATTGTAATGATATGTAAATCACAACTCTTACTTTAAACATTGGATGTTTACTGCTTATGAAAAACCTGTGCTCTCACCAACCATTGTGTTGACCCTTTTTCTCGCATGTTTTCTCAGGTAACTAAGGCACGTTTACGAGGATAGAATGTTAGGATGGAGTCCCATGCATCAGCTTTAGTGTCTTAGGATTGAGAACATTTAAACATTTGAATTGTTATGTAATGATTATTACTTAAACCGCTTCCACACACTATTACTCTATCTTGTTTGGAAAACTGTTTTAATCTTATGCTTCCGCAACTCATAATAACAACGCTGTTTTGACAACCTAAAACTTTTACTTCCGCAACTCTAATTTTACAAAATTGATTTGTCCAAGTAATTGGACGTACGTATACAACCAGACATGTAGGTCTCGCAACTGTGTGACCGGAGACTGCGATCCTGACTGGTCTTGCTCGGGGTACGACACTATGAACGCGATTTGCGCGTTTTGCACACGACGAGCACTAACACGAATGTTACACGATTCACCAACGGGTCGTTGACTTGACACGGTCAAACACAGTCAAACACGGTCAAAGTGGACCAACAAGAGCAAACACGGTCAATGTGGACCAACACGGACAAACATGAACAACCGTGGGTTGTTGAGCACAAACATGAGCACTAGCACGAACACAAAACATGGTCACATACACGAACTCACGCATGGTATACGATATAGGTAGCCGGTGACCGACACACAGTCTACACGGGAGCTTACGCTTACTCTATTTCTTGATCACTAAGGTGAGTTTACGGCCCATCTTTACTCTTTTCAAACTTTTCAAATAGGGGAAGAATACAAGTTGAATCGAGTCAAACATTATTACTGTACAAACATTTTTATGTGTATGCTGGTTTATTAGACAAACATTAAGTATTGAACTCGTAACAAGCCCTCACAAAGTTTTACCGTTAATGTACGAACAACGTGGTAGGTTTGAATGGATCCGTTTGGGTGTGACTAACCCCGCGTGGCACAATATTGACTGGAGGTCATAACACGTGAAAATCTGACCTAACCTGCTATGTAATTACGAGACATAGCGGAGGCAAGGACAAACAAGTCTAGTTCGGTAGTGACGCACTAACACTTGGAGCCTATGGCTCGAGACAAACATATGATAAACAGCATGACACATGTTTTCTTATTATATATGTATATCAAAACCTGTGAACTCACCAACCATTGTGTTGACACTTTTTCTTAAACTTGTTTTCTCAGGTAACTAGCTGCGCATGGAACAGGATGCACACTTAAGGGCATGAGCATAGGATTTGCATTTATTTATGTCATGTCACTTTGAATCAAACAATTTCAACTTATGTTGTATTAGTGTCTGACAATTTATATTTCCACTGCATATGTCAAACATATTTTATTCTGCTGCAATGATTTATGAAATTCCGCTGCAATTATCTTATTAACTTTTATGACAACAATGTATTTTGAAAACGCATATAGAGTTATTCTATATGACCATGAGCTGTGATTCTGGCCACGTCACACCCACATGGACTGACTCCACGAATGGGAAATTGGGGGTGTGACAAACATATTAGGCTTCACCATGAAACTCATGGTCCCTCCACCTAATATGTTAATAATGTCTATCATAAAAGAAAAATTAAGACTTCGCCATGAAACTCATGGTCCCTTCACCTTTATTTTTCCTAAATATTGTCTGCCCCTATACCTGGGGACTTTTCTAATAACTATTGTTCAGAAATAACATTGTTCACAAGAACCACACATACTAAAAAAATGGGATCAGACCTCGGCACCTTTGTCTTCATCGCCCATTGTCACCTCCGCCTCACCATCACCTGCACCTGCCACTGCCACCTCAGCATCACCTGCTTTGTTTGCCTCTGCCGCGTCACCCACCTTAGCCATTGTTGGATATGTGATGTCCGATCATCGATAATATAAACGTTGCTATCGGGGTACGATCCAAAAAGTTACACTTTGGAAGATAGTAATGTGATTATGTCTAAAATTTGTTTTAGACATATTCAATTTCACGAATTATATAATGTGGTGTGTTATTATTATTTATGAAATAATAATAATATTGAAGGAATTAATTATTGTGATAATTAATTAGAATTAAATTGCTAAAGTTTAATAGGTAAACTTTGGACATTTAATTAAATGTTACCAACTAATTGTTAGTTAGTAATATTAGAGAGTAGTAATTAAATGGTTTAATTACTAAAAGAGTTTAATTAAATTAGAAGAGTTTAATTTAAATTTAATATAAAATAAATGGGTGGGAAATAGCATTTTGAATTGGTCATTCAAAATTCCTATTTTTATGGATCTAAGGTTGACTATTAAACCTAGATCTGGCCTCCCCACATTTGACACACAAGATACTCTCTCTCTCCCCTCTCTTGGCTGTCGACCACCATCCCCTCTCTTCTTGGGTTTCGGCCGAACAACCACCACCCATCACCACCATAGCCGAACCACCAAGGGTGGCTTTGGAGCGCGCGGTTGTTACGGTGATACGCGATAGAGATCGTGGTTCGTGATTCAAGTCATCTAGCGAGACTACTATCGAATCCAAGGTGTGTTTTTGGAGGTTCTTCATTGAGGTCAATTCTAAACACCCTATGGTTGTTTCGTTTATTCGTATGTAACTGGATTCCTGGTTTTGGGAATTTTGTTTATGAAACAAAATGTGTAACCTAATCGCTTCCGCTATCGTAAAATTCTGATTTTATAATTAATATGATTACTTAAAAGTTTAATATGGTTACTACAATTCCCAACAACCATGTCATTGGAAGCCTCAGCCTTCTCCCCAGCAAGATCAGCCAATATCCTGGCCCATTCTCGAAGATCCTTGGTCCATAGTTCAGTGCCTTCAGCTTTAGCTTGATTGGCCAACTGGATCTTGGCTCTAAGGACGGCTATGGCCGCAGACTTCTTGCCCCCCTCAATGTGTTCTTTGAACTTGAGCTTGTTGGCTGCCTCCATCTCCTTCATCTGCTTTTTGGCCTTGGCAGCTTCCTTCTCATAATGACCGGATTTGGCAGAGACAATCTTCTTCATTTCCTCTAGATCTTCAATTTGGTTATCGAAATATTCCTTTTCAAAGGAATATTTGATTGAGGCCTGCAAGATAGGAATAGTTCAGAATATATAGAAATATATAATGTGTAAAAAGTTACACAGCTTACCTTATGAAGAAGTTCAAAAACAGACAGGTCGGTGGTTTCCTCTAGGTCAACAGTCTCTGCACCCTTACATTTTTTGGCTGTCTTTGATGAACGAGTAGTCATGGCACGTGATTTAGGGGAAGCAGGGCTAGTCTTCTCCTTCTTCACAACAAAGAATGTGTTCACATCTTCAAGATCGAAGGTAGATTCTGCGAAGAGTATACTTAAATAATTAGAAATAACTCAGAATATATTAAGTATTATTTGCTGAAAAGGAGTCATTGGGGTTTGATTCGGGTCAGTTGCTTCAAGGTTGGCTCCAAACTTTCTATCTCTCTCGTCAATCAATAGCAAAGCACAAATTCTATTTTCGCTCTCTTCTGCTTTCACCTTTAAGGATTCAAACTTGGGGGCTGATCACAAAAGAAATTAAGTTAGTAAAACCGAAAAATAACAAGCAAATTGAAATTAGAAACCTAAGAGTCCTACCCTTTTCCACCCATTTGAGGGGTAGAAATTCCCCGTTCGGAATAGACCGCCTCTTAACAAAAAAGAACTTGTTCCTCCATTCGTCTTTGTTCATGGTGATACCAGGAACTATGACAAGAGCCCCGCTCCTTCTTTGAAGGACAAACCTGGAAGAACCATGGGTCCTAAGCTGGTACATTTGAGCAGTTTCAGGGATACCAATTTCTAAACCAAAATGTTGGTTTAATTGGTGAAGAGTGAACAAAAGATGCCACCCCATGGGCATCAATTGTGGGAAACATAGTTGAGTGGTTGAGAAAACTTATAAAGAAGGTTGTGAAAAGGATATTTCAAAGCCAAAGTAAAAGGGTATTTAGGAAAACAAACCCAGGAAGAAGAGAGATGATCGGATTTTAACTTTTTTGAAAAACCATGAAAAACCGTTTCCACAGGGAAAACCCTGGACATGCGCATCAACTCAATGCGATCATCGTTGAATACGCAAGTATTTTGGCTGTTGAAAGCTAAAAGGTTTTGGTTTTTGAAATAATTATCCAAAGAATCAGAATCGGAAGAAGAAGAGGAGCCGGACATTTTTACAGAAATAGAGAAATCGAGAAAGAAAGAGGATGAAAAAACTTACCGAGTAGAAGATGACATTTGAAAGGGGAAAGGTGATCATTATATCCTGAGCAAACAGCCAGGAATAGTTCAAAATATATAGAAATATAAAATGTGTAAAAAGTTGCACAGCTTAGCTTATGAAGAAGTTCAGAAACGGACAGGTCGGTGGTTTCCTCCAGGTCAATAGTCTCCACACCCTTACATTTTTTGGCTGTCTTTGATGAACGAGTAGTCATGGCACGTGATTGTTTGATTGCGACTACTATGATTTTAGCCCTAGGTTTTGACCCATTTGAATGGTTGTAATGTTTTGGTTTTTCATTTTTGATTGGATGTATTTTTAACGGGTATTTGGACCCGATGTAATAGATTTGATTTCTATTTTTTGTAAATAGATAGAATTTATTTATGTAACCGATCAAATGGATTGTAGACCAAAATGAAGACATTCAAGGAGCATGAAGATAGAGATCTTGGATCAAGTGGGAGATTACAATCAAGGCGTTGATTTGTAAACCCTAGACCTAATTCGATTTACGTTTAATGGCTCGAACGAAACCAAATAAATTAGATTATGGCTTAAATCATAGTTATATATTTTGTTGTTTGTGGTTGTGAATATTTAGGAAATATGAAACTAACAAAACAAAATATTTGTCACAATTTTAAAAATAATAGTAAATATAAAAGGAGTTTTATAATTACTATAAAGGCAATTAAATAAAAGGTGTTTTTTATTTAAACGATAAAACAAATTATAAAATAAAAGTGTTTATTTTATAATAATATTTTAAACTTGTTAGTTTAAAATCGGTTCGCGTAAACTACCGACTTAGATTAAAATAGGGTATATAAAATTAATCAAGTCGAGTGTTTGAAAGGAGTTTCAAGCAAACGCAAACCACATGTAAAATTGGATTTTACTAAAAAAAATTGCACGACTTGTTTCATGCTACAAGTCGTCCAATATGTTTTTGACCCGAATGGTAAATAAACATAAAAGAAATCCCAATTATTAAAAATGGATATTCTGCACCATCCTTAATGAGTAACACTTTAACCAATTTATCAGAACCCTCGGTGTTAGAGATTTACCCTGCATCCGGGCCTACGGTTTTGGTAAAAGGAAAAATCGCGATTCCTAAGTTACTTAGGCCGGTTTTTCAGTTACAAATTAAGGAGGAATATCACTTAAAGAGTTAAGTAGGTTCAGTTGGGGTTAAACGTACAAATGGTCGACTATACCCGTCAACCAGCCCCAAAACCGAGAGTTGTGTGGAGACACAATTGGTAATCGTTACCTACCTGTCTAGTCATAACAATGGAGAGTGCTAAAGCCATTCATTGATTATAACGAAGCATGATCTCATTCCTAATAAAATATTTATGTATGGGTCATAATATAATTAGGACAAGCATGAAAATACTAATTTCGATAATGTTGAAATTTGTAGATGTCTGCTGACACAAACTCCACTAATTCCTCGTTTACTCTTAAGTCTATCCTTGAGAAGGATATGCTCAACAACTCCAACTTCATGGATTGGTATCGTAACCTGAGAATTTTCTCAGGGCGGACAACAAGTTGTATGTCCTTGAGACACCAATCCCAGAAGAACCTGTGAATGCTACGGGTGCAGCCCGTAAAGCCTATGACAAACATGTAGATGATTCTGTCAAGGTTTCTTTCTTTATGCTTGCTTCCATGATTCCAGAACTCCAAAAGAGTCTAGAACACATGAAGGCATATGAAATGATTCAGCATCTGTTGGAAATGTTTCAGCAACATAGTCGACATGAATGCTTTGAAGTGATAAGATCACTCTTAGGTTGCCACATGCAAGAAGGTTCTTCGGTTAGTACTCATGTACTAAAGATGAAGGGTTTCATTGATCATCTAGCACGTCTTGAGTGTCCACTGACAAATGAATTAGCTGGGGATATAATCCTCAATTCATTGCCAAAGTCATATGACCAGTTCACTTTGAACTATAATATGAATGCTTGGAACAAGACTATCCCAGAGTTGCATATGATGCTTAAAACTGCTGAGATGAATATACCAGGCTCTAACTAAGCTGGTTCAGTGCTGATGATCAAAGGGGGTCGATTTGAGAAATCCAAAGGTAAGGGCAAGAAGAGCATGAAAGGTAAGGGCAAGGGCAAAGGCAAGGTTGTTGCCAAGACCAAACCTCTAAAGGATGCCAAATGCTTTCATTGTGATGAAACTGGGCATTGGAGGAGAAACTGCCCAAAATACCTAACTGAGACAAAGCAGAAGAAGGGTTCTACTGCAAGCAACTCATGTATTTGCGTTATGGAAATCTTCTCTTTTTCTAGCAAATCTTGGGTGTTTGACACCGGATGTTGTTCTCACATATGTAATGATTTGCAGGGACTAAGGAAGGTTAGGAAGCTGAAAATAGGCAACCTGGAACTCCATGTGGGAAATGGACAAAAGGTTGCAGTCAAGGCAGTAGGAGAATACGTTCTTTTACTACCTAATGGTTTAGAACTTGTTTTGAACAATGTTTGTTTTATTCCTAGTTTGACTAGGAATATTGTTTCAGTTTCAGCTTTGTGTTAACATGGCTTTAAGTATGCTTTTAATGACAATGGTTATTTTTCTGCATATTTGAATGGTGTGTTTTATTTTGATGCAAAGCCTCATAATGGAATCTATGAGATAGATGTCCATGCTAATAACGAAATATACAACATCTCCAATAAACGTATGAAATTGGATTTCAATGATACGTACTTATGGCATTGTAGGCTTGGACACGTTAACAAGAATCGCATGAAGAAACTCCAAACCTCAGGAATATTAGATTCAACTGGTTCGGAATCTTTTGATGAATGCGAATCATGCTTAAGTGGAAAGTTGACTAAACAAACCTTTAAAGGGAATATTCAAAAAGCCAAGGATCTACTTGAGATAATACATTCAGATGTATGTGGTCCATTCAGAACCACTGCCAGAAATGGAGAGAGATACTTTGTTACATTTACTGATGATTTCAGTAGATATGGTTATGTTTATCTTATGAAGCATAAACATGAAACGTTTGAAATGTTCAAGCAATACCAAAACGAAGTACAAAATCAGTTGGGTAGAACGATTAAGATACTTCGATCGGATCGAGGAGGTGAATATCTTAGTCAAGAATTTGATGAACATCTGACAAATTGTGGAATTGTTTCACAACTTACTCCCCCTAGAACACCACAATTAAACGGTCTGTCAGAAAGGAGAAATCGAACTCTATTAGATATGGTTCGATGAATGATGTGTCGTACAAACTTACCTCACTCCTTTTGGAGTTTTGCTTTTGAAACCGCCGCACGTATTGTTAACTTAGCTCCAACAAAGAAAGTTGAAAAGACACCATATGAGATATGGCATGGGAATAAACCCAATGTGTCTTATCTTAAGGTATGGGGATGTAACGCGTATGTTACATGAGAGTCTCAAGACAAACTAGATCCCCGAGGCGATAAAGTTGTTTTAATCGGATACCCTAAGACAATCGGTTATTATTTCTACAATCCCAATGAAAATCGTGTTTTCATTAAGAGGAGAGCTACCTTTTTGGAAAAAGAACTATTAGCTAGAGGGATTGGAGAAAATAATGTGGATTTAGATGAAATCCGTGAATCTCAAATAACCGATACACTAGCTAGTACATCTAGACAACATAGTGATGTTGAACTTGAATCTGAAAGGACTCAAGAGATGGATATAACTCCAAGCATCCGTAGAAGTACTAGGGATCGACATGAGCCTGATAGATATATTGGACTTCATGAAAATGTCGACAGCTTGGTTGTTGATCAAGCTGAACCTACTTCTTATAACGATGCCATTATGGATTCGGAATCCACAAAATGGCAGGATGCTATGAATGCAGAGATGCAATCCATGTATGAAAACCATGTATGGGACTTGGTTGAACTTCCTCCCGAGTGTCGGACTGTAGGATGTAAATGGATCTTCAAAAAGAAAACCGACAATGGATGGAAATGTACAAACCTACAAAGCTAGGCTGGTAGCAAAAGGCTTCACACAAACTCAAGTTGTTGACTTTGAAGAAACCTTTTCACCAGTAGCCATGCTTAAATCAATTAGAATCTTATTAGCCATAGCTGCATATTATGACTATGAAATATGGCAAATGGTTGTCAAAACCGCATTTCTAAATGGACATCTTACTGAAGATGTCTATATGGTGCAACCTGAAGGTTTTGTAGATCTAAAGAATTCTAATAAGGTTTGTAAGTTGAATAGATCTATTTATGGACTAAAACAAGCATCTTGGAGTTGGAATATTCGTTTTGATCAGAAAATCAAAGAGTTTGGGTTTATCAAGAACGAAGACGAACCTTGTGTTTACAAGAAGGCTAGTGGGAGCAATATTACTTTTCTGATCTTGTATGTGGATGACATACTGATCATTGGAAACAATATACCTATGCTAAAAGATGTAAAATCATGGTTAAGTAAATGTTTAGCAATGAAAGATCTTGGCGATGCCGCTTATATTCTGGGAATAAAGATCTATAGAGATAGATCTAGACGACTCATTGGGTCAAGTCAAAGTACATACATTGATAAAGTTCTTAAACATTTTTCAATGCAAGATTCCAAGAGAGGAACCTTACCCATGGCACATGGTACAATACTTAGTAGTAGCCAATCTCCTAAAACTAATGAGGAGAACAAGAAAATGGAAAGAGTTCCATATGCTTCTGCAATTGGTTCAATTATGTATGCCATGTTATGTACTAGACCCGATGTATCATTTGCTTTGAGCATAACAAGTAGATACCAGCAAAATCCTGGTGAAAGTCATTGGGCTGCTGTGAAGAACATATTAAAGTACTTACGAAGAACTAAAGATATGTTCTTGATCTATGGAGGAATGGAAGAAGAGCTGACTGTAAGGTGTTACACAGACGCTAGCTTCCAAACAGATCGAGATGATTCTCGATCACAATCGGGGTATGTGTTTACCCTCAATGGTAGAGCTATCACTTGGAGGAGCTCGAAACAAAGTGTTGTTGCTCAATCCATGACAGAGTCTGAATACATTGCTGCTTCGGAAGCTGCAAAAGAAGCTGCTTGGATGAAGACATTCATGACTGTTCTCGGTGTGGTTCCTAGTATTATGAAACCAATAGAGATATTATGTGACAACACTGGTGCCATTGCTCAGGCAAAGGAACCAAGGTCACATCATAGGTCAAAGCACATACTCAGACAGTTTCACTACATTAGGGAAGTAGTGGAAAGAGGAGACATCAAGATAGACAAAATTCACACAGATCAAAATCTAGCGGATCCCTTTACTAAGCCTATGACTCTGTCTAAACACGAGGAGCATGTTGAGAAGATAGGTCTTAGGTTTGCTAGTGATTGGATTTGATCTGTATTTAGTATTTGGGTGCTTTCGAATTAAAGTTACATTGGATATTTATTTTGATTTAATGGTTAAATGCATAATAAATATTGTTTCTTTATTCGACATTTTGTACGTTTTAGTATCCTTGAATATGGTATTCTAAATGTCCGTAGTCGATCAGATTCATGGGAGTCAATCTAAATTAAGACTAGTTGAATGCTTGGTTAGTTTATAAGATAAAAGCTCAAAGGGTTGAGGACCAAGATTCATAGACATACATTAGAGAATGATGTCGGACGTAACTCGTTTCAAAACTTTCTTCATGGATCATTGTCATAAGAAGTTTTGAATAAGGTATGATCTATACATATCCTTAGACCTAAGGAGCATATTAGAACTGACATTAGTCTGAGGTCGTTCTTTGATCTTATCTAACGTTGTTCTGAAAATGGGCAGTAATAAGGATATTTGATTGGGAATGGTTCTGAAACTAAGTGGGAGTTGTATACTGCCAAAGGGATTCTATACTCTTATATAATTAAGAGATGATATTCTGGCGCCCTTGTTAATTTAAACTGGTGTAAATGCATGGCCGTGCTCAAACTAATAGTAGTTTGTTAGACCATTTTAAATTGGAGAATGAGAATCAGAATGTTTGAACAACATATCAGAATGAAATGTGATCCATGTCTCATGTTCAAAGAATATCAATTAGAAAGGATAAATAGATAAAGGTTACCATGGCTATAATTTTAGTTAAGTAAAGGGTTACTTGAACTAAAAGTTTAGTTGACTTTAGAAGTCATACTCTGCTAGGGGCAACGCGATGCAGCTAGGTGTCCAACACTGTCTACGTTGAATGAATTATGCGATGAATCGTCCAAGTGGGAGTCTGTTGGATATGTGATGTCTGATCATCGATAATATCAACGTTGCTATCCGGGTACGATCCAAAGAGTTACACTTTGGAAGATAGTAATGTGACTATGTCTAAAATTTGTTTTAGACATATTCAATTTCACGAATTATATAATGTGGTGTGTTATTATTATTTATGAAATAATAATAATATTGGAGGAATTAATTATTGTGATAATTAATTAGAATTAAATTGCTAAAGTTTAATTAGTTAAACTTTGGATATTTAATTAAATGTTACCAACTAATTGTTAGTTAGTAATATTAGAGAGTAGTAATTAAATGGTTTAATTACTAAAAGAGTTTAATTAAATTAAAAGAGTTTAATTTAAATTTAATGTGAAATAAATGGGTGGGAAATAGCATTTTGAATTGGTCATTCAAAATTCCTATTTTTATGGATCTAAGGTTGACTAGTAAACCTAGATCTAGCCTCCCCACATTTGACACACAAGATACTCTCTCTCTCTCTCTCTCCCCTCTCTTGGCCGTCCACCACCATCCCCTCTCCTTTTGGGTTTCGGCCAAACAACCACCACCATAGCCAAACCACCAAGGGTGGTTTTGGAGCGCGCGATTGTTACGGTGATACGCGATAGAGATCGTGGTTCGTGATTCAAGTCATCTAGCGAGACTACTATCGAATCCAAGGTGTGTTTTTGGAGGTTCTTCATTGAGGTCAATTCTAAACACCCTATGGTTGTTTCGTTTATTCGTATGTAACTGGATTCTTGGTTTTGGGAAATTATATGAAACAAAATGTGTAACCTAATCTCTTCCGCTATCGTAAAATTCTGATTTTATAATTAATATGATTAATTAAAAGTTTAAAATGGTTACTACAATTCCCAACAGCCATGTCATTGGATGCCTCAGCCTTCTCCCCAGCAAGATCAGCCAATATCCTGGCCCATTCTCAAAGATCCTTGGTCCACAGTTCAGTGCCTTCAGCTTTAGCTTGATTGGCCAACTGGATCATGGCTCTAAGGACGGCTATGGCCGCAGACTTCTTGGCCCCCTCAATGTTTTATTTGAACTTGAGCTTGTAGGCCGCCTCCATCTCCTTCATCTGCTTTTTGGCCTTGGCAGCTTCCTTCTCATAATGACCGGCTTAGGCAGAGACAATATTCTTCTGCTCCTCTAGATCTTCAATTTGTTTATCGAAATATTCCTTTTCAAAGGAATATTTGATTGAGGCCTGCAAGATAGGAATAGTTCAGAATATATAGAAATATATAATGTGTAAAAAGTTACACAGCTTACCTTATGAAGAAGTTCAGAAACGGACAGGTCGGTGGTTTCCTCCAGGCCAACCGTCTCCGCACCCTTACATTTTTTGGCTGTCTTTGATGAACGAGTAGTCATGGCACGTGATTTAGGGGAAGCAGGGCTAGTCTTCTCCTTCTTCACAATAAAGAATGTGTTCAGATCTTCAAGATCGAAGGTAGATTCTGCGAAGAATATACAGAAATAATTAGAAATAACTCACAATATATTAAGTATTATTTGCTGAAAAGGAGTCATTGGGGTTTGATTCGAGTCAGTTGCTTCAAGGTTGGCTCCAAACTTTCTCTCTCTCTCGTCAATCAATAGCAAAGCACAAATTCTATTTTCGCTCTCTTCTGCTTTCACCTTTAAGGATTCAAACTTGGGGGCTGATCACAAAAGAATTTAAGTTAGTAAAACCGAAAAATAACAAGCAAATTGAAATAAAAAACCTAAGAGTCCTACCCTTTTCCACCCATTTGAGGGGTAGAAATTCCCCGTTCGGAATAGACCGCCTCTTAACAAAAAAGAACTTGTTCCTCCATTCGTCTTTGTTCATGGTGATACCAGGAACTATGACAAGAGCCCCGCTCCTTCTTTGAAGGACAAACCTGGAAGAACCATGGGTCCTAAGCTGGTACATTTGAGCAGTTTCAGGGATACCGATTTCTAAACCAAAATGTTGGTTTAATTGGTGAAGAGTGAACAAAAGACGCCACCCCATGGGCATCAATTTTGGGAAACATAGTTGAGTGGTTGAGAAAAACTAATAAATAAGGTTGGGAAAAGGATATTTCAAACCCAAAGTAAAAGGGTATTTAGGAAAACAAACCCAGGAAGAAGAGACATGATCGGCTTTTAACTTTTTTGAAAAACCATGAAAAATCGTTTCCTCAGGGAAAACCCTGGACATGCGCATCAACTCAATGCGATCATCGTTGAATGCGCAAGTATTTTTGCTGTTGAAAGCTAAAAGGTTTTGGTTTTTGAAATCATTATCCAAAGAATCAGAATCGGAAGAAGGAGAGGAGCCAGACATTTTTACAGAAATAGAGAAATCGAGAAAGAAAGAGGATGAAAAACTTACCGAGTAGAAGATGACATTTGAAAGGGGAAAGGTGATCATTATATCCTGAGCAAACAGCTTGGAATACCTGGGGAACCGTTGCGGTTACTAACATGTCAACGTTCAATCTAAAATTTAAAATTTGAATTTTGAAAAAATCGAGCAGAAATCAATAAGTTATTTTAAAGTCTTACAACCGTAAAAAGATTACATGTAGTAAGAATTTAGGGGCAATTGTTGTGACTATAATTTTTCACTTAATCATTAGGGATATTTCAGAATCTAGAATAGTTCCGGATATGAAGGGATATTTGCGTATATTAATTTACCTAAACTAAAGACTTATTTAATAAATGATTATAAAAAATAATGGTTATTATTTATATTATCGACATGTGCTCTTAATATTTGAATAAAGTCAACAGGTAAAAGAGAATTATAATCCCTATTATGCCGGATATTGGAGAAAATAGTGGATTAAATGATAAAGATTACAACGGCCATGTGGAAGAACTCTGCGCATGACCAGGAGTGGATTGGAAAATGATGAACCACTTATTTAATCGTTGTATTTATTTTTGTGTTATAAATTGAGGCGAATGATCAGGAGAAAATAGTGGACCAAATGATAAAGATTACAACGACCATGTGAAAGAAGTCTGCGCATGACCAGGAGTGGAGCGGAAAATGTGGAACCACTTATTTAACCGTTGTATTTTTTTGTGTTATAAATTGAGGCAAATGATCGATCTAGGGAGACCGGGAGACACATCTGATTACTATTCATTATTTAATATCATTTTCGCACTCTGAGAAGTTCAGCAACACTTAGAAATCGATCATTTGTGCTCTTTATTTGTATTCTACTTTGTTATTTTAATACGAACTAGGCAGAGTAACGATTGTCATATCTAGAGGTTTTTATGCCGACAATCTTAAGGGATTAAGGGCTTTTCCTCGTATAAATCTCGTGTGTTTGGCTATTTTTCTATTTCATATTCTAAAATATCTGTAGGGATACTCAGGGATATTTTTATTGTAAACTGTGTATAATTGATATTTTTTATTATAAACAAATACCTCACTTAACTAATTCGGTTTTGCTAAAAATTAGTCTTGTTAATTTTTACCCGAAACAATACATATTTTAGTTAGGCTATAGTTTGCGTCGTTTTTATATGTATTATTCAAATTATGTGTGTGATTTCACCAATTATGCAAATAGTTGACAAACTCTTATTTTACATATGTAATAGGCTAAGGAAGACATGATGAAGACATAAGATAGGCTTAGTGACCTAGTTTAAACTATGAAACTAGTGTATAGACTTTTCAATGTAATGTATGGTTTTGAATTCTTGTAGTGACAAATTGAATGATGTTTGAATGAATTGATTCATTATTAATAAATGGATACATTAATTATTCAAACTTTAAAATAGCGCGATGAGCTAATAAACAATCAAACTCGCACCCCGACGTATTCCGCCGTCGGTCGTTGTGTGACGCCCAAGATACTAGCGACAAGGCCGATTATACTGGCGACTAAGGCCAGAATGCTTGCGACTAAGGCCGGAATGCTGGCGACAAGTCCGGAATACTGGCGACTGAGGCTGAGGTCGGAATACTAGCGAGTAAGGCCCGGTTGTATAACATGTAAATGCTATTTTTCAGAGAATCCCAAGTTATAGCCTTCAAAAGTGAAATTGTCAGCCACTATAGCGTGTAGTGGTTCCACAGTCTCCAACTATAACGGGATATTTCAGAGGATCCATGGTTATAGCCCTCAATAAAGAAATTGTCAGCCACTAAAGCGTGCACTGGTCCCATTATCTTGAACTACACTAGGATAATCGTGCGCTACTGAAAAGGGTGTATAAACCCGAGTTTGATGGAGAGGCAAAAGCCCCTAAGGTTTTGATTTTAGTAAAAACTTACATGAGCGAATGGCTTATGCGCTAGTCTTCTTCAAAGTTTTGATTTTAGCTTAAAAATTGATTTGGACTAGTTGTCTATGCTCATGTGTTCTTCAAAGTTTTGATTTCAGATCAAAACTTGATAAGATGAGTGGTCTATGCACTGTATTCTTCAAATTTTTGATTTTAAGTCAAAACTTGCATGAGACGAGTGGTCTATGCGCTAGTGTAGATCCTTAGGACCATACCTGCAAAACACTAAAACTTTGGTGAAGGTGGGCGTTAGGGATCCTTACGCGCCTCCGATGCTTAAGTTAGTAACTTTGTAAACAAAAGTTTAACTAAAAAGATAAAGATAAATAAGAATATGCTATAATCAAAGTGTAGGAATATTTAGAAATAAAAGTGTAATGTTAAAATAAATATCTTTTACAGTTTAAAACAACAAACCTTATATAAAGTATACTTTAAGATGAATAGCATTCCATGACCATGGAAGAGGTTCTCCTTCCATGTTGGCTAAATTATAAGTCCTTTCTAGCTTTGGATTCTATTATATAGTGTCTTTCCCATTTTGGTGAAAGTTTCCCATCAACCGGATTGGTGGTATTCTTAAATGCTTTCTTTATAACCAAATCTCCAATTTGGAATCTTCGAATTCTTATATTCCTATTGTATGATTTAGCCATCTTTTGTTGATAGAATGTCATCCTGATTCCTTCAATATCTGTCACACCCCCAAATTCCCACGTGTGGTGTCAGTCCACATGGGTGTGACATGGCCAGAATCACAGCTCATGGTCATATAGAACGACTTTATATACGTTTCAAAATTCAATGTTTGTCATAGTCACAATCAAACTGTTTTAAAAAAAATCAGCGGAAATTAAGTCACATAGCAGCGGAATACAATATGTTTAGAAATGCAGCGGAAAAATGTAAATTTGTCAGACACTACGATGTTTTAATATATAACATAAATAAAATTGTTTGGTCAAATGACATGAAATGCATGCAAGTCATGTGCTCGTTCTCTAAGTGCATTCTTGTCCATATGCCAATCAACTAGTTACCTGAGAATACATGTTTAATAAAAAGTGTCAACACATAGGTTGGTGAGTTCACAGGTTTTGATATACATATATAATAATCAAAATGTTTGTCACGTGTCATGCTGTTTATCAAATGTTAGTCCCGAGCCCTAGGCTCCAAGTGTCAGTGCGTCACTACCAAACTAGACTTGTTAGTCCTTGCCTCCGACATGTCTCGTAATAACAATGGCATGATAGGTCGAGATTTCACGTGTCTCGACCTCCAGTCAGTATTGTGCCACGTGGGGTTCGTCACACCCAAACAGATCTATTCAAACTCACCTCGTTGTTTGTACATTAACGGTAAGACTTTGCGAGGGCTTGTTACGATACAACACTTATGTTTGTCTAATAAACCATCATACACAATATGTTTGTATAAGTATAAATGTTTGACTCGATTCAACATGTATTCTCCCCCTATTTGAAAAGTTTGTAAAAGAGTTCAAGAGGTGCCGTAAACTCACTTTAGTGAAAATCGGATAATGCGTAAGCTCCTGCTTCGTGGACGTGTCGGTCACCGACTACCTATATCGTATAGCTTGCGTGAGTTCGTGTAAGTGACCGTGTTCGTGTTCGTGCTCGTGTTTGTGCTCAACAACCCTTGGTTGTTATGATTGTCCATGTCGGTCCACATTGACCGTGCTTGTCTGTGTTTGATCGTATCAAGTCAACGACCCGTTGGTGAACCATGTGTTGGTTGTGATTCGTGTAACATTCGTGATCATGCTCTTTGTGTGCAAAACACGCAAATCGCGTTTATGGACAACTTACTATTCATAGTAAGTTTCCATTTTAAGCAAGTCCACAACACTTATTGTTTTAAAGATTCTAGCATGCTCATTAGTCCTACGTGATCATGTTAACACATAGCACGTTGTCATATGCGGTCCAATAAACACATAGTTCGTTTTTAGACATTAAAGTTTCCTAATATGGAAAGTTTCTAGGTTTTGGCATGTTCATCCACAAAATCACATAACTTATCTACACAATAATCGCATTACATCATGTTAGGCCATTTAGCATGCACAATTGATGTATCGCATTTCTATATCGAGTTTTCACAAGATAAAGTTACTATAATTAGTAATAATGCCAAGTATTCATCAAATGACCATCCTAAACATTTCTACTCCATTTTTATGCCACATATCATCATAATATCCCAAAAATGATATTTCAAGCTACATGCATGTTCATAATTTCAGTCATCTATAACACAAAAGTTACTATAAATGGCAAGAATCTCAAATAATCCATCTTTGGTCATTAACATCCTAATGAATCTTGAAAATCTACTTGAATATCATCAAGAATCATTTTTCAATAACCAAAATTATCTAAAACACTTTAGATCATACATGCATGCAATCATATGTCGTCATTTCATAGTTTCATGTCTCCATATCACACATGCACCAACAAATCTCAATGTAGATCATCATGTAACATCATGGTTGATTAAATATCATTAACCCAGATTCAAAATACTAAAAATTCGTGCATGCAGGTTTGAATGTGTTCATGTGGGTTTCAAGTGTTGCATGTGGGTTTCATGGTGCTAGATGTGTGTTTTGGGCATGGAGTTAATTTCAATGCTCCAAAAATGCGGGGATGACGAATCAATCAGCTCCTATGCCTCCTGGATCGTTGGGTTTGGCAGAATCAAGGAGGTGATGGTGGTGCTCAAGCTCCAACTCTTGCTTTCTTCAAGTTCTTAGTAATCTCCAAGTTTCAAAGCTTCAATATGGGTCTCTAATTGTTTCCAAGAGATGAATCAGGTAGTTTTTGCAGAGATAAGGTCGAGAGAAGATGTGCAAGGTCGAATAAAATAATGAAAATTGGTAGAGTAGGCATGTTTGTCTTGGTTTTATAAAGATTTGGCGTATGGGTGTCATCGCGTACCGCTAAGAACTTCAAAAAGCTGTTTCGCGTACCGTAATGAATTTCGGGAATCAAAATCCCCGCCCATCCATCGCTCTGCCCATCAGTCGGCGGGTGATAAGCGGTACTCATATCCAATATCGTGCCTAATGCCTTGTGCAAGGATTTCCAAAAATGCGAAGTGAATCGACTATCGAGGTCAGAGATGATCGAGATTGGTACTCCATACCGAGTAACCACTTCATTTAGATAAATCTGAGTCAATTTATCTAATTTTTCGGTCTCCTTGATGGGTAGAAAGTGTGCAGACTTCGTTAGTCGGTCTACGATTACCCAGATGGTATTGCAACCCCTTGCCGTCTTAGGTAGTTTTGTTATAAAGTCCATGGAAATTTGCTCCCATTTCCACATTGGTATCTCGGGTTGCTGGAGTAGACCTGATGGCTTCTAGTACTCAACTTTGACCTTTGAGCACGTTAGACACTTACGTAAGTTGCTATTTCTGCCTTCATGTTTAGCCACCAATAGGTCGTCTTCAGATCATGGTACATTTTGTCAGAGCCCGGATGTATCGAATACCGGTTCTTGTGAGCCTCATCCATCACTACGTCTCGCAGTCCTCCGTAGTGTGGAATCCAGATCCGATCCATGAAGTAGTATGCTCCGTCGTTCTTTACCTCTAATTGTTTGTCCATGCCGCGCAAGGATTCTTGGGTGAGGTTTTCAACTTTCAGAGCTTCTTGTTGAGCGTTACTGATTTGTTGTGGTAGCTCAGAATGGATCGTGAGTTGTAGTGCACATACGTGTTTTGTTGTTTCCTTCAGGCTTAACGCGTCGGCCACTACGTTTGCCTTGCTGTTAGTACATATTTGTAATAGATTGCTTATCAAAACATGTAAATTATAGAAAGTTAGTAGGTTTGGCTGAGGTTCGTTTTTCTTACGAATCTTAGCAGGTTCGGCGAACCTAGTAGGTTTGGCTGTCTAGGTTCGTACAGCGAACCTCAACGTTCGGCTGGCGTTCGGCTGGCGTTCGACTGGCGAACCTAATGGTTCGGCTAGACTAGGATCGGCTGACAGCTTATATATTGGAGGTTTGTCTGATTTTGTCAGAACTTCTGGAAAACCTCTGAGTGATTCTCTTTGTGTGAGATTGTATTTCATTGTAGTCAGTTCAGATTGATTAATGAAATGGAGATTATTGAAATGCTTGTTCTTCTTTAATTCATATAGATCAAATATAGATTCCGCATGTATTTGATTTTTAATACGATTCCGTTGTACGATCAAGATCAAAATCAGTAGATCTACACTTGCCAGGGTGGTACTTGATGGCACAATCATAATCGCCAATGAGTTCAACCCATCACCGTTGCCTCATGTTGAACTCTTTCTCATCGATGATGTGTTGTAGGCTCTTATGATCGGTAAAGATTGTGCACCTCGTGCCATAAAAGTAATGTCACCAAATCTTCAGGGCAAACACGACGGCTCCCAACTCTAAATCATGAGTTGTGTAGTTCTTTTCGTGCACCTTCAATTGTCGCGATGCGTATGCTATAACATTCTCGCGTTGCATCAGCACACAACCGAATCCTTGTTTCGTGGCGTCCTAGTACACCACGAACTCATCACATCCTTCCGGTAGGGATAGGATTGGTGCAGTGCACAATTTTTTCTTCAATAAGTTAAAAGCAGACTCCTGTTTTTCTCCCCAATGAAACTTCTTGTCCTTGTGAGTTAGGGAACTTAGCAACTGAGCGATCTTTGATAATCCCTCAATAAATCGTCTGTAGTACCCTGCCAACCCTAGGAATTGTTGCACGTCAGTTGGAGTCTTTGGTGCTTCCCAGTTCTTGATTGCTTCGATCTTGGCTGGGTCTACGTGTATCCCTTTCTCGTTAACAACATGTCCAAGGAATTGGACTTCGCGAATCCAAAAATTGCATTTGGAAAACTTCGCGTATAATTGCTCGTTCTTCAATAATTCCAAGACAAGCCTTAGGTGTTCAGCATGTTCCTACTGATTCTTGGAGTAGATCAGGATGCCGTCAATAAACACTATTACAAATTTATCAAGATAGGCCTTGCACATGCGGTTCATGAGGTCCATGAATACAGCTGGTGCATTGGTCAGTCCAAAGGGCAAGACCAAAAATTTGTAGTGTCCGTATCGGGTTCTAAAGGCAGTCTTAGGAATATCATCTTCCTGCATCCTTAGTTGATGGTAGCCCGATCTCAAGTCGATCTTCGAATAGTTACTTGACCCTTGCAACTGGTCAAACATGCCGTCTATTCGCCGTAGCGGGTATCGATTCTTGATCGTCACCTTGTTCAGATCCCTGTAATCGATACACATGCGGAATGATCAGTCCTTCTTCTTCACAAATAAGAATGGTGCTCCCTACGGTGAGAAGCTCGGTCGGATGAATCCCTTGTCTAACAGCTCCTGCAACTGGTTAGACAACTCTTGCAATTCTGTCGGTGCTAGTCGGTAAGGAGCTTTAGCTATTGGTGCTGCTCCTGGGGTGAGGTCTATCTGGAACTTGATTTGTCGTATCGGCGGTAGTCCAGGTAAATTCTCAGGGAATACTTCAAGAAAGTCGCGGATTACAGCAATGTCCTCAATCTTCCTCTCATTCTTCGGTTGTTCTGTAATAAGGGCTAGTATGGCAGTGCATCCCTTTTGTATATACTTGTTCGCTTTCATGCAGGACATGATGTTTAGTGGTATTCCTCGTGGTTCTCCCTGAATTGAGATCTATTCTCCACTCGAAAATGTAACTCGTACAATATTCTCGTTGCACACGATCTCATCTTGGTTCGCGGATAGCCAGTCCATTCCAACGACCACATCAAAGCTCCCGAGAGTTACTGGCATCAGGTCGATTTCGAGTTCGTGATCGGCCATAATCATGACGCATCCTCGAAAGACAAGTTTTGTCTCCATTAGTTTGTTGTCGGCTAACTTTATGGTATACTTATAGTCTAGTG
Source organism: Mikania micrantha (assembly GCA_009363875.1). Classification (NCBI taxonomy): domain Eukaryota; kingdom Viridiplantae; phylum Streptophyta; class Magnoliopsida; order Asterales; family Asteraceae; genus Mikania; species Mikania micrantha. The sequence continues at coordinate 117,896,481 of CM018691.1, read as the reverse complement.
GTGTTGGGACAATATAAAGCAGTTTGCTAAATTCACTAGATATAAATCTCCTATCGGCACCGGTATCAAATAATATACTTGTATAGACATTATTTAAAAGAAACGTACCGGTCACGATGTTCGGGTCATCCTTGGCTGCACCTCCCTCGTCCTTTTTCAATTGCGGGTAATCCCTCCGCATGTGCCCCAGCTTCCCACATTCGTAACACCCCCTGAGAGTGTTCTGGTTGTTGTTCTGGTTGTGGTTGTGGTTGTTGTTGGGTAGTTTGGTTCTGCAATCCTTGGCCATATTGCCATGTCTTCTGCACTTCCGGCAACGGTACCTCTCTGTCACACCCCCAAATTCCCACTTGTGGCGTTAGTCCACGTGGGTGTGACGTGGCCATAATCACAGCTCATGGTCATATAGAACAACTCTATATGCGTTTTGAAATACACAGTTTGACAAAATGGCAATCAAAATAGTTTGCAACGGAAAGATAAAGTATTGCAGTGGAAATAAATATGTTTGATAAGGGCAGCGGAAAATACGAATTGTTAAACACATCAATGATTAATACATAACAAAATTTAAATTTTTTTCAAAAGCTAAAACATAATGCATGAGGTTCCTAGTTGCTCGTCCCTTAAGTGTGCATTCATGTTCCGTGTGCCTGTCAGTTACCTGAGAATACAAGTTTTAAAAGAAAGTGTCAACACAATGGTTTGTGAGTTCACAGATTTTGATATATACATAATAGAAAGAAAACATGTGTCATGCTGTTTATCATAATGTTAGTACCGAGCCCTAGGCTCCAAGTGTCAGTGCGTCACTACCGAACTAGACTTCTTTGTCCTTGCCTCCGCTATGTCTCGTAATAACATAGCAAGATAGGTCGAGAATTCACGTGTTATGACCTCCAATCAATATTGTGCCACGCGGGGTTCGTCACACCCAAACGGATCCATTCAAACTCACCTCGTTGTTCGTACATTAACGGTAAGACTTTGTGAGGGCTTGTTACGATTACAACACTTAATGTTTGTCTAATAAACCAGCATACACAGTAAAATGTTTGTACAGTAATAATGTTTGACTCGATTTAACTATTATTCTCCCTCTATTTAAAACGTTTGAAAAGAGTAAAGAGGGGCCGTAAACTCACCTTAATTGAACTGAACGAAAGTAAGCGTAAGCTCCTGTGTCGTCGGGTAGGCAGTCATCGGCTACCTATATTGTATACCATACGTGAGTTTGTGTAAGCGACCGTGTTCGTGTTAGAGCTCGTGTTTGTGCTCAACAACCCTCGGTTGTTCATGTTTGTCCGTGTCGGTCTACAATGACCGTGTTTGCTCGTGTTGGTCCATATTGACCGTGTTTGACCAGGTTTGACCAAAGTTGACCGTGTCAAGTCAACGACCCATTGGTGAACCGTGTGTCGGTTGTGAACCTTGTAACATTCGTGTAAGTGCTCGTTGTGTGCAAAATGCGCAAATCGCGTCTATGGACAACTTACTATTTATAGTAAGTTTCCATTTATGGAAAGTTTCACAAAACATATCGTTTCTAAGTTCTAGCATGCTCGTTAAGTCCTACGTGATCATGTTAACACATAGCACGTTATCATACGAATCAAATAAGTCACGTAAGTCATGTTTGCATACAAAAGTTTCCTAAAAGGAAAATTTCTAATTCTAGCAAGATTATTATCGGAAACCATCAAATCTAGCATACAATCGTCATATTAAAACATAATAAACCACTTAGCATACTCAAATCATACAAAACATTCATAGATCGATATTTCTAGAAATAAAGTTACTATAAATAGTAACTTTATCAATTTACATACAAATGATTATTCTAAACACTTCTAATCCATTTTTATACCATAAATCATCATAATATGCCATTTAACAATATTTAAACATGCTCATTTAGCTAAAATCACCAACAATCAATATTTCGACAACAAAACTTACTAAAAATAGTAACTATGCTAAATATGACCATAATCAATATCCAAATCACATTCTAAGCATCATCATCATCCTAATAACATTTTAATAGCAATCCATAAGCATGCATGACACCAAATATCATTCATATTATCATTTTTTAAGTAAAAAGTTACTATTAATGGAAAGTTTATCAAAAATCACATTTTTAACCATTTCAACAACATTTAATCATGCAATATCCTTCTAATATCAGTAAGAAAAACATCTTAACATTCAACATCATCCAAATACACATGGATCATACATGCATGCATACATAATATCACAAATCATCATTTTAAGCTTAAAGACGTATACCCAACATCTTGGATCGTCATAAATCGCCATAATAACACCATAGATCATCAATAATAGTAGGTTAATCATCAAACCCAAATTAAAATTACAAGAAACTCGTACATGGGATGCCATAGTGCTTGCATGTGGGTGTTACCCATTGCATGTGAGTGTATAGTGAGAAAGTGTGTGTGTAAGCTTGTAGAGACTACCTCACAAGCTCTAGATCGTCAAGAGGATGTTGGAGCAGCTCTTGAAGCTCCTGGATAGCGAGTTCTTCGGATAACACGAAGGAGGTGATGATTCTTCGAGCTTCTAAGTGGGTAACAAGCTTCATCTCCAAGCCTTGAACTTGAAAGTGATCTTCAATGGTGGAAAGGGGCTGTAACAGAGTGTAGGAGACGAAGATAGCCGAGGGGTGGTCTTGGTTTTATAAAGATTTGTCACCTGCACGGCGTCTCGTACCGCGGAGAGGCTTCCAGATTCCTTCCGCGTACCGCGATGGATTTCGGGATTCAAATTCTCCCGAGATCCTTCCCGTACCGCTATGGGGTCTCTTATGGTCTATCGCGTACCGCGATGGGCCCCTGAGGAGCCCAATAGGTTTAGTTTCATGGGTTTGATCCGTTCGTCGCCGTTTTGATGCTTACGAACTATCGTTTGGCCTTGTTTGAACTTCCAAGTTCAATGTTTGAGCGTTTCGTGAGGTTTCGAGTGTTTTCTTACGCGATGTGCTAAATGTTCACCAATGTTCGTGTGTTTTGACACGTGTGTGTGGTTTCTCGATAATTCCTCGAATCATCTTGTTATGTGTCAGTGTTCGTACTGTCGTGCCACGTGTCACACTAAATTAAACTAATTCTAATTCCACGTGTACAAATAGCATTTAAATAAACATTTAAATAATTAGTTAGCTGACCTGGAATTTGCGGGGTGTCACACTCTCGCATTGTCCGAAGTGGTGATATGAACATCGGTTACACATAGGGTATTTCCCCTTGTACACACCCTTCCCTTTGACATCGGGTTGGGCTGCAGTAAAGCCTCTTGCAGGTGCATGTCTTTGTTGTTGCTGGTGTGAAGAATGAGGCTGGTGGTGACTGGGTTCCCACTTGCGCTTGTGGATTTCTTGAGGTTTCAGATGTTCACCTCGTTTGGGCAGCTTTCCCTGGGCCACAGCTTGATAAGCCAGTTTGTGGGCTAGTCTGATGGTAGGTTGGATCTGTGTCGGGTCAGAGGTTGTGACCATGCTCTGAATTTGCTCTGGCAGTCCACTGATGAACTGCTCGATCTTTTTGTATTCGGGGGTCACTATCCCAGGGCACAGTTCGCACAGTTCGTGGAACCATGTGTAGTACTGTTCAATCTCCGAGCCCACCATCTTGTGAACCCAAAATTCTTCCTCCAACATTTTGATTTTATTCTTCGGGCAGTATTCTTCCTGTAACATCCTGGTGAAATCTTCCCAAGGCATAGAGTTAGCGTCTTCCAGACCCAGTGTTTGGACATGGGTGTTCCACTACGTGAGGGCCGGGCCCTCGAGAGTACCGGTCGCATACCTGACTCGGTTTTCATTAGCACACTCACACATCGAGAAGACAGATTCCGCCTTCTCTACCCAGCGGAGCATCCCAACAGCTCCTTCAGTTCCCTTGAATGTGTGAGGGTGGCAGCTCAGAAAAGTTTTGAATGAGCGCCCCTTGTTGGTGTTGCCTTGGGGTCCTGTTTGTCAGTAGACAACGTTGTGTGTTAGTGTTCGGGTTAGCTATACTATGTTAGTCAGGTTAAGCAAATGTTAGTACCGTTGTTTGTTCCGCTAGTTTCGCTGTGCAGACGACTTGCCTCGTACTCGGCAATTGCCTTGTTAACTCGCTGGTCAACCATCATCTTAATGGTTGCCGCGCCGATCTGTCTCTTATGCGCTCGTGAATGTGTTCCACGTCCAACCATAATGTTAGATCTATATAAAATAGATGTTGTGATAGTTTCAGTGGTGTTAGATGTTGCGTTAGAATGCATCATAAATAAAGTACACAATGATAAAATCAAACTATCATTTCATTAAGAAACGTCTTTTGAGTACAATAGCTTTCAAAACAAAATACTACTATCATGATTCATATGAGCACATCATGCTCATCTAGGCGTACAAGAAATTAAAGTAAACTGAAATAAAATGATCTAGCTAATATGAGATAATCGTGGAGTATGAATCTCCACTATCGGTAGGTCCGTCGTCCTGCTCCTCCTCGGGATCCTCATCGAAGTCTCCCTCCTCGAGGTCCTCCGTCTCGAACTGAGGCTCATCCTCGGCTCCGGCTCCACGATGAACTGCGCCACCCAGGCGTTCATCATGGCGTCGCTAGCCTGAATCTGGGCCGTGTCCTCCTAGGAAACGGCCTCCACCGCCACAAGTTGTCCACCGTGCTCATGTACCATGGCAGCGATAGTCCCCTGCTGCTCCTCTAGCTGTCCAATTGTCACACCCCCAATTTCCCACTCGTGGTGTCAGTCCACGTGGGTGTGACGTGTCCAGAATCACAGCTCAAGGTCATATAGAACACTCCTATATGCGTATATAAATCCAAGTTTGACACACACACACTATAAAAAAGTTTGCAACGGAATAATAGTTTCATATCATAGCAGCGGAAATCAATAAGTCAAATCATGCAACGGAAAATAATAAGTCAAATCATGCAGCGAAAATAATAAGTTTAATACAACATTGTCTTAACAACGAAAGTTAAATTGTTTTCGAAAACTAATCATAAACAGAAATGCATGAGTTTCCTATTGCTCGTCCCTTAGAGTGCGCATTCCTGTTATCCATAGCTTGCTAATTACCTGAGAATACAAGTTAGAAAAGTGTCAACACAATGGTTGGTGAGTTCACAGGTTTTGATATACATATAGTAAGAAAGTGTGTCATGCTGTTTATCGAATGTTAGTACCGAGCCCTAGGCCCAAAGTGTCAGTGCGTCACTACCGAACTAGACTTGTTTGTCCTTGCCTCCGCTATGCCTCGTATGCATAGCAAGTTAGGTCAGAATTTGCACGGGTTATGACATCCAGTCAACATAGTGCCCCGTGGGGTTAGTCATTCCCTAATGGATCCATCCAAATCTACCACGTTGTTTGTACATTAACGGTAACACTTTGTGAGGGCTTAATACGAGTTCAACACTTAATGTTTGTCCAATAAACCAGCATACACAAAATGTTTGTATAGTAATAGATGTTTGACTCGATGTAACTAGTATTCTCCCCCTATTTAAAAGCGTTTGAAAAGAGTGAAGAGGGGCCGTAAACTCACCTTAGTGATATGAATGTATATAAGCGTAAGCTCCTGAATCGTCAAGTAGCACGTCGGTCACCGGCAACCTATATCGTATACCGTACGTGAGTTCGTGTATGTGACCGTGCTAGTGTTTGTGTTAGTGCTCGTGTTCGTGTCCAACAACCCTTGGTTGTTCATGTTTGTCCGTGTTGGTCCACAATGACCGTGTTTGCTCGTGTTGGTCCACATTGACCGTGTTTGACTGTGTTGGTCCACAATGACCGTGTTTGACCGTGTTTGACCAAAGTTGACCGTGCCAAGTCAACAACCCGTTGGTGAACCGTGTGACGGTTTGTGAATTGTGTAGCAGTCGTGTAAGTGCTCGTCGTGTGCAAAACGCGCAAGTCGCGTCTATGGACAACTTACTATTTATAGTAAGTTTCCATTTTTGGAAAGTTCACAAAGCATATCGGTGTTAGAGTTCTAGCATGCTCAATGGTCCTACGGGGTCATGATAACACGTAGCACATTATCATACAAGGTCATATACGTCGTTTACATCATGTTAGCACACAAAAGTTTCCTTAAATGGAAAGTTTCCATTTTTAGCATACGGGATATCGGAAACCATCTAACTTAGCATCTAATCATCATATTATAACATAATAAATCATTTAGCATGCTCAAATCATTTAACACGTTGACAAATCGGTTTTTGTAACAATAAAGTTACTAAATATAGTAACTTTCTAATTTTTCATGAAAATGACCATTTTAACATTTCTAATCCTATTTTCATGTCACCAATCATCATAATAATCAATCTAATATCACTTAGGCATACCAATATAACCAAATTTATCGTCTAGCAATAGTTCATCACCAAAAGTTTCTAAATATAGTAACTATGTCACAATGACCATGAACATCATCAAAATCACATTCCAAGTATTTTAATCATCATATTATCAACCTAATAGCAATTCTACATTCATGCATGTCCACCATATCATTCATAACATCATTTTACAACGAAAAGTTTCTATAAATAGAAAAATTGTCAAAAATCATCATCTTAATCATTTCATCATCATCTAACCATGTATCATTCATTCAATATCATCAAGATGCATATCTAAATACTGAAAATCATCTCTATCATCATGGATCATACATGCATGGCAATATAATATCATAAAACATCATTTTACGCATCATGGCTCATGCTCATCATCTTAGATCATCATAGATCATCATCTAATCAACTTAGATCATCAAGGAACATAGTGAAATCATCAAACCCAGAAAAGAAATTCGTGCATGAGCATTATATGTGCTTGCATGTGAGATTTAGCACATGCATGTGGGTGTGTGAGTGTCTAGAGAGTGTTTGGACTAAGATACTACCTTCCAACACTTCCTTGATGGCTAAGATGGTGTTTGAGCAGCTTCCAAGACTCCGGGATTGCTGGGTTCGTCAAGTTCAAGCAAGACAAGGTGAAGCTCAAGCTTGGAAGGTCTTCTCCCTTGAGTTCTCTAAGCTTCCCAAGCTCCAATGAGGTCTTCAATGGCTTCCAGAGGTGTTGCAGGTGTTTAGAGGAAGAAGATGGTCGAGGTGTTGAGTGTGAAGCCGGAGAAATGATGAAATGGGATAGCATAGGCATGATTGTCTTGGTTTTATAAAGATTTTGTCGACTGGGCGGTATCGCGTACCGCGATGGTGCTTTCAAATTGTCTCCGCGTACCGCGGCGGATTTCGGGAGTCAATACTCCGCGATGTTTGTCGCGTATCGCGGAGGAGCTTCTTGTTGGGCCATCGCGTACCGCGATGGGCCCCTGAAGAGCCCAATAAGCCTGTTTCAATGGGTTTGATCCGTTCGTTGCCGTTTTCACGCTTCCGAACTATCGTTTGGCCTTGTTTGAACTTCCTAGTTCAATGTGTGAGTGTTTTGTGAGGTTTCGAGTGTTGTGCTACACAATGTGCTTGACGTTCACCAACGTTCGTGTGTTTTGACACGTGTGTGCTGTTTGCCGATAATTCCACGAATTATCTAGTCATGTGTCAGTGTTTGTACTGTCGTGCCACGTGTCACACTAAATTGATCTAATTCTAGTGCCACGTGTACATAAAGTATTTAAATAAACATTTAAATAAATAACAAGCTGACCTGGAAATTACGGGGTGTCACATCCTCCCCTTGTTAGAAAGAATTTCGTCCCGAAATTCAACTCGTGTTGCCAGTGTTTGTCTGTTCCGCGAACAGGTGTGGGTACTTTTGTTTCATCTGGTCTTCACGTTCCCATGTGAATTCCGGTCCTCGTCGTGAATTCCATCGCACTTTCACAATCGGGATCTTGCTGAGTTTGAGCTTTTTGGTTTCTCGGTCCATAATTTCTACCGGTTCCTCAACGAAGTTCAGTTGTTCATCGATCTGTATCTCCTCAAGAGGAATAACAAGTGTCTCGTCGGATAGGCACTTTTTGAGATTCGAGATGTGGAACACGTTGTGTAAACTACTCAGTTCAGCTGGCAGGTTCAGTTCGTAGGCTACAGGGCCTATTCGTTTTGTAATCTCGAACGGTCCAATGTAACGAGGGTTCAACTTTCCTCGTTTGCCAAAACGAATGACTCCCTTCCAGGGCGAGACCTTGAGTAACACTCTGTCTCCCACCTGAAATTCTAACGGTTTGCGTCGTTTGTCAGCATAGCTTTTCTGTCTGTCACGAGCTGCTGCCATTCGCTTGCGTATTTGCACGATCTTCTCAGTCATTTCGTGCACAAGTTCTGGGCCAGTCAGTTGGCTGTCTCCAACTTCCGACCAGCAAATGGGTGATCGACACTTTCGTCCGTAAAGTGCCTCGAATGGTGCAGCTTGGATGCTAGTGTGGTAACTGTTATTGTATGAAAACTCAACTAATGGTAGATGAGTTTCCCAGCTACTCCCAAAGTCAATAACACATGCCCGGAGCATGTCTTCCAGCGTTTGTATGGTTCGCTCACTCTGTCCGTCCGTCTATGGATGGTAAGCGGTACTCATATTCAATCTCGTGCCCAAAGCCTTATGTAAAGACTTCCAGAAGTGCGACGTGAATCGACTGTCGCGGTCAGATATAATCGAGATTGGCACTCCATGTCGAGTGACCACTTCCTTTATATAGATACGAGTGAGCTTGTCCAACTTGTCAGTCTCCTTGATGGGTAGGAAATGTGCGGACTTTGTCAGTCGATCTACGATAACCCAGATGGTATCGCAACCACTTGCCGTCTTAGGCAGCTTAGTTATGAAGTCCATGGAGATCTTCTCCCATTTCCACATTGGTAATTCCGGTTGTTGAAGTAACCCTGATGGCTTCTGATATTCTACTTTGACTTTTGAGCACGTTAGACACTTACTCACGTAGGTTGCTATTTCGGCTTTCATGTTCGGCCACCAGTAAGTTGTCTTCAGATCATGATACATTTTGTCAGAGCCCGGATGTATGGAATACCGGCTCTTGTGAGCTTCATCCATCACTACTTCTCTCAATCCCCCGTAGCGTGGAATCCAAATTCGATCCATCAGATAGTAGGCTCCATCGTCTTTTACCTTCATTTGCTTATCCATGCCACGCATGGCTTCAAGAGTGAGGTTTTCCGTCTTCAAAGCTTCTTGCTGTGCGAGTCGGATTTGATTTGGTAGTTCAGAGTGAATCGTGAGTTGTAGCGCACGCACGCGTTTCGTCGTTTCCTTCCGGCTCAACGCGTCGGCCACTACGTTGGCTTTACCTGGATGATACTTGATGGCGCAATCATAATCACCTATGAGTTCAACCCACCTTCGTTGTCTCATGTTCAACTCTTTCTGATCGAAGATGTGTTGTAGGCTCTTATGATCGGTAAAGATAGTGCACTTTGTGCCATACAAATAGTGTCGCCAGATCTTCAAAGCGAACACTACCGCTCCCAACTCAAGGTCATGAGTCGTGTAGTTTTTCTCATGCACCTTAAGTTGTCGTGAAGCGTATGCTATCACTTTCTCACGTTGCATCAACACGCAACCAAGTCCTTGTTTAGAGGCGTCGCAATATACCACAAAATCGTCGCATCCTTTCGGTAAGGATAGGATAGGTGCAGTACACAGTTTCTGCTTCAACAAATTGAAAGCAGTTTCTTGTTTGTCTCCCCAGTCAAACGTCTTGTCTTTATGTGTCAGGGATGTCAGTGATTGAGCAATCTTCGAAAATCCTTCAATGAATCGTCGGTAGTACCCGGCCAGACCTAGGAATTGTCGCACCTCAGTTGGGGTCTTGGGTGCTTCCCAGTTCTTAATTGCTTCGATTTTGGCTGGGTCTACGTGTATCCCCTGCTCATTCACCACGTGTCCAAGAAATTGGACTTCGCGAATCCAAAAGTCGCATTTTGAAAACTTCGCGTATAGTTGCTCTTTCTTTAATAATTCCAAAACTAGCCTCAGATGTTCAGCATGTTCTTCCTGGTTCTTAGAGTAGATCAGGATGTCGTCGATGAACACTATTACGAATTTGTCAAGATAGGGTTTGCACACTCTGTTCATGAGATCCATGAATACAGCTGGTGCGTTGGTTAGTCCAAAGGGCATAACCAAGAATTCGTAGTGTCCGTATCGGGTTCTGAAGGCAGTCTTAGGAATATCGTTTTCCTGTATCCTCAATTGATGGTAACCCGATCTTAAATCGATCTTTGAATAGTAGCTTGATCCTTGCAACTGATCAAACAAATCGTCTATTCGTGGTAACGGGTATCGATTCTTGATTGTCACCTTGTTCAGCTCTCTATAGTCGATACACATACGGAATGTTCCGTCTTTCTTCTTCACAAACAAGACCGGTGCTCCCCAAGGTGAGAAGCTCGGCCTGATAAATCCCTTGTCTAACAGTTCCTGCAACTGGTTAGACAGTTCCTGCATCTCAGTCGGTGCTAGTCGGTATGGAGCTTTCGCAATCGGTGCTGCTCCTGGTGTGAGGTCTATCTGAAACTCGACCTGTCGTTTCGGGGGTAGTCCAGGTAGATCCTCGGGAAACACTTCGGGAAAATCGCGGACTACAGCGATGTCCTCAATCTTTTTTTCTTTCCTGGGTTGCTCGATGATAAGGGCTAGTATTGCAGTGTATCCCTTCTGAATGTACTTGTTTGCCTTCATGCATGACATAATGTTCAGAGGCACTCCTCGTCGTTCCCCCTGAATCGAGATCTGTTCTCCGTTCTTCAACGTCACCCGTACAATCTTCTCGTTGCATACGATCTCGGCCTGGTTAGCGGATAACCAATCCATTCCAACGACTACGTCGAAGCTTCCGAGAGTTACCGGCATCAAATCGATTTCGAGTTCGTGATCCGCCAACACCATGACGCATCCTCAAAAGATGTGTTGTGTTTCAATTAGCTTGCCGTCGGCTAACTCTACGGTGTACTTGTAGTCTAGTGGAGTTGGGGTAATATCTAGTAATTTACTAAACTCACTAGATATAAAGCTCCTATCGGCACCGGTGTCAAATAGTATGCTAGCATAGACATTATTTAAAAGAAACGTACCGGTCACGATGTTCGGGTCATCCTTGGCTTCCCCTGAGCCAATCACAAATGCTCGACCCTTGGCCGCTCCTCCTTCGGCCTTCTTTAGTTGAGGACAATCCCTCCTCATGTGACCCGGCTTGCCACATTCGTAACACCCCTTGAGAGTGTGTTGATTGTTGTTGTTGTTCTGATGGTGGTTGGGGTTGTTGTTGTTGACAGGAAATTTTGATCTGCAGTCTTTGGCCATATGGCCATGTCTTCCGCACTTTAGGCAACGGTATCGCTCGCATTGCCCGAAGTGATGGTATGAGCATCGGTTGCACAGTGGGTACTTCCCTTGATACACACCCTTTCCTTTGTCATCGGGTTGGGTGGCAGTGAAAGCTCTGGCTGGTGCAGATCTTTGTTGTTGCTGCGGTTGGTGAGACTGGTGCTGACTAGGTTCCCACTTCCTTTTCTGGCTTTCTTGAGGCTTCAGGTGTTCGCCTCGTTTGGGTAGCTTGCCCTGAGCTACAGCTTGATCGGTCAGTTTATGGGCCAGTCGGATCAGTGGTTGGATGGTGGTGAGATCAGAAGCAGTCACCATGCTTTGGATTTGTTCGGGCAGCCCGCTGATGAACTGCTCGATCTTCTTGTATTCCGGCGTCACCATCGCCGGGCATAACTTACACAGCTCATGAAATCGAGTGCAATATTGCTCGATCTCAGACCCCACCATTTTGTGTACCCAGAATTCGGCTTCCAGTTTCCGAATCTCATCACGAGGGCAATACTCCTCCTGCAGTAGTCTGGTGAAATCAGCCCAGCTCATCGAGTTAGCACCGTCCAACCCCAAGGTTTGAACATGGGTATTCCACCATGTGAGAGCCGGTCCCTCCAATGTACCGGTTGCATATTTAACCCTGCTCTCCTCGGCACAGTCGCACATGGCGAACACAGATTCCACCTTTTCCATCCAGCGGAGCATCCCAACAGCTCCTTCAGTTCCCTTGAACTTGTGTGGGTGGCAGTTCAGGAAAGACTTAAAGGAACATCCTTTCCCGTTGCTGCTGTTTGACCCGTTGTTGTTTCCGCTAGTTTCGCTATGCTGGCGACTGGCTTCGTAGTCAGCGATCGCTTTGTTGACCCGACGGTCAACCATCATTTTTATCACAGCGGCATCTAGTGTCCGTTTAGCAGGACGCGCGTACGGTCCTCTTCCCGCCATGTATGGTTCTATACATAAGGGATAGAGTTTTAGTTAGCACATGTTAGAGTGTTAGCCAAATGTCATGTCAGAGGTCGGATCAGATGTCATGTTAGCTGTCAAGTCAGAGGTTATGTTATCAAGCAATCATGGTCAACATGTAATAAGTAAGACAAAACATAATTCTCATTAATAATAAGCTTGAAGTACAATAATTTCAAAAGGAAATACATAATAAGTTCTTCGAGCACATCCCGCTCGTCTAGGCCAAAATAAGAAAGTACAAAATACAACAGTCCTCTAATCCGAATCTATAGAGACGTGTGAAATATCGCTAGCAGCGTCTCCGTCATCATCATCCTCCTCCGGATCCTCATTAAGATCCTCATCAAAGTCCCCTTCTTCGAGGTCCTCGGCCTCGAATTCAGGACCATCCTCCTGTGGTGGTTCCTCAATAAACTGTGCAGCCCATGCGTTAAGCATGGCATCACTGGCCTGCACCATCGCCTGAGTCTCGGTTATGTCTGTCCGATTCTCAGTGATGCGTACATCATGCTCCTGCATGATGTCAACGATCTGTCCGTGCTGGGTCATCAGTTGAGACACTTGGAGACGTAGAGTCTCCACCTGTGCCTCCAGTCTGTCGTTGCGTTCCTCCAGCCTATCGTTCTGCCTCTCCAGTCGATCGTTCTTCTCGCGAAGAACTCGAACCTCGTCTGACAGCTCTCCAGTCCTCCAAATCTCTCGTCGGGTGCAAGCAACGTGGGCCGCGAAGGCCTGCTCCAGTGGTACACCAAGTGATGGTAGTCGGTGTCCTGGAGTGGTATCGCCGGGATACCGATATGGAGGTACCCTCTCCCCGATGATCCATCCCTGAATTATGGTGGGAAGCCACCCCCAATGTCGGGCCCGTGCTGCGTCTCTGGCTCGCCGGTCCATCTCGGCGTCTACCTGCTCCACAATGTCGTGGACGCGTCGGCGGCTCTCTGCCGTCAGGTCGTCTGTCGTCGGTCGTCTATCCGAATTCCTGCTGGTACTTCCGTTGTTGGCCATCCTGTAAGTTTCAAGTTAGTAAGCAACGGTTCGATATAAGCAATAATATCATCATCAATGTGCAAGTTCTATGTGTAGTGTCTAAAGTTGAGCAATGGCTATAGTCTAAGTTTACTATATGCAAACCTAGTTCCCTATAACCAAGGCTCTGATACCAGTCTGTCACACCCCCAATTTCCCACTCGTGGTGTCAGTCCACGTGGGTGTGACGTGTCCAGAATCACAGCTCAAGGTCATATAGAACACTCCTATATGCGTATATAAATCCAAGTTTGACACATACACACTATAAAATAGTTTGCAGCGGAATAATAGTTTCATATCATAGCAGCGGAAATCAATAAGTCAAATCATGCAGCGGAAAATAATAAGTCAAATCATGCAGCGGAAAATAATAAGTTTAATACAACATTGTCTTAACAACGAAAGTTAAATTGTTTTCGAAAACTAATCATAAACAGAAATGCATGAGTTTCCTATTGCTCGTTCCTTAGAGTGCGCATTCCTGTTATCCATAGCTTGCTAATTACATGAGAATACAAGTTAGAAAAGTGTCAACACAATGGTTGGTGAGTTCACAGGTTTTGATATACATATAGTAAGAAAGTGTGTCATGCTGTTTATCAAATGTTAGTACCGAGCCCTAGGCCCAAAGTGTCAGTGCGTCACTACCGAACTAGACTTGTTTGTCCTTGCCTCCGCTATGCCTCGTATGCATAGCAAGTTAGGTCAGAATTTGCACGGGTTATGACATCCAGTCAACATAGTGCCCCGTGGGGTTAGTCATTCCCTAATGGATCCATCCAAATCTACCACGTTGTTTGTACATTAACGGTAAGACTTTGTGAGGGCTTAATACGAGTTCAACACTTAATGTTTGTCCAATAAACCAGCATACACAAAATGTTTGTACAGTAATAGATGTTTGACTCGATGTAACTAGTATTCTCCCCCTATTTAAAAGCGTTTGAAAAGAGTGAAGAGGGGCCGTAAACTCACCTTAGTGATATGAATGTATATAAGCGTAAGCTCCTGAATCGTCAAGTAGCACGTCGGTCACCGGCAACCTATATCGTATACCGTACGTGAGTTCGTGTATGTGACTGTGCTAGTGTTTGTGTTAGTGCTCGTGTTCGTGTCCAACAACCCTTGGTTGTTCATGTTTGTCCGTGTTGGTCCACAATGACCGTGTTTGCTCGTGTTGGTCCACATTGACCGTGTTTGACTGTGTTGGTCCACAATGACCGTGTTTGACCGTGTTTGACCAAAGTTGACCGTGCCAAGTCAACAACCCGTTGGTGAACCGTGTGACGGTTTGTGAATCGTGTAGCAGTCGTGTAAGTGCTCGTCGTGTGCAAAACGCGCAAGTCGCGTCTATGGACAACTTACTATTTATAGTAAGTTTCCATTTTTGGAAAGTTCACAAAGCATATCGGTGTTAGAGTTCTAGCATGCTCAATGGTCCTACGGGGTCATGATAACACGTAGCACAATATCATACAAGGTCATATACGTCGTTTACATCATGTTAGCACACAAAAGTTTCCTTAAATGGAAAGTTTCCATTTTTAGCATACGTGATATCGGAAACCATCTAACTTAGCATCTAATCATCATATTATAACATAATAAATCATTTAGCATGCTCAAATCATTTAACACGTTGACAAATCGGTTTTTGTAACAATAAAGTTACTAAATATAGTAACTTTCTAGTTTTTCATGAAAATGAACATTTTAACATTTCTAATCCTATTTTCATGTCACCAATCATCATAATAATCAATCTAATATCACTTAGGCATACCAATATAACCAAATTTATCGTCTAGCAATAGTTCATCACCAAAAGTTTCTAAATATAGTAACTATGTCACAATGACCATGAACATCATCAAAATCACATTCCAAGTATTTTAATCATCATATTATCAACCTAATAGCAATTCTACATTCATGCATGTCCACCATATCATTCATAACATCATTTTACAACGAAAAGTTTCTATAAATAGAAAAATTGTCAAAAATCATCATCTTAATCATTTCATCATCATCTAACCATGTATCATTCATTCAATATCATCAAGATGCATATCTAAATACTGAAAATCATCTCTATCATCATGGATCATACATGCATGGCAATATAATATCATAAAACATCATTTTACGCATCATGGCTCATGCTCATCATCTTAGATCATCATAGATCATCATCTAATCATCTTAGATCATCAAGGAACATAGTGAAATCATCAAACCCAGAAAAGAAATTCGTGCATGAGCATTATATGTGCTTGCATGTGAGATTTAGCACATGCATGTGGGTGTGTGAGTGTCTAGAGAGTGTTTGGACTAAGATACTACCTTCCAACACTTCCTTGATGGCTAAGATGGTGTTTGAGCAGCTTCCAAGACTCCGGGATTGCTGGGTTCGTCAAGTTCAAGCAAGACAAGATGAAGCTCAAGCTTGGAAGGTCTTCTCCCTTGAGTTCTCTAAGCTTCCCAAGCTCCAATGAGGTCTTCAATGGCTTCCAGAGGTGTTGCAGGTGTTTAGAGGAAGAAGATGGTCGAGGTGTTGAGTGTGAAGCCGGAGAAATGATGAAATGGGATAGCATAGGCATGATTGTCTTGGTTTTATAAAGATTTTGTCGACTGGGCGGTATCGCGTACCGCGATGGTGCTTTCAAATTGTCTCCGCGTACCGCGGCGGATTTCGGGAGTCAATACTCCGCGATGTTTGTCGCGTATCGCGGAGGAGCTTCTTGTTGGGCCATCGCGTACCGCGATGGGCCCCTGAAGAGCCCAATAAGCCTGTTTCAATGGGTTTGATCCGTTCGTTGCCGTTTTCACGCTTCCGAACTATCGTTTGGCCTTGTTTGAACTTCCTAGTTCAATGTGTGAGTGTTTTGTGAGGTTTCGAGTGTTGTGCTACACAATGTGTTTGACGTTCACCAACGTTCGTGTGTTTTGACACGTGTGTGCTGTTTGCCGATAATTCCACGAATTATCTAGTCATGTGTCAGTGTTTGTACTGTCGTGCCACGTGTCACACTAAATTGATCTAATTCTAGTGCCACGTGTACATAAAGTATTTAAATAAACATTTAAATAAATAACAAGCTGACCTGGAAATTACGGGGTGTCACACCAATCCTGGCACGAACATCTGCGACCTCGGCCGCCGTCTCGTCCTGCCGTCGGATCGTGTCTTTGGTCATACCGGCCAAGACATCTTGTACTCGGTCGGTATAAGCCAACTCGTCTTACAGGTAATCCACACGTCCCTGGAGGCGTCAGTTATCCTCACGGAGGATTCTGACCTCCTCAGTCAGCTCGTATAATAGTCGGGACTCAAGGGCAGACCTTAAGATTAGGGTCACGAATGCCCGTTCCATGGGTATGGTGAGTGGTGGTAATAGGGGTCCGTTAGCTGCATCCCCCAGCAGTGGGAGTAGTGGAACTCTCTCTTCTCTGGCCCACTGTGCCACAGTAGAGGGGTACCAATCCCACGATCCGTGTCACACCCCCAAATTCCCACTGGTGGAGTCAGTCCATGTGGGTGCGACGTGGCCAGAATCACAGCTTAAGGTCATATAGAACAACTCTATATGCATTTTCAAATACGTTGTTTGACATAAAGTAGTAAAATAGTTTGCAGCGGAAATTAAATAGTATTGCAGCGGAAACAATATGTTTAATACAAACAGCGGAAATATAATTGTTTAAACAGTGGAAACCAAATTGTCAGACACTACGATGTTCAATACATAACATAAATAGAAAATGTTTGATAGAATGACACAACATGCAACATGCAGATCCTAAGCTCAAGTCCTTAGGTCCGTGTCCTGAATCCATACGCCTGTCAGTTACCTGGGAATACAAGTTTAAAAAGTGTCAACACAATGGTTGGTCAGTTCACAGGTTTTGATATATACGTATAGTAAGTAAAACGTGTGTCATGTTGTTTATCATATGTTAGTACCGAGACCTAGGCTCCAAGTGTCAGTGCGTCACTACCGAACTAGACTTGTTTGCTCTTGCCTCCGCTGTGTCTCGTTTACATAGCAAGTTAGGTCAGAGTTTCACGGGTTATGACATCCAGTAAATATTGTGCCCCGTGGGGTTAGTCACACCCAAACGGATCCATTCAAACGTACAACATTGTCTAATAAACCAGCATACACAATAAAATGTTTGTACAGTAATATATGTTTGACTCCATGCAACTAGTATTCTCCCCCTATTTAAAACGTTTGAAAAGAGTAAAGAGGGGCCGTAAACTCACCTTAGTGAAAATGTGAATGAAAGTAAGCGTAAGCTCCTCGAGTAGAAAGCGCGTCGGTCACCGGCTACCTATATCTTATACCATACGTGAGTTCGTGTAACTGACCGTGCTTGTGTGCGTGTTAGTGCTCGTGTTTGTGCTCAACAACCCTCGGTTGTTCATGTTTGTCCGTGTCGGTCCACAATGACCATGTTAGCTCGTGTTGGTCCTCATTGACCGTGTTTGACCGTGTTTGACCAAAGTTGACCGTGTCAAGTCAACGACCCGTTGGTGAACCGTGTGTTGGTTGTGAATCGTGTAGCAATCGTGTAAGTGCTCGTCGTGTGCAAAACGCGCAAGTCGCGTCTAAGGACAACTTACTATATATAGTAAGTTTCCATTTATGGAAAGTTTCACAAAGCATAACGATTTTAGAGTTCTAGCATGCTTGTTAGTCCTACGTGATCATGTTAACACATAGCATATCATCATACGAAATCACATAAGTCACTTATATCATGTTTGCACATAAAAGTTTCCTAAAATGGAAAGTTTCCATTTCTAGCATCTGCGATATCGGAAACCATCTAACTTAGCATTCATTCTTCATATTATATCATATTAAACCATTTAGCATGCTCAAATCATACAAAATATTCATAAGTTGATTTTTGTAAAAATAAAGTTACTATAAATACTAACTATGACCATTATTATGCAAGTGACCATTCTAATCAATCCTAAGCCATTTTTATAACACATAACATCATATAAAGATATTTAACATCATCAATTCATGTTTCTCTAGTCAAAATCATCATCTACCAAAAGTTGGTCCACCAAAGTTACTAAAAATAGTAACTTGGCAAAATATGACCAAAATGAAGATCTAAATCACATTTCAAGCATCAATATTATCCTACTAACATCCTAATAGCAATCCACATACATGCATGGCACTAATATCATCCATAACACCATTTTATAAATAAAAAGTTACTAATATTAGTAAGTTTCATCAAAAACCCATTTTTAGTCATTTTAACAAGATCTAATCATGTAATGATCTTCCAATATCATCAAGATACACATCTACATATTCAAAATCATCCCAACAATCATGGATCATACATGCATGGCAATCTTTCAACATTTTGTATACAAATCACGAGTTTTATCAATACCCCCATCATGGATCATCAAAATATGCCACAAAATCACTTTAGATCATCAAGGAACATGTTAAAATCAACAAACCCAGAAACAAATCTCGTGCATGTGAAGCATATGTGCTTGCATGTGTGATCTAGCACATGCATGTGTGTGTAGTGGTGTTATTAAGCCATAAGAGATGTAAAGACCACCTGCTAGAGCTCCTTGGTCCTAGAATGGTGACCAAACCAGATTGAGAAGGTTCCTGGAACAACGAATGATGCCGGTTCGAAAGGATGGTGGTGGTGTCAAGCTCCAAGTGTGGTTCCTCAAGCTTCCAATCTTCAAGCCTTCAATCTTGGAGCTTCAAGATGTCTTCAATGGCTGCTAGAGAGAGTTTCAGAGATTTCTTGAGTGATTATGGCGGAAGGGTGGCGTACCGCGGAGTGGGCTCCAGATTCTCTCTGCGTATCGCGACGGATTTCGGGATTCAAATTATCCCGAATCTCGTCGCGTACCGCTATAGGGCCTCTTATGGGCCATCGCGTACCGCAATGGGCCCTGAAGAGCCCAATAGGCCTAGTTTCGTGGGTTTGATCCGTTCGTCGCTGTTTTCACGTTTACGAACTATCGTTTGGCCTCGTTTGAACTTCCCAGTTCAATGTTTGAGTGTTTCGTGAGGTTTCAAGTGTTGTGTTACATGATGCACCAACGTTCGTGTGTTTTGACACGTGTGTGCGGTTTCTCGATAATTCCTCGAATTATCTCGTTGTGTGTCAGTGTTTGTGCTGTCGTGCCACGTGTCACACTAAATTAATCTATTTCTAGTGCCACGTGCACAGATAACATTTAACTAAACATTTAAATAGTTAGATTGCTGACCTTGAATTTACGGGGTGTCACATCATCCCCTTGTTAAAATGAATTTCGTCCCGAAATTCAGCTTGCGTTGCCAGTGTTTGTCTGTGCCGCGAACAGATGTGCGTATTTATGTTTCATTTGGTCTTCACGTTCCCACGTGAATTCCGGTCCACGTCGCGAATTCCATCGCACCTTTACAATCGGTATTTTGCTGAGTTTGAGTTTCTGTGTTTCCCAGTCCATAATCTCTACCGGTTCCTCAACGAAGTTCAGTTGTTCGTCTATTTGTATCTCCTCAAGAGGGATAACAAGTGTTTCATCGGACAGACACTTCTTGAGGTTCGAGATGTGGAATACGTTGTGTACACTACTCAGCTCGTTCGGCAGATTTAGCTCGTAGGCCACAGGGCCTATTCGTTTTGTGATCTCAAAGGGTCCAATGTAGCGAGGATTCATCTTTCATCGTTTGCCAAATCGTATGACTCCCTTCCAGGGCGAGACCTTCAGTAGCACTCTGTCTCCCACCTGGAATTCCAATGGTTTGCGTCGTCTGTCAGCATAGCTTTTTTGTCGGTCTCGAGCTGCTGCCATTTGCTTGCGTATTTGCACGATCTTCTCAGTTGTTTCATGCACAAGCTCTGGGCCAGTCAGTTGGCTTTCTCCAATTTCCGCCCAACAGATGGGTGATCGGCACTTACGTCCGTAAAGTGCTTCGAATGGTGCAGCTTATATGCTAGTGTGGTAGCTGTTGTTGTACGAGAACTCAACTAGCGGTAGATGAGTCTCCCAGCTACTGCCAAAATCAATGACACATGCACGGAGCCTGTATTCTAGTGTTTGTATGGTTCTCTCGCTTTGCCCATCAGTGTGCGGGTGATAAGCGGTACTCATGTCCAATCTCGTGCCCAAAGCCTTATGCAAGGACTTCCAAAAGTGCGAGGTGAATCGACTATCGTGGTCAGAGATTATCGAGATTGTACTCCATGTCGAGTAACCACTTCCTTTAGATAAATCCGCGTGAGTTTGTCTAGTTTGTCAGTCTCCTTGATGGGTAGAAAGTGTGCAGACTTCGTCAGTCGATCTACGATAACCCAGATGATATCGCAACCACTTGCCGTTTTAGGCAGTTTAGTTATAAGGTCCATGGAAATTTGTTCCCATTTCCACATCGGTATCTCTGGTTGTTGAAGTAGACCTGATGGCTTCTGGTACACAACCCTGACCTTTGAGCACGTTAAACACTTACTTACGTAAGTTTCTATCTCAGCTTTCATGTTTGGCCACCAGTAGGTCGTCTTTAAATCATGGTACATCTTGTCAGATCCCGGATGCAGAATATCGGCTCTTGTGTGCTTCATCCATTACCACGTTCCTCAATCCTCCGTGGTGTGGAATCCAGATCCGATCCATGTAGTAGTATGCTCACTCGGTCTTTACCTCCATGTGCTTTTCCATGCATCGTAGGGATTCTTGAGGGAGGTTTTCGACCTTCAGAGCTTCCTGTTGAGCGTTTCGGATCTGCTGTGGCAGTTCGGAGTGAATTGTGAGTTGTAGTGCACGCACGCGTTTGGTTGTTTCTTTCCGGCTCAACACGTCGGCCACTACGTTTGCTTTACTGGGATGGTATTTGATAGCACAATCATAATCGCCAATAAGTTTGACCCATCTTCGTTGTCTCATGTTCAGTTCCTTTTGGTCGAAGATGTGTTGTAGGCTCTTATGGTCGGTAAAGATAGTGCATTTTGTGCCGTATAGGTAGTGTCGCCAAATCTTCAAGGCAAACAACACGGCTCCCAACTCAAGATCATGAGTCATGTAGTTTTTCTCATGCACCTTCAGTTGTCGTGAAGCGTATGCTATAACCTTCTCGCGTTGCATCAGTACGCAACCGAGTCCTTGTTTCGAGGCGTCGCAATACACCACGAAATCATTGCATCCTTCCGACAAGGATATGATTGGTGCAATACATAGTTTCTGCTTCAATAAGTTGAAAGCAGCTTCCTGTTTGTCTCCCCAATCGAACTTCTTGTCCTTGTGAGTTAGGGACGTCAGTGATTGGGCATTTTTAAAAATCCTTCGATGAATCTTCGGTAGTACCCAGCCAGTCCTAAGAATTTTCGCACCTCGGTTGGAGTCTTGGGTGCTTCCCAGTTCTTGATTGTTTCAATCTTGGCTGGGTCTATGTGTATTCCCTTCTCGTTGACCACATGTCCAAGAAATTGGACTTCACGAATCCAAAAGTCACATTTTGAAAACTTCGCGTACAGTTGTTCGTTCTTCAATAACTCCAATACTAGCCTTAGATGTTCGGCATGCTCTTCCTGACTCTTCGAATAAATCAAGATATCGTCAATGAACACTATTACGAATTTGTCAAGATAAGGCTTGCACACTCTATTCATGAGATCCATGAATACGGCTGGTGCGTTGGTCAGTCCAAAGGGCATAACCAGAAATTCGTAGTGTCCGTATCGAGTTCTAAAGGCAGTCTTAGGAATATCATCTTCCTGTATCCTCAGTTGATGGTAACCTGACCTTAAATATATTTTCGAATAGTAGCTTGACCCTTGCAGTTGGTCAAACAGATCGTCTATTCGCGGTAACAGGTATCAATTCTTGATCGTCACCTTGTTCAGCTCCATGTAGTCGATACACATACGGAGTGATCCGTCTTTCTATTTTACGAACAAGACAGGTGGTCCCCAAGGCGAGAAGCTCGGTCTGATAAATCCCTTGTCTAACAGTTCTTGCAACTGGTTAGACAGTTCTTTCATCTCCGTCGGTGCTAGTCGGTATGGAGCCTTAGCAATGGGTGCTGCTCCGGGTGTGAGGTCTATCTTGAACTCGACTTGTCGTTTCGGAGGTAGTCCAGGTAGATCCTCGGGAAACACTTCAGGAAATTCTCGGACTACGGCGATGTCCTCAATCTCCCTTTCTTTCTTTGGTTGCTCCGTGATAAGGGCTAGTATAGCAATGTATCCCTTCTGTATGTACTTGTTCGACTTCATGCATGACATGATATTGAGTGGTATTCCCCGTAGTTCTCCCTGAATCGAGACCTGTTCCCCGTTCTGCAACGTCACTCGCACGATCTTCTCGTTGCATATGATCTCAGCTTGGTTTGCGGATAACCGGTCCATTCCAACGACCACATCAAAGCTCCCGAGAATCACCGGCATCAAGTCAATTTCGAGTTCGTGATCCGCCAGAGTCATGACGCATCCTCGATAGACGTGTTGTGTTTCGATTAGTTTGCCATCGGCTAACTCTACGGTGTACTTATAGTCTAGTGGTGTTGGGGTAATATCTAGTAATTTGCTAAACTCACTATATATAAAGCTCCTATCGGCACCGGTATCAAATAATATACTAGCATAGACTTTATTTAAAAGGAACGTACCAGTCACGATTTTAGGATCATCCTTGGCTTCCCCCGAGCCAATCACAAATGCTAGGCCTTTCGCCGCTCCACCTCCGGCTTTCTTCAACTGCGGGCAATCCCTCCTCATATGGCCAGGATTTCCACATTCGTAACACCCTCGAAGAGTGTTCTGGTTGCTGTTAGTCTGGTGGTGGTTGGGGTTGTTGTTGTTGTTCGGAAGTTTAGATCTGCAATCTTTGGCCATGTGGCCGTGTCTTCCGCACCGCAGGCAATGGTACCGCTCGCATTGCCCAGAGTGGTGGTATGAACACCGGTTGCACAAGGGGTATTTCCCTTGATATACACCCTCCCCCTTGTCATCGGGTTGGGTGGTAGTGAAAGCTCTGGCTGGTGCAGACCTTTGTTGTTGCTGGTGAGTTGGGTGAGATTGATTTTGACTGGGCTCCCACTTTCTTTTGTGGCTCTCCTGAGGCTTCAGATGTTCGCCTCACTTGGGTAGCTTGCCCTGAGCTACCGCTTGATCAGTTAGTTTGTGAGCCAGTCTGATCAACGGTTGGATGGTGGTGAGGTCAGATGCTGTCACCATACTCTGAATTTTTTCGGGCAGTCCACTAATGAACTGCTCGACCTTTTTGTACTCTGGCGTTACCATAGCCGGGCATAACTTGCATAGCTCGTGAAACCGAGTACAATATTGCGCGATTTCAGAGCCCACCATCTTCAACACCCAGAACTCTGCCTCTAGCTTTCTGATCTCATCGCGAGGACAATATTCCTCCTGCAGTAATCTGGTGAAAGCAGTCCATGTCATTGAGTTGGCACCGTCCAACCCCAAGGTTTGCACATGAGTGTTCCACCAGGTGAGGGCTGGTCCCTCCAGTGTACTGGTTGCGAATTTAACCCGGTTTTCCTTTGCACATTCGCACATGGCGAATACAGATTCAATCTTCTCAACCCAACAAAGCATCCCAACAGCTCCTTCGGTTTCCTTGAAAGTATGCGGGTGACAATTCAGGAACGATTTGAACGAGCACCTTTTGCCATTGTTGCCATGTGACCCTGTTTGTCAGAAACCAACGTCGCAGGTTAGTATCGTGTTAGCTACACTATGTTAGTCATGTTAGGCGGGTGTTAGTACCATTGTGTGTCCGACTGGTTTCACTGTGCTGTCGGCTTGCTTCGTATTCCGCAAGCGCCTTGTTGACCTGACGGTCAACCATCATTTTAATGACAGCCGCATCCATTGTTCGCTTAGGGTGGCGCGCATACGTTCCTCTTCCAGCCATAGATGATTTCAATATGGAAGGGATAGAATGTTAGTCAGTTAGAGTGTTAGTCAGATGTCATGTCAGACGTCATGTTAGATGTCATGTTAGCAAACAACCATAGTCAGAATATGTAATAAGTAAAACAAAACATCATTCTCATTAATATAAGATTTTGAAGTACAATTCTTTTCAAATGATAATAATACGAGTTCATACGAGCATATCCCGCTCGTCTAGGCAATAGAAAAAGAAATACAAAATAAGATAACCAATCTAATCTGAGTCTATGGTAACGTGTGAGACGTCACTCTCGGCTTCCCCATCGTCTTCGTCCTCCTCAGGATCCTCTTCGGGATCCTCGTCGAAGTCGCCCTCCTCGAGGTCCTCGACCTCAAACTGTGGTCAATCCTCTGGTGGTGGCTCGACGATGAACTGCTCCGCCTATGCGTTATGCATGGCATCGCTAGCCTGAATCATTGCGTGATTCTACTTCGTAGCGACCTCGTTCGCAGCTATGCGTCCATCATGCTCCTGCATGATCTCAACAATCTGCTCTTGCTGCTCCATCAGTTGTGCCATCTGAAGACGCATTGTCTCTACCTGCTCCTGCAGGTTATCATTCCGCCTCTCGAGGCGTTGGTTCTTCTAACGAAGAACTCAGACCTCGTCCGATAGCTCGTAGTTCCTCCTAGCCACGCGCCTGGTATAGGCTACGTGAGCTGCGAAGGCTCGCTCCATGGGCACTCCAAGTGGTGGTAGTCGATGGCCGGTGGACGTATCTCCTGGATATCGGAGTGGAGGTACCCTCTCCCCCTCAATCCACTCACGAATGGTCATGGGGTACCAACCCCAAAACCGATCATGTGTAGCCCGTCGGGCTCGTCGATCTATCTCTTCATCCACATGTGCTACAATATCATCAACTCTCCGACGGCTCTCCTCCGTCAACTCATCGGTTACCGGGCGCTTCCCCGGGTTCCTCCTAGCATCGTCGTTGTTTTCAGCCATCCTATAAGTCTCAAGTTAGTAAATAACAGTTCAAAAGTAACAATAACAACATCAGTGCGCAAGTTCTAAGTGTAGTGTCTAAAGTTGAGCAATGGCTATAGTCTAAGTTTACTACATGCAAACCTAGTTCTCTATAACCAAGGCTCTGATACCAGTCTGTCACACCCCCAAATTCCCACTCGTGGAGTCAGTCCATGTGGGTGTGACGTTGCCAGAATCATAGCTCAAGGTCATATAGAACAACTCTATATGCGTTTTCAAATACGTTGTTTGACATAAAGTAGTAAAATAGTTTGCAGCAGAAATTAAATAGTATTGCAGCGGAAACAATAAGTTTAATACAAACAGCGGAAATATAATTGTTTAAACAGCGGAAACCAAATTGTCATACACTACGATGTTCAATACATAACATGAATAGAAAATGTCTGATAGAATGACACAACATGCAACATTCAGATCCTAAGCTCAAGTCCTTAGGTGCGTGTCCTGAATCCATACGCCTGTCAGTTACCTGAGAATACAAGTTTAAAAAGTGTCAACACAATGGTTGGTGAGTTCACAGGTTTTGATATATACGTATAGTAAGTAAAACGTGTGTCATGCTGTTTATCATATGTTAGTACCGAGCCCTAGGCTCCAAGTGTCGGTGTGTCACTACCGAACTAGACTTGTTTGTTATTGTCTCCGCTGTGTCTCGTATACACAGCAAGTTAGGTCAGAGTTTCATGGGTTATGACATCCAATCAATATTGTGCCCCGTGGGGTTAGTCACACCCAAACGAATCCATTCAAACCTACCACGTTGTTCGTACATTAACGGTAAGACTTTGTGAGGACTTTTTACGAGTTCAACACTTAATGTTTGTCTAATAAACCAGCATACACAGTAAAATGTTTGTACAGTAATAGATGTTTAACTCCATGCAACTAGTATTCTCCCCCTATTTAAAACGTTTGAAAAGAGTAAAGAGGGGCCGTAAACTCACCTTAGTGAAAATGTGAATGAAAGTAAGCATAAGCTCCTCGAGTAGAAAGCGCGTCGGTCACCGGCTACCTATATCGTATACCATACGTGAGTTCGTGTAAGTGACCGTGCTTGTGTTCGTGTTAGTGCTCGTGTTTGTGCTCAACAACCCTCGGTTGTTCATGTTTGTCTGTGTCGGTCCACAATGACCATGTTAGTTCGTGTTGGTCCACATTGACCGTGTTTGACCAAAGTTAACTGTGTCAAGTCAACGACCCGTTGGTGAACCGTGTGTTGGTTGTGAATCATGTAGCAATCGTGTAAGTTCTCGTCGTGTGCAAAACGCGCAAGTCCCGTCTATGGACAACTTACTATTTATAGTAAGTTTCCATTTATGGAAAGTTTCACAAAGCATAACAATTTTAGAGTTCTAGCATGCTTGTAAGTCCTACGTGATCATGTTAACACATAGCACATCATCATACGAAATCACATAAGTCACTTATATCATGTTTGCACATAAAAGTTTCCTAAAATGGAAAGTTTCCATTTGTAGCATCTACAATATCAGAAACCATCTAACTTAGCATTCATTCATCATATTATATCATATTAAACCATTTAGCATCCTCAAATCATACAAAATATTCGTAAGTTGATTTTTGTAAAAATAAAGTTACTATAAATAGTAACTATGACCATTATTATGCAAGTGACCATTCTAATCAATCCTAAGCCATTTTTATAACACATAACATCATATAAAGCTATTTAACATCATCAATTCATGTTTATCAAGCCAAAATCATCATCTACCAAAAGTTGGTCCACCGAAGTTACTAAAAATAGTAACATGGCCAAATATGACCAAAATCAAGATCTAAATCACATTTCAAGCATCAATATTATCCTACTAACATCTTAATAGCAATCCACATACATGCATTGCACTAATATCATCCATAACACCATTTTATAAATAAAAAGTTTCTAATATTAGTAAGTTTCATCAAAAACCCATTTTTAGTCATTTTAACAAGATCTAATCATGTAATGATCTTCCAATATCATCAAGAAACACATCTACATATTCAAAATCATCCCAACAATCATGGATCATACATGCATGGCAATCTTTCAACATTTTGTATACAAATCACGAGTTTTATCAATACCCCCATCATGGATCATCAAAATATGCCACAAAATCACTTTAGATCATCAAGGAACATGTTAAAATCAACAAACCCAGAAACAAATCTCGTGCATGTGAAGGATATGTGCTTGCATGTGTGATCTAGCACATGCATGTGTGTGTAGTGGTGTTATTAAGCCATAAGAGATGAAAAGACTACCTCCTAGAGCTCCTTGGTGCTAGAATGGTGACCAAACCAGATTGAGAAGGTTCCTGGAACAACGAATGATGCCGGTTCGAAAGGATGGTGGTGGTGTCAAGCTCCAAGTGTGGTTCCTCAAGCTTCCAATCTTCAAGCCTTCAATCTTGGAGCTTCAAGATGTCTTCAATGGCTGCTAGAGAGAGTTTCAGAGAGTTCTAGAGTGATTATGGCCGAAGGGTGGCGTGAGGGTTTAAGAAAAATGATTAAAGGATAGTATAGGCATCATTTGTCTTGGATTTATAAGATTTTGTCGCCTGGGCGGCGTCGCGTACCGCGGAGAGGGCTCCAGATTCTCTCTGGGTATCGCGACGGATTTCGGGATTCAAATTCTCCCAAATCTCGTTGCGTACCGCCATAGGGCCTCTTATGGGCCATCGCGTACCGCGATGGGCCCCTGAAGAGCCCAATAGGCCTAGTTTCATGGGTTTGATCCGTTCGTCGCCGTTTTCACGTCTATGAACTATCGTTTGGCCTCGTTTGAACTTCCCAGTTCAATTTTTGAGCGTTTCGTGAGGTTTCAAGTGTTGTGTTACAAGATGTGCTAAACGTTCACCAACGTTCGTGTGTTTTGACACGTGTATGCGGTTTCTCAATAATTCCCAGAATTATCTCGTTGTGTGTCAGTGTTTTGCACTGTCGTGCCACGTGTCACACTAAATTAATCTACTTCTAGTGCCACGTGCACAAATAACATTTAAATAAACATTTAAATAGTTAGATTGCTGACCTGAAATTTATGGGGTTTCACAATCCGGTACTGCTCGAAGGTCGAGCTCTCTTAGAATCCTGAGAGTCCACTCGGGCTACGATGTCCCGTATCTTCTGACGGTCCTCCTCTGTCAGCTCGTACTCCAAGGGACGTTTCCCCGGGTTCCTTCCATCCTTGTTGTTGTTGATGTCCATCCTGTAATCTCAGTTCAATAAGTAACAAATAACAATAATAACAACATATTATTGTGCAATGTCTAAGTGTAGTGTCTAATGTTGAGCAATGGCTTTGGTCTAAGTTTATTACATGCAAACCAAGTTCTCTATAACCAAGGCTCTGATACCAGTCTGTCACACCCCCAAATTCCCACGTGTGGTGTTAGTCCACATGGGTGTGACGTGGCCAGAATCACAGCTCATGGTCATATAGAACGACTCTATATGCGTTTCAAAATACAATGTTTGTCATAGTCACAATCAAACTGTTTTAAAATAAAGCAGTGGAAATTAAGTTACATAGCAGCAGAATATAGTATGTTTAGAAATGCAGCGGAAAAATGTAAATTTGTCAGACACTACGATGTTTTAATATATAACATAAATAAAATTGTTTGTTCAAATGACATGAAATGCATGCAAGTCCTGTGCTTGTTCTCTAAGTGCATTCCTGTCCATATGCCAATCAACTAGTTACTTGAGAATACATGTTTAAGAAAAAGTGTCAATGTAACATTTGTGCATATAGTCATGTAGTTGTAAACAGTATTTGAACAGTGTCTATTCATGGTTCAGTTCATCAATGTGATTCGTATGTTCAAAATGTGTGCTTGTGTGTTACAGGATCTTAGTAATCAGAAAACAAGTATGTATTATTTATTTACAGTCGATTTCACTAAGCAAGAACAGTAACTTGTTATATCGAAACAGTGGTGGGCAGCGAGAGTGAGCCCTATACATATACTGCGTTCGGTGTAACAGGTTAGTGTTAGTGCGTAGTGTTGAGACGAATAGTATAACAATTAATTAATTCAACCAAGATCGTAATCTGTAAGCGAGACTGAGTATAGTTATGGGTGACGATCCATAATAATACGAATGTTGAACTTATAATTACGATTAAACGACTTTAAATAATTAATACGATCGTAAAACGTACGCGATTGCGGGTATACACGTAATTTCGAATGTTTTAACGATCTGGCAATGCACGAAGAGTAAAATAATTGGAATAATTATTTTTATATTTTACAATTTTGAAACTCATCATTTTATTGAGTTTAATATCTATTTTACTTTAAAACCGCGTAAAATACGCGTTACGTTTCGGAAACGCGAACCGAGCAACCGAAACGAACCCGGATACTACCCGGACTATAAAAGCCTTGAACAAGGCTTAAAACCTCATTTAATTCCTCAACAACCCTTTCTCTCACTACAAAACCGTTCACCCTCTCTCTCTCTAGAAAACCGACCTTCAAACGTGAATATCTCGCTCGTTTCTCGACGGATTTCGGTGATTCTCGAACCCAAGCGAAGCTCTCAACGTTCTCTACACGAAAGTACAAGAATATCTCAGATCCATCCAGCCAAAAACGAGGTATGAGCCTTGGAAAGATTCGGGAAATAGGGTTTTCATAAGTTGTTGTGTGTTTTGTTTAAAAACCGATAATCGGCCGGATGTTTCATCACCATTCTTAGTTTCGCACCTATAGTAACCCTACCTGAAGTTATACTAGCTTAGGTCGCGGTTTAAATCCGTAGATTCGATGATGGTTAAGTTGCAGCTCGACAGGTTCGTGGAATAAACAGCTGCCGAACCTTCGCATACAGGTGGCCGAACCTTGAGGAACCCTCACGAACCTTCGTCATCATGCAGCGAACCATAACCAGTTCCACGAACCTTTGCATAGTTCGTGGGAATTGCAGCCAAACCTTGTACCTGCCACGAACCTTTGCATGGTTCGCTAAGGATCAACGAACCTTCATGCAGCTTCAACCACTGGCGAACCTCTCAAGAAACCACGAACCTTTGCATGGTTCGTGGCAAGATCTGCCGAACCCTAAGGATTCCCACCAGCCTTCACGAACCATTGATGCTCGACGAACCTTGTAAGGACGAACCTTGCATGGTTCGTTGACTTGTTGCCGAACCTTGACTACATGCTAAGAGGACCGAACCTTGTTAAAGACTTAACCGAACCTTTTTGTTGCATGGTCGAACCTTAGGCATGAACCTAAAAGGTTCGCTGCCAAGAGGGTTGGCCGAGACCCAAACTTACATACTTTGTTGTATTCTTGGCCCAATCGGCTTAATAACATCGGCCCACATTAGAATAGTTCCATGCAACTTCATTCGGCCCAATACAATGCTACAAGGCCCAAATAAACCCTTTGGGCCCAAATATTCATATAGTTGGCCCGTGACATTTCATTCGGTTAAATTCAATCCCATGTGGCCCAAGATGATTCTTGGTGTCTTACAAGACTCATGAACATAGTGGTTGGCCCAAAACAATATTCAATGGGCCCAATATCACATCCAATTGGACCTTGTTAACCTAAGAGGCCCATGGACCTCTATTGAAGTCCATCATAGTTTATGGACTTAAGGCCCATAATGTGGCCCACAACTCAAGGAAACTTGCAATTTGATCTTAATTGAGTTAAGTTACAACTTAATCTAATCATGAAGATCAAATCACAAGCCCAAAGACTTAAACAATTGGAACAATTTTCACAATACAAGTTATCAATCAAAAGATCGCATACAAGTTTCTTGGACCCATGATCAATCAAGTAATCAAGTTAAACAAGTTCAAGTGAACACCAGTCAATCAACAAATCAAAGTCTATACAATTATAAATCTTATATCTTATGTATGATTACAATGATATAGGAACAAGTTAGAAGTCCTGTTTGCTACTTGCTAACTGTTTAAGTCAGAGTCTACTGCAGACAGGTGAGAACTCTAGCCCCTCTTTTATTGTTTTATAACTGTTTTGGGGTGGAACACGTGATCAAAACCGCTATTTCAATCTTGTTTCATTACACAAGTTATGTGTAATTCATAAACATTACAGGTTCATCTTACGAATCCAAGGGATTCATCAATTGTTTAAAGAAATTGTCAACTGTTTTAATTTACTTGTCAATTACTAAACTCTTTTCATTAAAAAGGTTTTATAAGGGACTTTTGAACTGTTTTGAAATTTATTTACTCAAATGTATTTATGAAGGATAAACACTTTTTGATAAAGGATTTTACAAACCCTTTTGTTATAAACCTTGTTATTACACAAGGTCATCACATCATGGTATTCAAAACAAGTGGTTCAAAACATGGTATTCAAATCAAGTGGTTCAAAACATGGTATTCAAATCAAGTGGTTCAAAACATGGTATTCAAATCAAGTTGTTCACATCATGGTATTCAAATCAAGTGGTTCATTTCATGGTATTCAAAACAAAGGATTTAATTCGTGGAATTAAATCCAGGCTTTTCAATTCATGTTATCAAATGAGGCATTAACACATCCGGTTAAAGTAAGATTCAGAACATGGTGTCAATTGTTGTAAACAAACTTGTAAAAGCATCAAGTATCACATTCATTAGCGTTAGTACTGGGTGATCACAACAAGGGAAAGCGGACACATTGTTTCTTATCCAGGATGGAGTTAGCTTTTAAATTTGTTTTAAAAGCTAACTGTAGGTCTGGTGTCATTGTTTTCTTATCCAGGATGGAGTTGGCTTTTAAATTTGCTTTTAAAAGCCAACTGCAGGTCTGGTGTCATATGGTTATCAAAACTGCTGACGTATTATCTAACTCCAAACGTGGTTTGGGACTTGATATTATTGGCTTTAGTGCGAACAGTGATTGGACTGTTTACACTCATTTTCTTACTTGATGTTAGTTTGGGTTGCAGCTCATCCGTGTGAATCTTATGATGCTTTAACTTACCTATGCCTTATATCATATACTCATGTTTACAAATGCTTAAACCTATTGTTCTCACCAACTACGTCTGTAGTTGACAGTTACTTTTCACGTGTTTCAGGTAATCAGGTTTAAGACATTCTCAGAGGCAACTAAGGAGACCATACTAAGATAGAACAAGATGAAGAAACATGCTAGGATGGATTAGAAACACACTAAATCCTAAATGTTTAATTGTCTTGTTTGGAGTCTTATTTTGTAACTATATTTTGGGTCTGTAGTTGTCTTACTTTTGGTAGATAGTTGTCTGTAACTAAACAATTGCTTTAACATTATGAAACATAGTAATCCATTGTGGTTGTTCTTATTCAATACTTGTGCATGATTCAACTGATCATACGTCACCGCGCCGTGGATTCCGCACGCGGCGCAGGGGTGTGACAGGTTGGTATCAGAGCCAAGGTTGTAGAGAACTAGGAAAAACCCAATGTTTAATGACCTAGACTATAACCTAAGCTACCCAATAGGACTAAGTGCTATAGGCTTGAGGATACTTAGGATCTAAGTAACTTAAGTGAGCATTAAGTCTACAATAAGCTTGAAAGATCTTAGGGACATTTTTCTAAGATTAGACATCGAGTCAAAGAATTTGAACCGGAATTCTATAATTTTTGAAACCGGATTAAATTCTCACACATATGCATTTAAGGATTTCAGAGGCAAGGATCTGTATTCTTAGTATCCTTGATCTGAAATTCTCACACAGAGATCATTATAGAAATTCAGAGGCAAAGATCAGTATTTTCGGTATCTTTGATATGAATTTCTTGTCATATTCATTATAGGATTTAGAGACAAAGATTTATATCTTTGATCTAAAGTCCTTGCCATATTCATTATAGGATTTAGAGACAAAGATTTATATCTTTGATCTAAAGTCCTTGTCATATTCATTATAGGAATTCAAATGTCAAGATCTATTAATTTAGAGGCTTGATTTGAAATCCTTGTCATATTCATTATAGGAATTCAAATGTCAAGATCTATTAATTTAGAGGCTTGATTTGAAATCCTTGTCATATTCATTATAGGAATTCAAATGTCAAGATCTATTAATTTAGAGTCTTGATTTGAAATCCTTGTCATGCTCATTATAGGAATTCAAAGGTCAAGAACTATTAATTTAGAATCTTGAGTTGAAATCCTTGTCATTGTTATCATTGTTATCATTATCAGGTGTTCATTATCATAGGAACTTTATAACTTAGAATCTGTGTAACAGTATTCTTTAGTTGAAGTTCTCACAAGGGATCATTATACTCGATACTGTAGGTATTGAGAACCTAGGTTAATTAACCTAGGACACACATGCAAAAACCTAAGGTTTTAATTTCTAAGTAAATTAAGAACCATGGTTTTCATAATCATTATCATAGTCACAGAACAAGAGGCAATCATGAAACAATCATAATCAATCAACAGTTGGAATCTTAGCCCCAAATATAGACGACGGATTAACGCTGACGTGTTGAGGTAAGTGGTGGGTCGGTGAGAGCTTACCCTATATATAAGCTTATTTCAGTATGTTAGGGGGAATCCGGCGTTTGTAATTGGAGTGAGGATTCGGGATCAACTGGACACATGGATCATTAGTCAAACACATGGGATACAAACATTTGGGAAACAATCATTGGTGAATCAAATCATAGTGCAAATTCAAACTTGGATGAACCAACCATTATGGTGAATCAATCAAGTTGTGAACATTCTGTAAATGTAAACCTTAAGTGAAATTCTTAAGTGATTACATCATTGGTACTTACTGACATAGGTTAACAGGAAAGTGTAGAACACACGTATGACTTAGTTCTACATGTTAACAACTGTTAGTAGGTGCACGCATAACATAATCATAGTTCAATCATGGAATCAATCATAGTTCAAGTTGATCAAAGATCATGGGATTCTTAATCAATGGAAAACACATGGAAATCAGTACAAACGTGTTGCCAAATGCTAGCAAGGGCATGATCGTGGTATACCGAAACGGTGGTGGGCAGCGAGAGTGAGCCCTATATATAAGCTATTTTCGGTATATCGGGAAAGTGTCAGTGTGTAGGTTTGGTGGAGAGATCATGAGACATCGTACATATTCACATGATAAGTATACAAATAAGTTGATAACTTATACGTGTACTGGATCATATTACAATTGAATGATAATACTAGTAGTATGGATATATTACTGACCTTATCATGAAAATTCAATTGTATCCATTCTCATTACTGACCCGCTTGTGGCTTCTATTCGTAGAATGCCTCCTCGACGAGACCCTAATGCTGGGGGTTCAACAAGTGGGAACGATGATGAAATCAACAAGATTGCTCGAGCTATAGCAATCCACATGAGAGATGTCATTCCTGGCATGGTCACTGATATCACCCAGAATCTTCGGGGAAGTACCAGTGATTCCGCACACAACTCCAATGCCACTAACGTTGGAACTGCTAACTTTACTTTTAAGCAGTTCAACGATGCTAAACCTCCCAAGTACTCTGGTACTGAGGGAGCTACCGGCCTACTGCAGTGGCTGGAAAGCATCGAAGACATTCTCGACTTCACTGGATGTCCTGAAAATCTGAAGGTCAAGATGGCCTCAAGTGCTTTTCATAAGGGAGCGCTCACCTGGTGGAACTCTGAGAAGAACACCAGGGGACGTGAGGTCGCTCTAGCCTTACCATGGGATGGATTCAAGAACTTACTGGTGGAAAAGTTTTGTCCACGTCACGAGCTAAAGAAACTGGAAGTGGAGATGTGGAATCTGGTGCAGGATAGTGGCGAAAGTGCCAAGTATACAACTCGTTTCCATGAGTTGTGCATTTTGGTACCACATTTGGTTACTCCTCTATGCCGCAGGATAGAGAAATACATCGAAGGCTTGCCTCTAGTGGTTAGAGGAACTGTTATGGGGAACAACCCCACTACTTTTGAAGCTGCGATACAACTGGGTGCTACTCTTACTGAAGAGTATGTGAAATCTGGGGTGCTCACCCGAAAGGGATTCAAAAGGGCACAGATTGAGGAAGGCAAGAAGCCTGAACAGCACCATCATAAGAAAAAGAAACAGAAAACAATCAAGAACTTTGCAGCGTTGACTGCGGCTGCACCTACTCATGCTACTCCCCTCACTGCTATGCCACAACCCGTTAATGTCAGAAAGCAGTACACTGGCTCGTTTCCACTCTGCACCAAATGCCAGTACCATCATCTGCCCAATACTCCATGCAAGAAGTGTCTCAAGTGTGGGCGTATGGGACACTTTGCAGCGACTTGTCGATCTGCTCATCTTATTGCTGCAACAACTGCTGCCACAACTTCTACTGCTGCAGGTGGAAGAGCCTGCTATAATTGTGGGGCAGAAGGGCACTTCAGAAACCAGTGTCCAAAACTCAATAACAATACTGCTGCTGCTCGTGCTTTTGTGATTGGAACTGCGGAAGCACGTGAAGAGCCGGCAGTCATCACGGGTACATTTCTTATCAATGATCACTATGTTCCTATCATATTTGATACTGGTGCTGATAAAAGTTTTATCTCTGCTCATACTGCTTCTTTGCTTAATATGCAACTATCCACACTTACTGCTCCCTATACTGTAGAAGTAGCGAATGGTAAGACTATAGTTGTAGATTCCATCATTAATGCTTGTGAGCTAAGACTAAATGACCATCTCTTTTCCATCGATCTTATTCCTATGACCCTCGGAAGCTTTGAAGTAGTGGTAGGAATGGATTGGTTATCTAAGAATAATGCTGAGATCGTATGCTCGGAAAAGCTCATTCGAATTCCCCTACCGTCCGGCGAAACAATGATAGTCTACGGTGAGAAACCCTGCCGCGGATTGAAGATTGTATCGTGCATCAAGGCGAGAAAGTACTTGAAGAAGAAGTATTATGCTTTCCTAGCTCATGTAGTGGAAAAGAAACCTGAAAAGAAAGCAGTTGGAGATATTCCAGTTATCAAAGAATATCCAGATGTATTTCCAGAAGACTTGCCTGGACTACCACCAGTCCGACAAGTGGAGTTTAGAATTGATCTCGTCCCTGGAGCAAACCCAGTGGCGAAGTCACCGTATCGATTAGCACCGTCTGAGATGCAAGAACTGTCTAGTCAGCTTCAAGAACTTCTAGACAAAGGGTTCATTAGACCGAGTTTCTTTCCATGGGGAGCTCCGGTTCTATTTGTCAAGAAGAAAGACGGTTCATTTCGCATGTGCATAGATTATCGTGAGCTGAACAAGTTAACAATCAAGAACAGATATCCTCTACCTAGGATCGATGATCTATTTGATCAATTGCAGGGAGCAACTTGCTTCTCCAAGATTGATTTACGATCCGGGTATCATCAGTTACGAGTAAATGATGAGGATATACCAAAGACAGCGTTTAGGACTCGATATGGACACTATGAGTTTGTGGTTATGCCTTTTGGACTGACCAATGCACCTGCAGTGTTCATGGACTTGATGAATCGAGTCTGCAGGCCTTATTTAGATCAGTTTGTTATTGTCTTTATCGACGATATACTGATTTATTCCAAGTCGGAACAAGAACATGAAGATCATTTGAGGAAAGTTCTGGATTTACTAAGAGCTGAACAACTCTATGCTAAATTCTCAAAGTGTGAATTTTGGCTAAAGGAAGTTCACTTCTTAGGACATGTCATAAACAAAGATGGAATTCATGTAGATCCAGCCAAGATTGAGGCGATTAAGAACTGGACTACTCCATCTACTCCAACAGAGATTCGTTCATTTCTGGGTTTGGCAGGTTATTACAGAAGATTCATTGCAAACTTCTCTAAGATAGCCTTGCCACTTACCACATTAACTCAGAAAAGTCAAGCGTTTATATGGGGACAGAAACAAGAAGATGCATTTCAACTTCTTAAACAGAAGTTATGCAATTCTCCTATCCTTAGTCTTCCAGAAGGCAGTGATGATTTCATTGTCTACTGTGATGCTTCAAACCTTGGTCTCGGTTGTGTGCTTATGCAACGGGACAAGGTCATTGCTTATGCTTCAAGACAACTTAAGGTTCACGAGAAGAATTACACTACTCATGACCTTGAGTTAGGGGCTGTGGTCTTTGCATTGAAGATTTGGAGACACTACCTTTATGGTACTAAATGTGTCATCTATACAGACCACAAGAGCCTTCAACACATTCTCAATCAGAAAGAACTCAACATGAGACAACGACGTTGGGTTGAGCTTCTAACTGATTACGACTGTGAGATTCGTTACCATCCGGGTAAAGCCAATGTGGTGGCGGATGCTCTTAGTCGCAAGGAACCAGTCAAACCAATTCGTGTTAGAGCCATGGAAATCAACACACAGCCAAACTTGAAAGACTTGATTCGTATTGCACAACAACAAGTAGTAACAGATAATCAACTCAAGACAGACTTGGATTGTGGTATTGAGAAGAAATTAGAACCTCGAGCTGATGGGTTGTTATATCTCAATGGCCGCATTTGGATTCCAAAGTCTGAAGAATTGCGCACACTCATCTGTGATGAAGCTCATAAGTCGCGATACTCAGTTCATCCTGGAGCCGACAAGATGTATCAGGACTTGAGGACATCTTACTGGTGGCCGGGAATGAAGAAAGACATAGCACTGTACGTGGGAAAATGTCTTACTTGTTCAAAGGTCAAAGCAGAACATCAAAAGCCTTCGGGACGTCTGCAGCAACCTGCAATTCCTCAATGGAAATGGGAACAAATTTCCATGGATTTCATAACGAAGTTGCCGAGAACTCCGAGAGGTTTCGATTCGATTTGGGTGATCGTTGACCGACTCACCAAATCTGCTCATTTTCTCCCAATCCGAGAGGATTACAAGATGGAGAAGTTATCCACATTATACATCAACGAAATCATTGCACGTCATGGTACTCCAACATCAATCATATCTGATCGTGATAGTCGCTTCACTTCTCGCTTTTGGCAATCATTGCAAAAGGCTTTGGGAACGCGTGTTAATCTTAGCACGGCGTATCATCCCCAAACCGACGGCCAAAGTGAGAGGACTATCCAAACACTTGAGGACATGCTCCGTTCTTGTGTCATTGACTTCGGTGGAAGTTGGGACACTCATCTCCCACTCATTGAGTTTTCATATAACAATAGCTATCATACGAGCATTCAATGTGCACCATTCGAAGCTCTATATGGTAGAAAGTGCCGATCACCGGTCTGTTGGACCGAGATTGGTGACTCACAGGTCGTAGGACCAGAACTCATTCAGGAAACATCAGACAAGATCACAATCATTCAGTCACGGCTTAAGGCTGCACGAGATCGGCAGAAGAGTTATGCTGATCGACGTCGGAAACCGCTTGAGTTCCAAGTTGGTGACCGAGTCTTACTCAAAGTTTCTCCCTGGAAAGGCGTTGTCCGATTCGGGAAGAAAGGGAAACTTGCACCAAGGTACGTTGGACCTTTTGAGATCCTGGAACGGATTGGTCCCGTAGCCTACAAACTCAAACTTCCAGAGGAGCTAAGCAATGTTCACGATACTTTTCATGTATCGAATCTTAAGAAATGCTTAGCGGATCATGATGTTCAGATTCCACTGGAAGACATACAGATTCAGAACAACATGCAATTCATTGAACGTCCAGTTGAGATCATGGATCATAGGGTCAAGAAACTTAAACGCAGCCGTATCCCGATTGTGAAAGTGCGATGGGAGGGCAAACGCGGTGCTGAGTTCACCTGGGAACGTGAAGACCAGATGAAGCTTAAGTACCCTCATCTTTTTACAGTATCTTCGGCTAGTTAATTTCGGGACGAAATTCCCTTAACTAGGGGAGACTGTAACATTTGTGCATATAGTCATGTAGTTGTAAACAGTATTTGAACAGTGTCTATTCATGGTTCAGTTCATCAATGTGATTCGTATGTTCAAAATGTGTGCTTGTGTGTTACAGGATCTTAGTAATCAGAAAACAAGTATGTATTATTTATTTACAGTCGATTTCACTAAGCAAGAACAGTAACTTGTTATATCGAAACAGTGGTGGGCAGCGAGAGTGAGCCCTATACATATACTGCGTTTGGTGTAACAGGTTAGTGTTAGTGCGTAGTGTTGAGACGAATAGTATAACAATTAATTAATTCAACCAAGATCGTAATCTGTAAGCGAGACTGAGTATAGTTATGGGTGACGATCCATAATAATACGAATGTTGAACTTATAATTACGATTAAACGACTTTAAATAATTAATACGATCGTAAAACGTACGCGATTGCGGGTATACACGTAATTTCGAATGTTTTAACGATCTGGCAATGCACGAAGAGTAAAATAATTGGAATAATTATTTTTATATTTTACAATTTTGAAACTCATCATTTTATTGAGTTTAATATCTATTTTACTTTAAAACCGCGTAAAATACGCGTTACGTTTCGGAAACGCGAACCGAGCAACCGAAACGAACCCGGATACTACCCGGACTATAAAAGCCTTGAACAAGGCTTAAAACCTCATTTAATTCCTCAACAACCCTTTCTCTCACTACAAAACCGTTCACCCTCTCTCTCTCTAGAAAACCGACCTTCAAACGTGAATATCTCGCTCGTTTCTCGACGGATTTCGGTGATTCTCGAACCCAAGCGAAGCTCTCAACGTTCTCTACACGAAAGTACAAGAATATCTCAGATCCATCCAGCCAAAAACGAGGTATGAGCCTTGGAAAGATTCGGGAAATAGGGTTTTCATAAGTTGTTATGTGTTTTGTTTAAAAACCGATAATCGGCCGGATGTTTCATCACCATTCTTAGTTTCGCACCTATAGTAACCCTACCTGAAGTTATACTAGCTTAGGTCGCGGTTTAAATCCATAGATTCGATGATGGTTAAGTTGCAGCTCGACAGGTTCGTGGAATAAACAGCTGCCGAACCTTCGCATACAGGTGGCCGAACCTTGAGGAACCCTCACGAACCTTCGTCATCATGCAGCGAACCATAACCAGTTCCACGAACCTTTGCATAGTTCGTGGGAATTGCAGCCAAACCTTGTACCTGCCACGAACCTTTGCATGGTTCGCTAAGGATCAACGAACCTTCATGCAGCTTCAACCACTGGCGAACCTCTCAAGAAACCACGAACCTTTGCATGGTTCGTGGCAAGATCTGCCGAACCCTAAGGATTCCCACCAGCCTTCACGAACCATTGATGCTCGACGAACCTTGTAAGGACGAACCTTGCATGGTTCGTTGACTTGTTGCCGAACCTTGACTACATGCTAAGAGGACCGAACCTTGTTAAAGACTTAACCGAACCTTTTTGTTGCATGGTCGAACCTTAGGCATGAACCTAAAAGGTTCGCTGCCAAGAGGGTTGGCCGAGACCCAAACTTACATACTTTGTTGTATTCTTGGCCCAATCGGCTTAATAACATCGGCCCACATTAGAATAGTTCCATGCAACTTCATTCGGCCCAATACAATGCTACAAGGCCCAAATAAACCCTTTGGGCCCAAATATTCATATAGTTGGCCCGTGACATTTCATTCGGTTAAATTCAATCCCATGTGGCCCAAGATGATTCTTGGTGTCTTACAAGACTCATGAACATAGTGGTTGGCCCAAAACAATATTCAATGGGCCCAATATCACATCCAATTGGACCTTGTTAACCTAAGAGGCCCATGGACCTCTATTGAAGTCCATCATAGTTTATGGACTTAAGGCCCATAATGTGGCCCACAACTCAAGGAAACTTGCAATTTGATCTTAATTGAGTTAAGTTACAACTTAATCTAATCATGAAGATCAAATCACAAGCCCAAAGACTTAAACAATTGGAACAATTTTCACAATACAAGTTATCAATCAAAAGATCGCATACAAGTTTCTTGGACCCATGATCAATCAAGTAATCAAGTTAAACAAGTTCAAGTGAACACCAGTCAATCAACAAATCAAAGTCTATACAATTATAAATCTTATATCTTATGTATGATTACAATGATATAGGAACAAGTTAGAAGTCCTGTTTGCTACTTGCTAACTGTTTAAGTCAGAGTCTACTGCAGACAGGTGAGAACTCTAGCCCCTCTTTTACTGTTTTATAACTGTTTTGGGGTAGAACACGTGATCAAAACCGCTATTTCAATCTTGTTTCATTACACAAGTTATGTGTAATTCATAAACATTACAGGTTCATCTTACGAATCCAAGGGATTCATCAATTGTTTAAAGAAATTGTCAACTGTTTTAATTTACTTGTCAATTACTAAACTCTTTTCATTAAAAAGGTTTTATAAGGGACTTTTGAACTGTTTTGAAATTTATTTACTCAAATGTATTTATGAAGGATAAACACTTTTTGATAAAGGATTTTACAAACCCTTTTGTTATAAACCTTGTTATTACACAAGGTCATCACATCATGGTATTCAAAACAAGTGGTTCAAAACATGGTATTCAAATCAAGTGGTTCAAAACATGGTATTCAAATCAAGTGGTTCAAAACATGGTATTCAAATCAAGTTGTTCACATCATGGTATTCAAATCAAGTGGTTCATTTCATGGTATTCAAAACAAAGGATTTAATTCGTGGAATTAAATCCAGGCTTTTCAATTCATGTTATCAAATAAGGCATTAACACATCCGGTTAAAGTAAGATTCAGAACATGGTGTCAATTGTTGTAAACAAACTTGTAAAAGCATCAAGTATCACATTCATTAGCGTTAGTACTGGGTGATCACAACAAGGGAAAGCGGACACATTGTTTCTTATCCAGGATGGAGTTAGCTTTTAAATTTGTTTTAAAAGCTAACTGTAGGTCTGGTGTCATTGTTTTCTTATCCAGGATGGAGTTGGCTTTTAAATTTGCTTTTAAAAGCCAACTGCAGGTCTGGTGTCATATGGTTATCAAAACTGCTGACGTATTATCTAACTCCAAACGTGGTTTGGGACTTGATATTATTGGCTTTAGTGCGAACAGTGATTGGACTGTTTACACTCATTTTCTTACTTGATGTTAGTTTGGGTTGCAGCTCATCCGTGTGAATCTTATGATGCTTTAACTTACCTATGCCTTATATCATATACTCATGTTTACAAATGCTTAAACCTATTGTTCTCACCAACTACGTCTGTAGTTGACAGTTACTTTTCACGTGTTTCAGGTAATCAGGTTTAAGACATTCTCAGAGGCAACTAAGGAGACCATACTAAGATAGAACAAGATGAAGAAACATGCTAGGATGGATTAGAAACACACTAAATCCTAAATGTTTAATTGTCTTGTTTGGAGTCTTATTTTGTAACTATATTTTGGGTCTGTAGTTGTCTTACTTTTGGTAGATAGTTGTCTGTAACTAAACAATTGCTTTAACATTATGAAACATAGTAATCCATTGTGGTTGTTCTTATTCAATACTTGTGCATGATTCAACTGATCATACGTCACCGCGCCGTGGATTCCGCACGCGGCGCAGGGGTGTGACAGTCAACACATAAGTTGGTGAGTTCACAGGTTTTGATATACATACATACATATATATATATATATATATATATATATATATATAATAATCAAAATGTTTGTCACGTGTCATGCTGTTTATCAAATGTTAGTCCCGAGCCCTAGGCTCCAAGTGTCAGTGCGTCACTACCAAACTAGACTTGTTAGTCCTTGCCTCCGCCATGCCTCGTAATAACAGTGGCATGATAGGTCGAGATTTCACGTGTCCCGACCTCCAGTCAGTATTGTGCCACATGGGGTTCGTCACACCCAAACAGATCTATTCAAACT
This sequence comes from Mikania micrantha, assembly GCA_009363875.1. Lineage (NCBI taxonomy): Eukaryota > Viridiplantae > Streptophyta > Magnoliopsida > Asterales > Asteraceae > Mikania > Mikania micrantha. Next base: position 117,853,358 of record CM018691.1, on the reverse strand, counting down.
CACCTTTTTGTTTGTACATTAACGGTAAGACTTTGCGAGGGCTTGTTACGATACAACACTTATGTTTGTCTAATAAACCAGCATACACAATATGTTTGTATATGTATAAATGTTTGACTCGATTCAACATGTATTATCCCCCTATTTGAAAGTTTGTAAAAGAGTTAAAGAGGGGTCGTAAACTCACTTTAGTGAAAATCGGATAATGCGTAAGCTCCGGCTTCGTGGACGTGTCGGTCACCGGCTACCTATATCGTATAGCTTACGTGAGATCGTGTAAGTGACCGTGCTCGTGTAAGTGACCGTGGACGTGTGCTCAACAACCCTTGGTTGTTATGATTGTCCATGTCGGTCCACATTGACCGTGTTTGTCTGTGTTTGATCGTGTTTGACCGTGTTTGACCAGGTTTGACCGTGTTTGACCGTGTCAAGTCAATGACCCGTTGGTGAACCATTTGTTGGTTGTGATTCTTGTAACATTCGTGATCGTGCTCTTTGTGTGCAAAACACGCAAACCGCGTTTATGGACAACTTACTATTCATAGTAAGTTTCTATTTTAAGCAAGTCCACAACACTTATTGTTTTAAAGATTCTAGCATGCTCATTAGTCCTACGTGATCATGTTAACACATAGCACGTTGTCATATGCGGTCCAATAAACACAAAGTTCACCTTTAGACATTAAAGTTTCCTAATATGGAAAGTTTCTAGGTTTTGACATGTTCGTCCACAAAATCACATAACTTATCAACACAATAATCGCATTACATCATGTTAGGCTATTTGGCATGTACAATTCATGTATCGCATTTCTATATCGATTTTCACAAGATAAAGTTACTATTATTAGTAATAATGCCAAGTATTCATCAAATGAGCATCCTAAACATTTCTACTCCATTTTTATGCCACATATAATCATAATATCCCAAAAATGATCTTTCTATCTACATGCATGATCATAACTTAACTCATTTGAAACACAAAAGTTACTATAAATGGCAAGAATCTCAAATAATCCATCTTTGGTCATTAACATCCTAATGAATCTTGCAAATCTACTTGAATATCATCAAGAATCATTTTTCAATAACCAAAATTATCTAAAACACTTTAGATCATACATGCATGCAATCATATGTCATCATTTCATAGTTTCATGGCTCCATATCACACATGAATCATTTCAAGGAGGTGATGGTGGTGTTCAGGCCCCAACTCTAGCTTTCTTCAAGTTCTTGGTAATCTCCAAGCTTCAAAGCTTCAATATGGGCCTCTAATGGCTTCCAAGAGATAATCAGGTAGTTTTTGCAGAGATAAGGACGAGAGAATACGTGCAAGGTTAATTAAATGATGAAAATGGGTAGAGTAGGCATGATTGTTTTGGTTTAATAAAGATTTGGCGTCTGGGTGTCGCCGCGTACCGCCAAGAGCTTCAAAAAGCTGCTTCACGTAATGTAAGGAACTTCGGAATTCAAAATCCCCGCCCATTCATCGCGTATCGCCAAGGATCTCTCCGGGGTCCTTAGCGTACCGCGAAGGATCCCGGTTGAGCACAAATTTGACCATTTTTGATGGTTTGGCTCGTTTTCGACGTTTTCTCGCTTATGGAACATTGTTAGGCACTATTTGAACTATCCAGTTCAATGTCTGAGCATTTCGTGATGTTTCTAGTGTTTAATTACGTGACTTGTTAAACGTTCACTAACGTTCGTATCTTCTAAGACACGTGTGTGTGTATTGCGATAATTCATCGAATTATCGTGTCTGTGTCAGTGTTTGTACTGTCGTGCCACGTGTCGCGCAAAATTAAACTAATTCTAGTGCCACGTATGCAATTATTAATTAAATAAACATTTAATTAAAGCAGTAGCTGACCTGGATTTTGCGGGGTGTCACAATATCCCTCAGTTCATTAATAGTATCAAGATCCTGAGATAATATTTTTTTATTGCATTCAAAAGTTTGTAAACTTGATATTGCAGTAGGGATAACCATCTCAGTTGTGAGAATGGCTTCAAAAACGAATACAAATGAGAATGGTGTTTGACAAGTCACATTCTTTGTAGTTGTTCTATCTGCCCATAGGAGAAATGGAAGTTCTTCAGCCCACTTTCCTTTCTTGGATCCCAACTTTTCCTTGAGATAATTAATGATGATCTTGTTTCTTGATTCTGCTCAGCTTTCACAAAAGTTCATAGTCCTTTTACCAATGAATTGGGATCCATTGTCGCAAGTGATCTCTGCTGGTATCCTGAATCTGGTAAGGAAATTTCTCTTTATAAATGAAATTACTTCTTGTTCTTTTACTTGTATGAAGACTTCAACTTCAATCCATTTTGAGAAGTAATTGATCATAGCAAACATAAACACCTTCCTCCAGGTGCCTTGGTAATTTACCTACTATATGCAATCCCCACTTCATGAATGGCCATGATGAGACTATCGGATATAAAGGTTTAGCTGATTGACAAAGAATGTTGCTATGCCTTTGACAATCGCCACATCTCTTGGAATAAGACATTGCATCTTTTCTCATGGTTGACCAATAATATCTTGTTCTTAGGATCCTTAAGAATATTGCTCTGCCCCCAGTGTGAGTTCCATAATCTCCTTCATGAATATTTTTCAAAAAGTCTAAAATTTCATGTTTTTCTAAACACCTTTGGTATATACATGTTACCGATCTTCTATATAAGATATCTCGAATGATTGTGTTGTTAGGTTTTGTAGATGTTTATCAAAGCCATATTAACCATTTAACATGTAAAACGCAGCGGAGTTTATATCAAAAACCATTTTGAGTTTAGTTAGTTTATGCATCATATACATTTGATTAAAACAAAACCCATGAACAAAGATCTTTATATGGAAGAACATACTATCAAAACATTCAAGAACACCATTAAGTACCTCTTAGAACACGTGAAGAATGAAGGTAAAGATGATGATTTGAATGCCAAGTATTCAACCAAGAAACCTCAAGCTTGTATACCCCAAGCCACCAACAACCACCTTTGAATGCAAGGATTCAACAACACAAATTTCAGCTTTTAAAACCTCTTGAAGTTGCTGAAAATCTGCTCCTTTTTTTCTGTTTTTGACGAAAAAAAACAAGGGAGAAAAAGGAAGAGAGATGCTCTTGAACTTAAGAGATAAAAGTAGTCATGCATGGGGCTTGCTTGTATGTGTATATAAGCATCTTTTAAAACATTGGGAAGGGTTTATGGCAGCCCCTTTTTGCTGAAAATTCTGCCCCAATGGAAGGGGCTTGCTTGCCATGATTTCCAACCCATTTGTTTTAAATTAATACCCAAAATAAATTTGTAACACTTACAAAATTATATTGTATTTACAACTAACTTTAACATGACACTAATTAAAACCAATTTAATTAATTTGTAATACATTACAAGTCATGTTACATTTTTATAAATGTTACTTAACCATTAAATAACAATTATAAAATTATCTCTCAAAATTAATAAACCCATGTTATTTATTAATTTCTTAAGTGCATCTTATTTAGAAAACCATTTTTCTAAATGTTCTTAGTGTTGTTATTTATTTAACTGATCAAATCAATAAATAAATATGTCAGGTGTTTGTCTAGCTTGTTATTGGGTATGACCCGACTTGGATCATATCACACTAGCCACATCAATTTAATATGTATCTTGGGCAGACCGAATCCTACAATCTCCCACTTGCACAAGATTCATAGAAAATTGATGCAAGCAGCAAATAACGCCTAGCAACGGTTTGCTACCCCTAATGTATATGACTAAGTGCCATTCAATAACATCATCCTCTTCAAGTACCTTACTTGAATATGATTTAGGTGAATCAATCATTTATCCTTTTGTTACAGATGTCATGTTAAATCCTGGAGACATAGAGTTGTCATTCTCCGACGATTTAACTTTAACAGGCCTTAGACATCTTACTCTCAACGAATAAGAGGAACAAATTCCATCTTGACTACATACGTCTCTCACAATCACCTTGTATCATACCTGAACTCAGCCTTATGTACTGCCATGTTTCAGAACAGCAAAGTACAATACTTGGTGAATATCAAGACCCAATATGTATCTCAGGTCTAAGGACACAATGATATTCGCCTTTACTCAATATTTCTTATGACTAATCACAAAGATTCCATGAAGAAATATTTGAGAGCGGGCTAGTCCTATATCTATATCCCATAGATATCAATGAACCTTGGCAGCAACCTCTTGCTCTATATTCATACCTTGTGAATATCAACCAATCCAAGTTTATAATAGTCTTACATTCATAGTTGTTCCCACAAATATGACCGACTACGGACGTTTAGAATAACTCATTTATTCATGGATTTAAACATGCTAAAATGGAACAGTAAATGAAAATTATAACCATATAATCAAGTTAAATTACATAAGTTCCGATATCCAAATACAAATTTAATCAACTCCAATCACTAGAATATTGAAGTCCTAAGGAACAAGTATGACTTTCATGCTTTGTCCTTTCAAGGAGCTTCGTGAATGGATCCGCAGTGTTTTGATCGGTGTGAACTTTGCGAATACATATCTTTCCCTTTTCAACTCCATCCCTTATGTAGTTGAACCTCCGTTCGATGTGCCGAGTCTTTTGATGAGCACGAGGTTCCTTGATTTGAGCAATGGCCCCTTCGTTATCACAAAAGATCTCTAGGGGGTCTTGAATGGTAGCAACAACCCCCAGATCGGCAATGAACTTCCTTAGCCATGAAGCTTCTTGAGCTGCCAATGAAGCGGCGATGTATTCTGATTCTGTTGTAGATAGTACCACTACATCTTGCTTTGAGCTCTTCCAAGAGACCGCTCCTCCATTCATAATGAAGACATATCCCGACTGTGATCGTGAATCATCTCGATCAGTTTGGAAACTCGCATCCGTGTAACCGTTTACAACGAGTTCCTCCTCACCAGATCCATATATTAAGAACATATCCTTAGTGTTTCTAAGGTATTTCAAAATACTTTTAACAGCCATCCAATGACTATTACCAGGATTCTGTTGATATCTACTTGTCAGGCTTAGAGCACATGACACGTCCGGCCTTGTACATATCATTGCATACATGATGGATCCTATAGAAGATGCATACGGGACTCCATTCATTCTTTCTTGCTCAACCTTTGAACTAGGGCATTGAGACGTGCTCAATACAGTCCCCTTTTGAATAGGTACTAAACCTTTCTTAGAATTTTCCATCTTGAACCTTTTCAAGACTTTGTCAATGTATGCACTTTGGTTTAAACCTATCAACCGCCTTGATCTATCCCTATAGATCTTTATTCCCAAAATATAGGCGGCTTCACCAAGATCCTTAATGGAAAAACAGCTTCCAAGCCAGGTTTTTACACCTTCCAAGGTTGGAATGTCATTTCCAAATAGTAGAATGTCATCGACATATAATACAAGGAAAGTAATGATGCTCCCACTAGCCTTTTTATATACACAAGCTTTGTCAGCGTTTTTGATGAAGCCAAATTTCTTTACTTCATCATCAAAAAGATGATTCCAACTTCTCGATGCTTGTTTCAATCCATAGATTGACTTCTTTAACTTACATACCTTATTAGGATGTTTTGGATCGACAAAACCTTCAGGCTGTTCCATATGGACATCTTCCTCAAGATATCCATTAAGGAAAGCGGTTTTGACATCCATTTGCCAAATCTCATAGTCATAATATGCAGCTATGGCAAACAATATCCTGATAGACTTTAGCATTGCCACAGGCGAGAAAGTTTCATCATAATCAACACCTTGAGTTTGAGTGTAACCTTTTGCTACAAGTCTAGCTTTATAAGTATCCAAGTTTCCATGCATATCGGTTTTCTTCTTGAAAACCCACTTACTTCCAACTACCTTGGATTTAAGAGGTGGTGTAACCAATTCCCAAACTTGGTTATCATACATGGATTGCATCTCAACGTTCATGGCTTCTTGCCATTTGTCAAAATCAGGTTTTGACATTGCATCACGGTATGTGGTTGGTTCATCGGAATCCACCACATAGCATCCATCCATGAAAAATCCATATCTCTCAGGAGGAACACTAATTCTACCAGATCTGCGAACGTTTTGTGTATCTTGATCATCCACATGATCATTCTCAACATCCTCATGTTGATTGCTAGTATCAACCAAATGTGTATCGTCTTGTGAATCTTGAACCTCTTCAAGTTTCACTGTTCTTCCACTAGTTCCTTCCGAAAGGAACTTAGTTTCCAAGAACTCTGCCTTTCGAGCAATAAACACTTTCTGCTCTGTTGGATCATAGAAATAATATCCCATACAATCTCTAGGAGATCCAACAAAGATACACTTAGTGGATGGGGTTCCAGTTTGTTTTGAGTGTATTGCTTAGGATAAGCCTCACACCCCAAACTTTTAAATATGACAATGATGGAACCTTTCCATGCCATATTTCGAAAGGTGTTCTTTCCACTTTCTCGGTTGGGGCCTATTTAAAATACGGGCCGCGGAGAGCAAAGCGAAACCCCAAAATGATAGAGGTAGTGTACTTCTAGCCATCATAGATCGAACCATATCCAATAGAGTCCGATTCCTCCTCTCAGACACACCATTATGTTGTGGTGTTCCAGGTGGAGTAAGTTGTGAGACAATCCCACAACTTCTAAGATACTCTTGAAATTCACTACTTAGGTATTCACCTCCTCTATCGGTACGAAGAATCTTGACCGTTTTGTTGAGTTGATTTTCTACTTCATTCTTGAAGATTTTGAACATTTCAAAAGATTCATGTTTGTGCCTTAACAAGTACACATACCCATAACGACTATAGTCGTCGGTAAAGGTAATGAAGTATCTTTCACCATTCCTAGTCATCGGTTTAAAAGGTCCACATACATCCGAATGTATGATCCCTAATAAATCTTTTGCCCTTTCATTAGTCCCACTAAAAGGGGCCTTTGTCATCTTACCTTGTAAACAAGACTCGCATACATCAAATGAATCATTTTCATTTGTTTTTAAAAGACCGTTCTTTTGAAGTTTTTGCATGCGATTTTTGTTTATGTGTCCAAGGCGACAATGCCAAAGATAGGAATCACTCAAATCTAATTTGAGCCTTTTGGTGGTAGCTTGGTACATTGAGCATATGTTGTGTTATCATGAACCAATTCATAAATACCATTGCAAGGCATAGCCTTAAAATAAAACACATGATTTAAAGGAACATGGATATCATTGTCAACAAATTTGAAATTAAAACCACATTGTCTTAAACGGGAAACAGAGATAATGTTCCTAGTCAAACTAGGAGCATACAAAACATTCTTTAAAATAACTTCCAAACCACTTGGAAGCTTCAAAATATAGTCTCCTTGGGCTTCAACATGAACCATTGCTCCATTGCCCATGAAGAGACTAATTTCCCCTTTGCTGTAATGCTTACTTCTTTTGAACCCCTGCAACAAATTGCAAATATGAGTTCCACATCAGGTATCCAATACCCATGTGTTAGAAGAAATAATATTTAGCTCAACATGTATCATAAAAGTCATACCTGAGGTTTGCCCCGCATCCCTCTTGGTTCTCAACTCTTTGAGATAGACCGGACAGTTTTGTTTCCAATGGCCTATCTCACCACACTCAAAACACGGATCATTTTTAGCAACCTTTTGCTTCTTTTATTTGGGTTCCACTTTAGCCTTACCCTTCCCTTTCCTTTTAACGTGTCCCTTCCCTTTGGCAACACTTGCCTTGGGGTCGGGGTGGTTCCTTTTCTTACTAGCACCCTCATTGATCGTTAGGACCGGTAAAACCTTTTTACCCATGCCCGCCTCGGCCGTTTTGAGCATTGCATGAAGCTCACCAATGCTCTTGTCCCATCCATTCATATTATAATTCATAACAAAGGTTTCAAACCTTTTGGATAGGGAATTAAGGATCAAATCCGTAGCTAACTCAGTGGAGACACGGCAGTTAAGTCTATCGAGGCGATCAATGTGGCTTTTCATCTTGAGAACATAAGATGAAACCGATTGGGTCTCGTCCATCCGACATGCATGAAGTGCTCGAACCGTTTCGAACCGTTCCACCCTAGATTGTTGTTGGAACATTTCCTTCAACTGGGTGATCATGTCATAAGCATTGTGGTTCTCAAAGTCCTTTTGTAAATCGGAAGTCATACTCGCCAACATTAGACATGAGACTTGCACGGAGTCCTCGGCGTACTTGACCCAATCGTTAAAGGCCTCCACGTTATCCTCATCGGGTTGATCGGGAATGGGATCGTCTAACACATAGGACTTCTTTTCTTGCTTGAGAACGATTCTCAATTTTCGTTACCAATCCATGAAGTTCCCATTGTTAAGACGTTCCTTCTCGAGGATGGTTCTTAGTGATAAGTTATGGACGGTCGGGATTGCGTTGTTGTTGTTTGCCATCTACAATTTTACAAAGTTCAATTTTAGTATTTTTAATATCAATGTATTTTAATTATTAATACCCTTTTATATCTCATAGACAATTAATAATTAAAATGTAGAATCCAACGTTATATTTAAATATCGGTTAGGTGACTTTTATCCCTTTATTTAAATTAACAAGGTAGTCAACGTTTTGACAATTGTAACCTATTACAATTTCTAGAATATGGGATCGGTTTTAAACATCTTATGTTTTGTTTGGCATGTTTATCCCATCAACACCATTTGTACGTCATGCTTTGGTGATCCTAATGCATGATTTCCAAATCAATTCGTCCTACTTAAACACACGTGTGATTTTACAAATACAAGTGGTTAGGTGACCTTTATCCCACAAATACGGTATTTTCACCTCAACTTCACAAGTTTCGGCATTTATGTTTAGGTGACCTTTATCCCATAAACGAGTTACAAGTGAATCGAGTGTTGTTTAAAAGGATGGTGTTAAAACTTGTTTTGTAAAGGGTTTTTATAGTTTCTAAAATTCTAGTTTTTAGAAAAACCTTTTATACCATACTATTTGTATGCATTCAAATGCATGGAATTTTATATAAAAAAAATTTTGTGATTCCTTTTAATAAAACTCATTTTTATTAAATCATTAACCCTTAATAAACTCATTTTATTAATTCCTTTAATGATTTTTATAGAACCAATTTTATGCTTGTTTTATTTTAGTTGTTTAACTAGTTTATGCAATTTTTCAATTAAAAGTCAAACTCATCCAAACAACCAAATAATCAACCAAACATAAAATATAAGTGCATAACCATAGCCAACTATTTTGACCACACTTGCTTGCCATAACAAGTGTGTCAAAAGGTCATTCCTAAGGGTAAAACATGACACAATGTTGTGTTGATGAACTCCCACTTGAACTTGCATCCAAATGCTTCAAGTGACCCTTTTGTGTTGTGAATTCTCCATCTTCTTTAGGCACCTTCTTGGTCATCCAAATCAGCCCCAACGTACAATTACATAGAAAAATCCTAATACATTTTTCTAGAAAAATAAAGTGCAACAAATATATTTATTACATGCCAAATGAAACAAATAAATTACATGCCTTTATTTCAACCAAATAAAATCACAACCACAAATATTCAAACACAAGGTCATGGCTAGGTTTATGCACTAAAATACATCCAAATGCATATACCAAAAAAAACGTAAACATGGTCCCTTTTCTAACCCAAAATTTCGGCCAACATAAACCAAATCCAAGTGGGTTTTTGTCTAAACAAACAAACCATCTCATGATTTTAATTTTTCAAGATTCTTACATGCATATAAAATAATATCTTGAAAAACAAAGGGATTTCCATGTGTGAAATTTCCAGCCCACTTTTTATTAAAAAGGACCCGAAAATTTCGATTTTTTGAAGTATGTATCCATATAACCGGCTCTTGATGCCATTGTTAGGTTTTGTAGATGTTTATCAAAGCCATATTAACCATTTAACATGTAAAACGCAGCGGAGTTTATATCAAAAACCATTTTGAGTTAATTTAGTTTATGCATCATATACATTTGATTAAAACAAAACCCATGAACAAAGATCTTTATATGGAAGAACATACTATCAAAACATTCAAGAACACCATTAAGTACCTCTTAGAACACGTGAAGAATGAAGGTAAAGATGATGATTTGAATGCCAAGTCTTCAACCAAGAAACCTCAAGCTTGTATACCCCAAGCCACCAACAACCACCTTTGAATGCAAGGATTCAACAACACAAATTTCAGCTTTTAAAACCTCTTGAAGTTGCTGAAAATCTGCTCCTTTTTTTCTGTTTTTGACGAAAAAAAACAAGGGAGAAAAAGGAAGAGAGATGCTCTTGAACTTAAGAGATAAAAGTAGTCATGCATGGGGATTGCTTGTATGTGTATATAAGCATCTTTTAAAACATTGGGAAGGGTTTATGGCAGCCCCTTTTTGCTGAAAATTCTGCCCCAATGGAAGGGGCTTGCTTGCCATGATTTCCAACCCATTTGTTTTAAATTAATACCCAAAATAAATTTGTAACACTTACAAAATTATATTGTATTTACAACTAACTTTAACATGACACTAATTAAATTCAATTTAATTAATTTGTAATACATTACAAGTCATGTTACATTTTTATAAATGTTACTTAACCATTAAATAACAATTATAAAATTATCTCTCAAAATAAATAAACCCATGTTATTTATTAATTTCTTAAGTGCATCTTATTTAGAAAACTATTTTTCTAAATGTTCTTAGTGTTGTTATTTATTTAACTGATCAAATCAATAAATAAATATTGTAGGTGTTTGTCTAGCTTGTTATTGGGTATGACCCGACTTGGATCATATCACACTAGCCACATCAATTTAATATGTATCTTGGGCAGACCGAATCCTACATGTGTATCTGGATACTTTGGTCTAAAAATCTCCAGGGCTCTGTTCTTCATCAGGTATTTTTCCTGTTTTGAGATAATTCTAATAGCAATAGTCCGTAATATTTCATTTTGATTCTATATCCCGAACCTTAGTGTTCTTGGGTTCAAGAATTTGATTCATATCTTTCATTTTTATCTTTGGACTTAGGATATACATAATAAGGATATTGATACCACCAGGAATCTTTAGGGATGAAGCAAGGTTTTGACCGATGTCAAAGTGTCAGTAAAAAATAAGAGTAAAACTCCATCTCAGTTACCATATTAGATAGGATACGTCGGGTGTCGAACCACAAGGAGTATTGTGGAAAGTGTTTGTAATGATCACTAAGTAACTAATTAACAAATGGAAAATCGTTGAAAGGTTTGTTTGTTTGTTAAAATTAAAAAGACAATTTCAATTAACCAAAACGGTCTTTAAACAATAATAAAAAAAGTGATTCCTCCGGGATTTGGATTCAAAGATAGATAAGTAATTTAGTTTTCAATTGGGAAATCACATAGACATGAATGTCTAACTTAATTGATTGTGACGCGCAAGGACCATTTGCTTCAATTGTAAAAAAATGGAAGATTATCACATGAACATCAATTGAAGTTTATCAAACCAGAACACAACTCAATATATCTTAATTACTAGAACTCTCGATAATTGAAAATCAATGATTAAGGTTTAATAAAATCAAATCGTTTGCAATCAAAATAACCAAGCAACTAGCAAAAAGCATCGAATGTTTAGATTGCATGTCCCAAACAAGAAAGAAAACTAAATCAAATCCTCTACCTACAAGAATCCTCCACCCGGAGGAAACCACGAAGAAATTAGCTGGTCATGACACCTAATCGAACTTCAAAACTTGATTGGATCTTCATCGTGGATGATCATGGAGTGATTGGATGGATTAGAATGGTGGAAAGACTTTAATTTTGGATTCTAAGATCGTCCAAAGTCGTCCCAAGTCAAATGGAATTAGTTAGGATCCCCAAAACCCTAATTTTTGAGGTTTAAACACACTCCATCCACCGTAGGTTACGCCAGACAAGTTCTGTCAAAACACACTCCATCCGCCGTAGGTTACGCCCAGGACGTAGATTACGCCTGCCAGATCCCCAAAAAGTTGTTTTCTTCATAACTTTTGCGTCTCAAGTCCGTTTCCCTTCCCGTAAACGCCCAAATCCTCGTCTTCCAATTCTCTATCATTTAATCTCAAAATTCAGTCATTACTAATCATCTTTTATCTTTCCAAAATGCTTCCAATCCGTGCGTTTAACCTACAAAACAACCAAATAGCATAGTTATCCAGTTTCAACCAATTACGCACTTGAATATGTATAAATTTAAGCATTAAACACACATAATCATCCAAACCCCATACATCACATTCCCACACTTGTCTTTTGCTTGTCCTCAAGCAAACATCTGAACTTTTGGATCATCATAATCAAATACATCTCATAATTGACCCACCAATTCTCAATTAAGGTCCTTAATCACAGTCAATTCCCAAGACTTACAACATTACATAGTTTTACACCTAAACAAGCAAAGAGAATGATTTCTCATGTATTAAGTCCAAAACATGTAATAACCCCTAATTAGGATTAAGATTCTTCAAGTAATTCACATATAAGCAATACATCCCTCACAATGACTCTCCTCTTAGTTGTTTCTAAAATAGTAAGATGTACTAGTATATATCTTTACTCTCAACCAAAGATGAATTACCATCATCATAAGCTTGTATTGCAATCAAATATCCAACGACTCGCACATAACACACACAAATCAAGAGGTCTTGAATGGTTATGATGTTAGGCTAAGGTTAAGGGTAGGGATAAGGATTTTTGAAGGTGACGAAAGTGGTAATGACAATCCAAGTTTATTGAACACGCGGATGAACATCATCCTTTTATTACATTGACTCTTTTTCTTGCATTATATCGTAGCCATTTTGACATGATATTTTGCTTTTTCTTTTTTTTCCTTCTTTCTTTTCTTTTTGTTTTCATTTTTTTTCATATAAAACTACAAACTAACTCACAACTCATTACTTTACTTGGATTGTACCACTAAGGGTTTAAAATCAAAGAGGCTAATTGGGTAAATAGGTAAACGTAATTGGGTTGAACAAAGAACATGACAGGCTCAAATTGGTTGTCTAATGGTAGCAATAAGGTAAGATCTAGAAATTAAAAAGGCTAATAAATCCTAATGTGTATTCCTTGTCACACCTCGAGCCGGCGGGGTTGGATCGGAGTCCCCGTCGGGCGGAAGGTTCTCGGGGCACGATATCGTGAGTGATAATCGTGATGATCAGATTGTTTACATTGCACATGATATAAATGAGAAATGCTAAATATAATAGAATTACATCAGTATCATTTATAATTTAACAATGTAAATCTATCATAAACATCATAAAATAACTATCTTGTAACTACACAAGATGTACAAAATAATGGTATAATGATGTTTCCCAAAAATATGCCGGTCCAAAAATACTAAGTCTTCTATCTGAAGTCCTAGTCCAAAAGCATAAGCTTCCTAGTTGACCTGTTCGTCACCTGAGAAGTCATTCAAAAATAAAATCAACACATGGTTGGTGAGTTCATATAGTTTTAGTAATTGAAAATGATTTGAAAACCTCCTTTGGTAAAGACCCTAACCTCATTAACACCACATGTAATATCCACATCGGTATGCTTATATATAGGGCATATGTAAGGGACAAGCCCTAGCCAACATCCCACCACATACTAATATGCATATGACACTGCTGTTAATGATAATTAAGCATTTTTACCCTTAACACAATCCCATAAGTTCATCTATTTGTTGTTCCTGTAGTTACAATAATTTGAAATCCATGTTGATTTCATAAGTTCATCACACAATATGATGAACCACATTAATTACATAAACAGTTATAAATGCTTAATTAAATAAATAAATAAACATTTAATAAAATCTAAGTCCTATTGATTGGGGCCTTGGTCAAACTCGAGTAGACTAATCCGTCAATCTAGGTACTTATTAGTTAGGGAATCTGTAAATATCGTCAAACATATGACCTACAAATCAAACGGTCTAGCTAGGACTTCTTGAAATGTAGGGTTTTTGTTTCATTCTTGATTCGTTTTGGCATATGTTATCTTTGATATTTCCCAGGCTTTCCCTTGAAAATGATTTATTGATTCTTCTGATTCTGTTACAAGATGTACTTGATTCGTTGATCATAGAACACTAAATTCATTGATCAATTGTACACTTGATTCGTTGTTCAACAAACACCTGGTTTGTTGAACACTAAATATTACGTTTGCAAAGATTGTTTCGTTTGATTCGTTGAAATCCCACACTTGTTTCGTCAAAATGTTTCGTTTGATTCGTTTGAACTCACCCACTTGATTTATCAAAATGTTTCGTTTGATCCCTTTGAAATGTTTTGAATCATTTGAAATGTTTAGTTTGATTCCTTTGAAATGTCTTTGATTCGTTTGAAATGTTTCGTTGAACCCGATTATTCACTTAATTTATAAGTAAATAAGCTTAGTAAAACCTGCATAAAATCTTCCTAGACATGGTCTAGAATAACATTTATATATGTAAAACATATAAATTTAAAAGCATTTAAGTAAACAATTTAAATAACAGTTTACGCATGCTTCTCAGCCCCGCGTTTTAAAACAAAAATGTTAGAAAAGAGGCAATGAACTCACCTGTGTTGATGTCAAATGTAATATCACAGAATACGCACTCTGGTTCTAGGCTAAGTATCTTCAGTTCCTGAGTTATTTTATAAGAATTCGAATATAATAAGTACGCGTAATAGTCGTTGTGCCTAAGTTCGGGTCTTGTTGTGTGTGCAACTAAGTGTCTTAGTACTATGTGTATCTAGAATCTAACCTAACTTAGTTACCCTTTTAGATCCCAAATCCCATAGTTAGTTGTAATAACTTACCTTTACATTTTTAGAAATTTCTGCAGAGTTTCCTTTGTTTTATGTTTAAAATCCAGACAATTACATTGTCTATTTTATAACAAAATCCCAATCAATGATATTACAACTAACTTTTATAACAAAATTAACTTAAAAGAAACCAATGCCATTTATAATTCACATTTCAAATTAAACAAGACTTTAGAAATTATTAAATCAACTTTTATAAATTTATAACGCCTTCATTTTATGTAAACATCATTACTTGAATTTAAATAACATCTAATGTATAATGGACTTAGTTATACCCCATTGGGCCCACTTTGGCCCAATTGAATACCTTTGATTTCTAATTGATTAACCAACTGGTGTTTTTGATTCTCATGAACTTGTAATCATTTTTACCTTATTTGTTAAACAATTTGTATGGTCAACATTTAGTTCTACATATGCATGCATGATTAGGGTTTCATCCTTGTTCATGCACACACACATGTATATATATTTGATCCACGTACACCCATGCATGAAATTTATACCATCAATCCTCATGAAATACCTAAGTTAACGATCGGCTAATCATTTGTTGTGTTATTCACACTAGTTCTGGAAATGATAAGCCTCACACTAGCCAAATTAAGCAAACATGGAGCTCGGACACTGGTTAGGGCAGCGAACCTATTGCCCTAACCCTTAGGTTCGGCTGAAGTTAAGGAAGATAGGGTTCGGCTAAATCCCTAATGGTCCTAGGCTCGTATAAAGGTTCGGTTCCTCCATGCATGCAAGTTCTTAAATCCGCTAGGGTTCGGCCACTTGTAAGTTTCACATGAAAATGGTTCGTTCCTCCTAAGGTTCGGCTGATTCAAGAGGTAACCCTTAGGTTCGCTGCTGGTGGTGATGTGCAAGGGTTCGGCAGCCGGTAAGGGTTCGTGACATGATGAACATAGGTTCGTTGCATTGTTCTATGCTTCGGTGACTAACTAAGGTTCGGCTGAAGAGGGTTCGTCGCCTGCAAGGGTTCGTTTGCACCAATAGGGTTCGTTGCATGTGATCACAAGGTTCGTTGCAGTTAGTGGTCAGAGTTAACAGGTTCGGTGCTCAGATCTTGCAGGGTTCGGCGCAGGGTTCGCCTAACAACCTCTAGGTTCGTCAGTGATAACCCACATTAGAAGGGTTCGCCAAGATGAGTAAGGGTTCGGCTGTGAGACCAAAGGTTCGTGGATTTGCTGTGTGATTCGGCCAGCCATCAACCCCTCACGAACCTGCACAATTCCACCTTCTTTCCCGATCTATACCTGCTAAAATACAGTTGTTTATATATCCCAACATATCTACGCGTGTATCTATGTGTCTTACTAGTGAGCATAACGATTTAATTCGTGTAAGGTGTGAGGATCGGGTTTAACACACAAAACCGAACCTAAATTAGAGTTTTACCTCAGAATAGGTGGATGAAATCTCGAAAAACTTGGACTTCCGTGATCTACTTGCTAAGATGAACGTTTTGGTACCTAGAAAACTTGAATCCACCAAGAGATCGTCACTAATTCGTAGAGAGAAGGAGGAGCACTATTCTTCTAGAGAGAGAATGGAGATAGATGAAAATGGGATGAGGATTTGGGTCTTGGTGGTGGTTGTTGGGTCATAAATGACCACATTAAAGGGTGGAAACACCCGGTCGTTCGGTCTATTTCGGTTTCGCGAAAAGTGTCGTTTCGCGTAGTTTCGCGTCAAAACACCACGGTTTATAAAAACAGAATTTATTTTATTATTATAAGTTGTGATTCCTAATAAATTAACTAATATATTTTTATTTACTTTAAATTTAAAATATTCATTTAACTGTTTAAATTGAATCGTACGGTTGTCGCGCGTATTCATTCGAATCGTCACCCGTACGAACACGACGATAACTATACTTTTCAATATTGTTTTCTAATTATAGAATATCATTCAGAACGTTAAACTTCCCGATATATTCGTACAGATCGTCACCTATACAAATAACCCGTCAATTTAGCATTCACGTAACGATATTCGTGTTGTTTTGTTCTTTAAAGCCTCACATACGTTATTACAACATAAATCCTAATAAATAATCACATGATGGTTATGTGTTGCCAGATAATTATCTGACTCAAGAACCATTGTTCTGAACTGTGCTTCTGTTAAATGTTTTCTGAAGTTGGTTCTATGATAACACAATATGATACTGATAAATGATATGATAATGAAACATACTGAAATGTATATGGTTCGTACCTGTTTTACTGTTCATATACTGTAGAGATCACTGTTCCGGTGACGGTTCCGGCACTGATGTTACAGTCTCCCCTTATTAGAGAAATTTCGTCCCGAAATTTAAGATTTGTTGTCGGGTACAACTTCCTCTTCAAACAGTTGGGGATACTTTGACTTCATGTGATTTTCGCGTTCCCAAGTAAACTCGGGTCCACGTCTTGAATCCCATCGAACCTTTACAATCGGAATACGGCTTCGCCTCAGTTGTTTAACCTTGCGGTCCATAATCTCCAAAGGTTCCTCGATAAAGTGTAGCTGTTCATCGACTTGAATCTCTTCAATTGGAATGATGAGAGACTCGTCAGCAAGGCATTTCTTTAGGTTTGAGACGTGAAACACGTCATGCTCCCCACTGAGTTCCTCTGGTAATCTCAGTCGATAAGATACAGGACCAATACGTTCGATGATTTCGAATGGTCCTACGTATCGCGGTGCTAGTTTGCCTTTCGTTCCAAAACGTACAACGCCCTTCCATGGAGATACCTTCAACATGACTCGGTCTCCCACTTGGAATTCCAACGGCTTGCGCCGTTTATCAGCGTAGCTCTTTTGCCTGCTCCTTGTTGCTTGTAGTCTTCTTTGAATCTGAGCTATCTTATCAGTGGTTTCCTGAATAACTTCTGGCCCAGTTATTCGATTGTCTCCGACTTCAGTCCAACAGATCGGTGATCGACACTTCCGACCATAGAGAGCCTCTAATGGTGCACATCCGATACTGCTGTGATAACTGTTATTGTAGGAGAACTCGATCAGTGGTAAATGAGAATCCCAATTCCCACCGAAATCCAATACACAGGTTCTCAACATGTCCTCTAGGGTCTGGATAGTACATTCGCTTTGACCATCCGTTTGTGGGTGGTAAGCTGTACTCAGATTTAACTGTGTCCCTAGAGATTTCTGCAGTGATTGCCAGAACCTTGATGTAAATATGCTGTCTCGATCAGAAATAATAGACAATGGCACACTGTGGCGCACCACTATCTCATTGATGTATAATCTTGCCAGTTTATCCATCGTGCAGGTCTCACGCGTAGGCAAGAAGTGAGCAGATTTTGTTAAACGGTCAATGATCACCCAAATTGTATCGTGACCACTGGAAGTGCGGGGTAGCTTGGTAATGAAATCCATAGCTATTTGTTCCCACTTCCAGAGCGGAATCTCAGGCTGTTCCAGTAACCTAGACGGTCTCTGGTGTTCCGCCTTTACCTTCGCACACGTAAGACACTGACCGACGTACTCGACTATGTCTTTCCTCATTCCCGGCCACCAATAAAACCCACGCAAGTCTTGATACATTTTATCGGCACCTGGATGAACAGAATATTTTGTCTTGTGTGCTTCATCGAAGATAAGTTTTCTCAATTCATCTACCGCCGGGATCCATATACGTTCTCGGTAATAGATCATTCCATCGGGCTTCGTGTCAAACTGTTTTTCTGCTCCGCAATCAAGTTCCTTTTTCAGATTACCTCGGTCAAGTGCTTCTTGTTGTGCTTGAATAATCTTATCACTTAAACTGGTCTGCACGGTTATCCCCATTGCTCTAACACGTAGGGGTTTGTCCCGTTCCTTCCGGCTCAAGGCATCAGCTACAACGTTCGTCTTTCCTGGATGGTACTTGATTACACAATCATAGTCATTTAGAAGTTCCACCCAACGGCGTTGTCGCATGTTGAGATCCTTCTGATTAAAGATGTGCTGCAGACTTTTGTGATCAGTGAATATGGTACACTTGGTGCCATATAAGTAATGTCTCCAAATCTTCAAGGCGAAGATTACTGCTCCCAGTTCAAGATCATGAGTAGTGTAGTTCTTCTCATGAACTTTTAATTGTCTTGAAGCATAAGCAATAACTTTGTCACGTTGCATTAACACACAACCAAGTCCCTGATGGGAAGCATCACAGTATACAACAAAGTCATCACATCCTTCTGGGAGAGATAGAATTGGAGCATTACATAGTTTCTGTTTCAGGGTCTGGAATGCATCTTCTTGTTTCTGCTCCCACACAAACAGTTCACTTTTCTGAGTTAACTTAGTGAGTGGCAAAGCTATCTTAGAAAATTTTGAGATAAACCTTCTGTAATAACCTGCCAATCCTAGAAAAGACCGTATCTCCGTCGGTGTCTTCGGAGTGTCCCAATTCTTTATCGCCTCGATCTTGGCAGGATCTACATGAATTCCCTCGCTATTGACTACATGACCCAGAAATTAAACTTCTCTTAGCCAGAATTCACATTTAGAGAATTTGGCATAGAGTTTCTTTTCCATAAATAGCTCCAAGATCTTTCTGAGGTGTTGCCCAAGTTCTGTCTTGGTCTTGGAATAAATCAGTATGTCATCAATAAAGACAATGACAAACTGATCCAAGTACGGCTTGCACACTCGGTTCATGAGGTCCATGAAAATCGCGGGTGCATTTGTCAATCCGAAGGGAATCACCAAAAATTCATAGTGCCCGTATCTGGTACGGAAGGCCGTTTTTGGTATGTCTTCATCTTGAACTCTCAGCTGATGATATCCAAACCGCAAGTCAATCTTTGAGAAATATTGAGCTGCTTGCAGTTGGTCAAACAAATCATCAATCCTCAGCAATGGATACCGATTCTTGATGGTTAGTTTGTTCAGCTCCCTGTAATCTATGCACATTCTGAACGATCCGTCTTTCTTTTTCACGAACAAGACCGGAGCTCCCCAAGGTGAGTAGCTCGGTCTGATGAGACCCTTGTCAAGTAATTCCTGTAATTGATTAGACAATTCCTGCATTTCTGAAGGTGCTAACCTGTAAGGAGATTTCGCAACTGGGATTGCTCCAGGAATTAAGTCTATTCGGAACTCTACCGGTCGCGCAGGTGGCAAACCTGGTAGGTCTTCAGGAAACACTTCAGGATATTCTTTCACTACCGGTACATCTTGAATCTTTTTCTTATCCTTCTCTTTTTCCACCACATGGGCCAAGAATGCCACGCACCGCTTCTGTAGACACCTACGCACCTTTATGCAAGAGACGATTTTGACACTTCGTTTTGCTTGATCTCCTTTCACTTCCAATACGCAATCACTCGGCAATGGAATTCGAAGCAGCTTCTCAGAACAGATGACTTCCACTCGGTTAGAAGAAAGCCAATCCATTCCAACAATAATGTCGAAACTACCCAACTCCATCGGTATCAAATCGATGGCAAATATATGACCATTAAGTGTCAACAGGCAATTCCTGTATACTGTACTAATTGTGATCTGTTTTCCGTTAGCTACTTCTATAATGTAAGGGGAATCTAACTGCTCTTCTATAGAATCTAATTGGCATGCAAAATCGAAAGAGATAAAACTCTGATCCGCACCAGTGTCAAATAGAACAGATGCATAAAAGTCATGCAAGAGAAACGCGCCAGTGACCACATTCGGGTCCTGGCGTGCAGCTGGTGCTCCAATGGCAAAGGCTCATCCACGAGGAGCTTGAACTGCCGGTTGTGCCTTCTTCGGGCAGTTCTTCGCAAAGTGGCCTTGTTCGCCACAGTTATAGCATCCACCATTGTTCTGATTAGCTGGTGGAGGGAGGGCCAAAGCAGCATTGTTGACTGCTTGGTTAGGTGTCATCCGACAGTATTCGACCCAGTGGCCCTTTCTTCCACATCCCGTGCATTGCTTGCAGGGAGTGTTAGCAATGTGATGATGCTGGCACTTGGCACACAGAGGAAACGTGCTAGTGTAGGGTTTGCGGTTTGGATTTTGTGGTGCTGCTGCTACTTGTTGAAGAGGTGTGGCCACCGTGTAGTTCTTGATGGTCTTCGGTTTCTTCTTCTGATGGTGGTGGGGTTTCTTTGAAGACTCAGCTTTGTTCTTGCTGGGTTCAGCCTCCTTCTTTAGGACTCCAGAGGCAACCATGTGATCAGTGAGTTTCCCAGACAATCTCACTGCAGATTCAACAGTAGTAGGGTTGGCTGAAACAACCATGCCCTGAATGCAGGCGGGGAGTCCACCTACATATCTTTCTATCCTCTTCTCTAAGGTTGGTACCATCTCTGGCACCAGAGCAACTAACTCGTGGTAACGAGTAATGTAACCCATGTGATCAGCCCCCTTCATCACATGGTTGGATAGTTCAACCTCCAACTTCTGCAGCTCATTCTTGGGGAAGAATTCTGTTCGCAGTAGTGCTTTGAAGTCTTCCCATGGCATTGCCATAGCTTCCTCTCTTCCTCTGGCGTTAATCTGACCATTCCACCAGTTCAGAGCCCGCTTGTTGAATGTTCCCGCTGAGTAACGGACTTTGTGGTGTTCGGGGCAGCTGCAGAGATCCAAAGTTGTCTCGATCTTCTCAATCCATTGGATTAATCCAACGGCGCCTTCTGACCCACTAAAGCTGGGTGGTTTACATCCTACAAAGGACTTGTAGGAGTAATGAGATGGATCTCCGGAAACGGCTTCTCCTGATGAGTTGCCAGTGTTGAGGATTTCATTACGAAGACGAAGGAACATCTCCGGTATTGCTTCTTTCATCTGAGTTGTCATCTGGCTACTCAGTAACGTCACCAAGGCTATAGTAGCAGGATCCAAGGTAGGTGTTGTACCTGAACCAGATAGCTGAGTAATCAATGGAGGAGGGGGAGGAGGAGGTGGAGGAGGTGGTGGTGGTGAATCATTTGGTGACGGTGTGGAGGAATGTGGAGCCAAATCTCTTTGTGGTAGCTGTATTAAGGGAGGCTGTCTCCTCGGCGGCATTCTGATCATAACCAATGAAGTTATCGGTTAGTGAAATGATCAAATATACGAGACAGTATGCAAGAAATCCCTAAGTCCTGTTTTCTCTACATGCAGGGTCCCTAGGTTATAGTGTAGGCCAAACCGTTTAAATAAGTGACCTATATTTCTCTATAACAATGGCTCTGATACCAATCTGTCACACCCCAAGCCGGCGGGGTTGGATCGGAGTCCCTGTCGGGCGGAAGGTTCTCGGGGCGCGATATCGTGAGTGATAATCGTGATGATCAGATTGTTTACATTGCACATGATATAAACGAGAAATGCTAAATATAATAAAATTACAAAGTTAAATTACATCAGTATCATTCATAATTTAACAATGTAAACCTATCATAAACATCATAAAATGACTATCTTGTAACTACACAAGATGTACAAAATAATGGTATAATGATGTTTCCCAAAAATATGCAGGTCCGAAAATACTAAGTCTTCTATCTGAAGTCCTAGTCCAAAAGCATAAGCTTCCTAGTTAACGTGTTCGTCACGTGAGAAGTCATGCAAAAATAAAATCAACACATGGTTGGTGAGTTCATATAGTTTTAGTAATTGAAAATGATTTGAAAACCTCATTTGGTAAAGACCCTAACCTCATTAACACCACATGTAATATCCACATCGGTAAGCTTATACATAGGGCATATGTAAGGGACAAGCCCTAGCCAACATCCCACCACATACTAATATGCATATGACACTGCTGTTAATGATAATTAAGCATTTTTACCCTTAACACAATCCCATAAGTTCTTCTATTTGTTGTTCCTGTAGTTACAATAATTTGAAATCCATGTTGATTTCATAAGTTCATCACACAATATGATCAACCACATTAATTGCATAAACAGTTATAAATGCTTAATTAAATAAATAAATAAACATTTAATAAAATCTAAGTCCTATTGATTGGGGCCTTGGTCAAACTCGAGTAGACTAATCCGTCAATCTAGGTACTTATTAGTTAGGGAATCTGTAAATATCGTCAAACATATGACCAACAAATCAAACGGTCTAGCTAGGACTTCTTGAAATGTAGGGTTTTTGTTTCATTCTTGATTCGTTTTGGCATATGTTATCTTTGATATTTCCCAGGCTTTCCCTTGAAAATGATTTATTGATTCGTCTGATTCTGTTACAAGATGTACTTGATTCGTTGATCATAGAACACTAAATTCATTGATCAATTGTACACTTGATTCGTTGTTCAACAAACACCCGGTTTGTTGAACATTGAATATTACCTTTGCAAAGATTGTTTCGTTTGATTCGTTGAAATCCCACACTTGTTTCGTCAAAATGTTTCGTTTGATTCATTTGAACTCACCCACTTGATTTATCAAAATGTTTCGTTTGATCCCTTTGAAATGTTTTGATTCATTTGAAATGTTTAGTTTGATTCCTTTGAAATGTCTTTGATTCGGTTGAAATGTTTCGTTGAACCCGATTATTCACTTAATTTATAAGTAAATAAGCTTAGTAAAACCTGCATAAAATCTTCCTAGACATGGTCTAGAATAACATTTATATATGTAAAACATATAAATTTAAAAGCATTTAAGTAAACAATTTAAATAACAGTTTAAGCATGCTTCTCAGCCCCGCGTTTTAAAACAAAAATGTCAGAAAAGGGGCAACGAACTCACCTGTGTTGATGTCAAATGTAATATCACAGAATACGCACTCTGGTTGTAGGCTAAGTATCTTCAGTTCCTGAGTTATTTTATAAGAATTCGAATATAATAAGTACGCGTAATAGTCGTTGTGCCTAAGTTCGGGTCTTGTTGTGTGTGCAACTAAGTGTCTTAGTACTATGTGTATCTAGAATCTAACCTAACTTAGTTACCCTTTTAGATCCCAAATCCCATAGTTAGTTGTAATAACTTACCTTTACATTTTTAGAAATTTCTGCAGAGTTTCCTTTGTTTTATGTTTAAAATCCAGACAATTACATTGTCTATTTTATTACAAAATCCCAATCAATGATATTACAACTAACTTTTATAACAAAATTAACTTAAAAGAAACCAATGCCATTTATAATTCACATTTCAAATTAAACAAGACTTTAGAAATTATTAAATCAACTTTTATAAATTTATAATGCCTTCATTTTATGTAAACATCATTACTTGAATTTAAATAACATCTAATGTATAATGGGCTTAGTTATACCCCATTGGGCCCACTTTGGCCCAATTGAATACCTTTGATTTCTAATTGATTAACCAACTGGTGTTTTTGATTCTCATGAACTTGTAATCATTTTTACCTTATTTGTTAAACAATTTGTATGGTCAACATTTAGTTCTACATATGCATGCATGATTAGGGTTTCATCCTTGTTCATGCACACACACATGTATATATATTTGAACCACTTACACCCATGCATGAAATTTATACCATCAATCCTCATGAAGTACCTAAGTTAACGATCAGCTAATCATTTGTTGTGTTATTCACACTAGTTCTGGAAATGATAAGCCTCACACTAGCCAAATTAAGCAAACATGGAGCTCGGACACTGGTTAGGGCAGCGAACCTATTGCCCTAACCCTTAGGTTCGGCTGAAGTTAAGGAAGATAGGGTTCGGCTAAATCCCTAATGGTCCTAGGCTCGTATAAAGGTTCGGTTCCTCCATGCATGCAAGTTCTTAAATCCGCTAGGGTTCGGCCACTTGTAAGTTTTACATGAAAATGGTTCGTTCCTCCTAAGGTTCGGCTGATTCAAGAGGTAACCCTTAGGTTCGCTGCTGGTGGTGATGTGAAAGGGTTCGGCAGCCAGTAAGGGTTCGTGACATGATGAACATAGGTTCGTTGCATTGTTCTATGGTTCGGTGACTAACTAAGGTTCGGCTGAAGAGGGTTCGTCGCCTGCAAGGGTTCGTTCGCACCAATAGGGTTCGTTGCATGTGATCACAAGGTTCGTTGCAGTTGGTGGTCAGAGTTAACAGGTTCGGTGCTCAGATCTTGCAGGGTTCGGCGTAGGGTTCGCCTAACAACCTCTAGGTTCGTCAGTGATAACCCACATTAGAAGGGTTCGCCAAGATGAGTAAGGGTTCGGCTGTGAGACCAAAGGTTCGTGGACTTGTTTTCTAATTATAGAATATCATTCAGAACGTTAAACTTCCTGATATATTCGTACAGATCGTCACCTATACAAATAACCCGTCAATTTAGCATTCACGTAACGATATTCGTGTTGTTTTGTTCTTTAAAGCCTCACATACGTTATTACAACATAAATCCTAATAAATAATCACATGATGGTTCTGTGTTGCCAGATAATTATCTGACACAAGAACCATTGTTCTGAACTGTGCTTCTGTTAAATGTTTTCTGAAGTTGGTTCTATGATAACACAATATGATACTGATAAATGATATGAATATGAAACGTACTGAAATGTATATGGTTCGTACATGTTTTACTGTTCATATACTGTAGAGATCACTGTTCCGGTGAGGGTTCCAGCACTGATGTTACATTCCTAGATGCCTCTATCATTTCTGTGTGAGTTATGGCATACGCTTTCAACAAGTATCTCAACGCAAGTTCTAATTAGATAACCACTTTGGTATCACTCATAAATTTTCAAACAATATGATCAAAAGAAGGTTTAACGCGCACGGAAATGGGGGATACTGGGTTACCGATGCAAACTTACATGCTTTTCACTTTTAGAATCTCATCCCCAACCAAACATTATTCCAAACTTTTTCTAAAAACACTCATTTAGGCTACTATCATGTAACTTAAAGAATTAATCATGAAAATGGATCTACACCGATGTATTAATGGTTCAAAATTTGATGATTCACAATGACAATTTTGATCCTCGATCCACTTAAATTTGCTATGGACATTTTTAAAATTCGAAATTTTTCCTCATCCCCACACTTGGGATACATTGTCCCCAATGTATGGGTCTTTAGGTTAAACGTGCGTGAGGATTCAAGTCTGAAAATTTCTTTTTAGCATGACTAAGTTCCTCCCCCCCCCCAATACAGCCATAAGCATAACTAAAACCAAAACTCATAAGATACCCAAACATAACATTTAACACACCACCAAAGATACATTATCCAATTACACCGCATATAACACAAAAGGGAAGATAAGAACACGTGGACCTGATTATGGATTATAAAGTGTTCAAATTAAATGGTTGTTGATTCCTAGAGATTCCTTTGGTGTCCATCCATCCTTGGGTGATATCTTCCCCACACTTGGGTGTTGTTATAGCAACAAAGAAACTGAAACAAACAAACAAAAAAACAAACAAACAAAAATATTAAAAAGCCGGGATGCCTCCCGGTTAGCACTAAGTTTTAAGGTCTTCAGCCGGACCAACATACCTGCTCATGGAGGTTGAATATAACACTTTCAATCGATTTTCAAATTGGAAAGATCCAAAGTGAGTGGAAGGGAAAGGATTTTGGATGGAATTCCTGAAGGTTCCATTTTCTGGTTTGAAGTTGGAGAAATGAACAGCTTGTTTCCTCGATGCAGAACTCGGATTTGCCTTGCAGATTTCTCTACTTACAGATTAAACACTAACGGTGAAGTCTTTCCAGAATTTTTTTGTATGATACATGCAATTAAAGATTACCTGCACAACACAAAACAAAGAAATACACGCGTAAATACGAACAAAACAATTAAAAGCAAACACTTTGCGCACGACTCCCCGGCAACGGCGCCAAAATTTGACCGATTTCGAAGTTTCAGTCAAAAATAAGAGTAAAACTCCGTCCCAGTTACCTTATTAGATAGGATAAGTCGGGTGTCGAACCACGAGGAGTATTGTGGAAAGTGTTTGTAATGATCACTAAGTAACTAATTAACAAATGGAAAACCGATTGAAAGGTTTGTTTGTTTGTTAAAATTAAAAAGACAATTTCAATTAAATAAAATGGTCTTTAAACAATAATGAAAAAGGTGATTCCTCCGGGATTTGGATTCAAAAATGGATAAGTAATTTAGTTTTCAAATTGGGAAATCACATAGACATGAACGTGTAAATTAATTGATTATGACGCGCAAGGACCATTTGCTTCGATTGTAAAATAATGGAAGATTATCACATGAACATCAATTGAAGTTTATCAAACCAAAAAACAACTCAATATATCCTAATTACTATAAATCTCAGGAATTGAAAAGCAATGATTAAGGTTTAATAAAATCCAATCTTTTACAATCAAAATAACCAAACAACTAGCTAAAAGCATCGAATGCTTAGATTGCATGTCCCAAACAAGAAAGGAAACTAAATTAAATCATCTACCTACAAGAATCCTTCTCCCGGAGGAAACCATGAAGAAATTAGACGCTCATGACACCTAATCGATCTTCAAAACTTGTTTCGATCTTCATCGTGGATGATTATGGAGTGATTGGATGAATTAGATTGGTGGAAAGACTTCAATTTTGGCTTCTAAGATCGTCCAAAGTCGTCCCAAGTCGAATGGAATGAGTTAGCATCCCAAAAACCTTAATTTTTGAGGTTTAAATACATGCAGAATTCACGACCGGCGTAGGTTACGCCCAGGCTGTAGGTTACGCCGGCCAGACCCCCGTAATGGTTCAAAATTTATTCCAAACTTTTTCACTTTTAGAATCTCATCCCCAACCAAACATTATTCCAAACTTTTTCTAAAAACACTCACTTAGGCTACTATCATGTAACTTAAAGAATTAATCATGAAAATGGATCTACACCGATGTATTAATGGTTCAAAATTTGATGATTCACAATGACAATTTTGATCCTCAATCGATTTAAATTTGCTATGGACATTTATAAAATTCACAATTTTTTCCTCATCCGCACAGTTGGGATACATTGTCCCCAATGTATGGGTCTTTAGGTTAAACGTGTGTGAGTATTCAAGTTTGAAAACGTTTTTAGCATGACTAACTTCCTCCCCCCCCCCCCAATCCAGCCATAAACATAACTAAAACCAAAACTCATAAGATACCCAAACATAACTTTTAACACACCACCAAAGATACATTATCCAATTACACCGCATATAACACAAAAGGGAAGATAAGAACACGTGGACCTGATTATGGATTGTAGAGTGTTCAAATTAAATGGTTGTTGATTCCTAGATATTCCTTTGGTGTCCATCCATCCTTGGGTGATATCTTCCCCACACTTGGGTGTTGTTATATCAACAAAGAAACTGAAACAAATAAACAAGAAAACAAACAAAAATATTAAAAAGCCGGGATGCCTCCCGGTTTGCACGAAGTTTTAAGGTCTTCAGCCGGACCAACATACCTGCTCATGGAGGTTGAATAGAACACTTGCCTATTGCATTCCCAACGTAGGCATGATAGTTTGCACGCCAAATCCAAATTAGTAAACCAACAGTTGACGCGTAAAAAAAATACCTGAAGTATATGTTGATGTGGAGCCCTTTCATAATTGCTTGCCTAATGTGTTATGACTTCACGCTGCTTATCCTTGTCTTCAAGTACTCATCCCCACATTTGTTGATTAACACAATTAATTTAGAAGGGGGTTAGGAAGAACAATGATTACCTCAATTTCATCATCAACAACCAAACATTCAACTCGGGATTCTTCATCAGGTGAGACATTTGATGTGGTGTTCATCTCCATAACCTCTTCCTCCCCATAGCTTCTGATATCTATCGGCAATAGTGAGATGGATTCTTCTATTTGAATCTTCATCTTAAAAAACTTACACTTCATCTCCAAGTAGTGAACCTGTTCTTGAACTGATAGATTAGGTAGTGAAAGATACTCATGAATCTGGTATATCCTTAATTCCAATTGAACAATTTTTTCTTCGTCTTCAGACTGATAGAAACTAAACAACTCAAAATTGTTGGAGCTTTGTGTCTTTGAGTTGTAATCAGCACCAAAGATAAAACCTATTTGGTAATATGAAGAAGGTGTATAATAGGATGCATCAAGACAATCTTGATAATAATAATCTGACTCGTAGATCTGTTGCTTTACATCCTCACAAAACTGTTGGTACTCAGGGCATTCATTCCTTGTATTGCATCGACTACCACAACCTCTGCATGAAGAATAGATACTTTCGTCCTCCATAATTGAATTTAAACTACTAAGCGGTCGTTTCGGAAAGATCCAAAGTGAGTGGAAGGGAATGGATTTTGGATGGAATTCCTGAAGGTTCCATTTTCTGGTTTGAAGTTGGAGAAATGAACAGCTTGTTTCCTCGATGCAAAACTCGGATTTGCCTTGCAGATTTCCCTACTTACAGATTAAACACTAACGGTGAAGTTACAGAATTTTTTTGTATGATACATGCAATTAAGGATTACCTGCAGAACACAAAACAAAGAAATACACGCGTAAATCCGAACAAAACAATTAAAAGCAAACACTCTGCGCACAAATCCCCGGCAACGGCGCCAAAATTTGACCGATTTCGAAGTTTCAGTCAAAAATAAGAGTAAAACTCCGTCCCAGTTACCTTATTAGATAGGGTAAGTCGGGTGTCGAACCACGAGGAGTATTGTGGAAAGTGTTTGTAATGATCACCAAGTAACTAATTAACAAATGGAAAATCGATTGAAAGGTTTGTTTGTTTGTTAAAATTAAAAAGACAATTTCAATTAAACAAAATGGTCTTTAAACAATAATGAAAAAGGTGATTTCTCCGTGATTTGGACTCAAAAATGGATAAGTAATTTAGTTTTCAAATTGGGAAATGACATGGACATGAACGTGTAAATTAATTGATTGTGACGCGCAAGGACCATTTGCTTCGATTGTAAAATAATGGAAGATTATCACATGAACATCAATTGAAGTTTATCAAACCAAAAAACAACTCAATATATCCTAATTACTATAAATCTCAGGAATTGAAAAGCAATGATTAAGGTTTAATAAAATCCAATCGTTTACAATCAAAATAACCAAACAACTAGCAAAAAACATCGAATGCTTAGATTGCATGTCCCAAACAAGAAAGAAAACTAAATCAAATCATCTACCTACAAGAATCCTCCACCCGGAGGAAACCACGAAGAAATTAGACGCTCATGACACCTAATCGATCTTCAAAACTTGTTTCGATCTTCATCGTGGATGATTATGGAGTGATTGGATGAATTAGAATGGTTGAAAGACTTCAATTTTGGCTTCTAAGATCGTCCAAAGTCGTCCCAAGTCGAATGGAATGAGTTAGCATCCCAAAAACCATAATTTTTTAGGTTTAAATACATGCAGAATTCACGACCGGCGTAGGTTACGCCCAGGCCGTAGGTTACGCCGGCCAGACCCCCAAAAACTTGTTTTCTTCATAACTTTTTCGTCCCAAGTCCGTTTTGCTTCCCGTAAACGCCCAAATCCTCGTCTTCCAATTCTTTATCATTTAATCTCAAAATTCACTCATTACTAATCCTCTTTTATCTTTCCAAAATGCTTCCAATCCGTGCGTTTAACCTACAAAACAACCAAATAGCATAGTTATCCAGTTTCATCCAATTACGCACTTGAATATGTATAAATATAAGCATTAAACACACATAATCATCCAAACCCCATACATCACATTCCCACACTTGTCTTTTTCTTGTTCTCAAGCAAACATCTGAACTTTTGGATCATCATAATCAAATACATCTCATAATTGACCTACCAATTCTCAATTAAGGTCCTTAATCACAGTCAATTCCCAAGACTTACAACATTACATAGTTTTACACCTAAACAAGCAAAGAGAATGATTTCTCATGTATTAAGTCCAAAACATGTAATAACCCCTAATTAGGATTAAGATTCTTCAAGTAATTCACATATAAGCAATACACCCCTCACAATGACTCTGCTCTTAGTTGTTTCTGAAATAGTAAGATGTACTAGTATATATCTGTACTCTCAACCAAAGATGAATTACCATCATCATAAACTTGTACTGCAATCAAATATCCAACGACTCGCACATAACATACACAAATCAAGAGGTCTTGAATGGTTATGATGTTAGGCTAAGGTTAAGGGTAGGGATAAGGATTTTTGAAGGTGATGAAAGTGATAATGACAATCCAAGTTTATTGAACACACGGATGAACATCATCCTTTTATTACATTGACTCTTTTTCTTGAATTATATCGTAGCCATTTAGACATGATATTTTGCTTTTTCTTTTTTTTCCTTCTTTCTTTTCTTTGTTTTCAGTTTTTTTTGTATAAAACTACAAACTGACTCACAACTCATTACTTTACTTGGATTGTACCACTAAGGGTTTAAAATCAAAGAGGCTAATTGGGTAAATGGGTAAACGTAATTGGGTTGAACAAAGAACATGATAGGCTCAAATTGGTTGTCTAATGGTAGCAATAACGTAAGATCTAGAAATTAAAAATGCTAATAAATCCTAAGGTGTATTCCTAGATGCCTCTATCATTTATGTGTGAGTTATGGCATACGCTTTCAACAGTATCTCAACGCAAGTTCTAATTAGATAACCACTTTGGTATCACTCATAAATTTTCAAACAATATGATCAAAAGAAGGTTTAACGCGCACGGAAATGGGGGATACTGGGTTACCGATGCAAACTTACATGCTTTTCACTTTTATAATTTCATCCCCAACAAAACATTATTCCAAACTTTTTCTAAAAACACTCATTTAGGCTACTATCATGCAACTTAAATAATTAATCATGAAAAAGGACCTACACCGATGTATTAATGGTTCAAAATTTGATGATTTAATATGACAATTTTGATCCTCAATCCATTTAAATTTGCTATGGACATTTTTAAAATTCACAAATTTTTCCTCATCCCCACACTTGGGATACATTGTCCCCAATGTATGGGTCTTTAGATTAAACGTGTGTGAGTATTCAAGTTTGAAAATACCTTTTTAGCATGACTAATTTCCTCCCCCCCCCAATCCAGCCATAAACATAACGAAAACCAAAACTCATAAGATACCCAAACATAACATTTATTAGACCACCAAAGATACATTATCCAATTACACAGCATATAACACAAAAGGGAAGATAAGAACACGGCGACCAGATTATGGATTATAGAGTGTTCAAATTAAATGGTTGTTGATTGCTAGAGATTCCTTTGGTGTCCATCCATCCTTGGGTGATATCTTCTGTCACACCCCCACCTCCTGTTACGCCAGACGACGTCATTTCTAAAGGTAGCGGAAGCATAGCGGCGAAGTCTCGAAGGTGAGGGGTGACTTACTTGATCCGGTATCATAACACACATAGTTAAGAAAAGCACTAATTACAAATCACGACAAATATTTATTACATGTCCTGAATATCTGTTTACAACTTAAGTTCCTTCTATTACATCCCAAGTCCTAACTACATGGTGCGTGCACAGGTGTTTCCTCACCGTTGGTACTGATTACCTGTAAAAGATTTAAAGTTTAAAAATATCAGTATAAAACTGGTGAGTTCATAAATAAGACTCAATACAATATGATATGATAGTAAAGTCAATGATACACATTAACATAAGTGAATAATCATGTGACCCGTATCCAGATCCTTTCTGACAGTCCAGTCTAGAAAATGACCGAAGTCAAAATCCGTGCCTCTAACTCAATGTCTCACTACATCAAGTCGATACCAGGAATGGTGACAAGCATTCACACAAGGGTAGACGCTATCTATCCATGAATGGGGTTGTCAGCCCGATAGTACTATCTTTGTCCACACATTCGGCCCCACGTGGGTTAACCAGATACAGTTGGTTTTGAGGACTTTTGTTGTACACAGAAAATAGTCATAATCCCATGACACCCACATGCAAGCCGGTATTGCAATTGTTACTAAACATATCATACGTTTGATAAAGATTTCATAATAGTCACCCCGATGTTAAGAAAACAGTAAAAGAAAAGGGGTTGTATGAAACTCACCTGAAGTTTATGAAAAGATAAAATCACACGAACGGTGGCTAAAAATGCTAATCTGCATTAGTTTATTTATAATTAATTATTTGTGTTTTAACTTGCTGATTAGATCTGTTTGAACGTTCAATATCACCGACATTGTAATGAAAAGTCATCGAACTAACATTAGATGTTTAATTAATTATTTAGTCTAATATCATACAATGTACTATAATGTAGGTACCTATACCCGTTTAGATACCTTGTGTTAAGTTGATGACTCATTGGATTAGCCGGGATAATCTCCGACTAATTAGTTAGGTAATGCTGTTGATTATATTACTTAAACAGTCCCTAGATGAAATCTCGGCTTAGGAATGATTAATTCTTGTCACTAATTATCCATGTATCACAAAACATAACAATATGACATTTGAATAGGTTAAACAATCATGTTTAACATATTAATCCGACTGTTATCATAAAACCAGACAGTTATTCCAATTGGTAGGGTAATGACTGTGATTAGTTTGAAACACTTGGGATTAACCTTGCATTTCCAAGATTAACCAAAATAATCACTTACATTGTCATAATCCAATGGTTTAAACCATTAGAAGTATTGTTATGGTTTAGTGAAAACCGGGCATTATAACGGATCAAAACAGGCATTTACCCGTTAACGAGACAAGTTATCCGTCAAAAATCATTCCTAGCTATCATCTAAGCAATAATCAACAACCCTAACTATATCATTACGTTCAAAAACACGATCTAATCAATGAAGATCAAGTCAGAAGGTTAAAAAGGATAGTTACCCAAATCAGACGATTCTACGGACAAAATCACGATCAGGACGTGTATACACGTTCACCGGTTCGAGCTGGACGTTCTGGTGGTGTCAAATATGAGTTTTGGTGGGAGATTGGTCAAGATCTTGAGTTAAAGAGGGTTTAAAGTCGAGAGGAAAGAAAATAAAATTTTTTGCATGCTTCTGCGATTTAAGAAGCTGGTTCAACAGACCGACCTACTCGTCGCGTACCGCGACAAGTGACCCACATGTCGTCGCGTAACGCGAGGGATTCCGGATAAAATTTGATATCGTGACTTGTCGCGTACCGCGACAAGACTCCAAGGAGTCGTCGCCTATCGCGAGGGATCTAATTTCAAGATTTTTCTTCGTTTCGCGATTCCGGACAATCCGTAACTCGGTTTCACGCACGGTTTTCTCCCATGTTCCCAATTTCTCGCACACTTTAAACCTGCAATTGTCACAGTCTCCTCCTGTTACAGAAATTTCGTCCCGAAATTTGCTTTAACTCCTACAGTTTGATCGCCTATGTAAACAAATGAGGATACTTCTGTTTCATGCGGTCTTCACGTTCCCAAGTGTACTCTGGCCCTCGTTTAGAATTCCATTTGACTTTTACAATTGGTATTTGACTTCGTTTGAGGGTCTTTTCATTTCGATCCATTACTTCGACTGGTTCTTCCGTGAACTGTAGGTTTTCGGCAATGTGTATCTCATCAAGAGGTATGACTAGTGACTCGTCCAATAGGCACTTTTTCAGATTCGAGACATGAAACACATCATGTATGTTACTAAGTTCTGAGGGTAACTCTAATCTGTATGCTACCATTCCAATCCTTTCAAGAATTGTAAATGGTCCTACAAATCTTGGTGAGAGTTTTCCTCGTTTTCCGAATCTGAAAATACCTTTCCAGGGAGAGATTTTTAGCATCACTTTATCACCAATCTGGAATTCGAGTGGTCTACGTCGATTATCAGCATAACTCTTCTGTCGATCGCATGCTGCTTTAATTCGTTCCTGAATGAGCGCGATCTTATCAGTCGTTTCCTGGATCAGTTCCGGGCCAATAATCTGACTTTCGCCTACTTCTGACCAACACACAGGAGATTGGCATTTGCGCCCGTACAAAGCTTCAAATGGAGCACATTGGATACTAGTATGATAGCTGTTATTATAAGAAAATTCAACCAATGGCAGATGAGTATCCCAGCTACCTCCAAAATCAATTACACAGCTTCGAAGCATGTCTTCTAATGTTTGATTTGTACGTTCAGTCTGCCCATCCGTTTGTGGATGATAAGCTGTGCTCATGTTGATCTGTGTACCCAAGGCATGTTGAAGAGTTTGCCAAAAACGTGACACAAATCGACTATCTCTATCAGAAATAATAGAGATTGGCACTCCATGTCGCATTACGATTTCGTTGATGTAGTGTTTAGCTAAACGGTCCATGGAATAGTCTTCCCGAATTGGTAAGAAATGTGCTGATTTGGTAAGGCGATCTACGATGACCCAAATAGCATCATGGTTATGCGCCGTTCTGGGTAATTTAGTGATGAAATCCATGGAAATTTGTTCCCATTTCCACATAGGGATTTCTGGTTGTTGCAATAGCCCAGATGGTCTTTGATGTTCTGCCTTAACCTTAAGGCACGTTAAGCATTTATTCACATATTCTGCTATTTGTTTCTTCATACCAGGCCACCAGTAGAAGTCTTTGAGATCTTTATACATCTTGTCAGTACCTGGATGAATAGAATATTTGGATTTGTGAGCTTCGTCCAAGATAATTGGTCTGATATTACCAAGTACTGGGATCCATGCTCGGTTTTTGAAATATAATATTCCATCCGTTTTGGTTTCAAGTTGTTTATCTAACCCTCGTAATTTCTCAACGGTGTAATTTGTTGCTTGCAAGGCCTGCCGTTGAGTTTCACGTATTTGAGGGTTTAGACTAGTTTGAATCGTCATTTCCAGCGCTTTCACACGTATGGGTTTGACTCTCTCTTTACGACTTAAAGCATCGGCTACAACATTTGCTTTACCTGGGTGGTAACGGATTTCGCAGTCATAGTCGTTCAGAAGTTCCACCCATCGCCTTAGTCGCATATTTAGCATTTTCTGATCTAGAATGTGTTGAAGACTTTTGTGATCTGTATAGACCGTACACTTCGTCCCGTACAAGTAATGTCTCCATATCTTGAGTGCAAACACTACTGCACCAAGTTCTAGATCATGAGTGGTGTAATTCTTCTCGTGCACTTTTAGCTGCCGAGAAGCATAGGCAATCACCTTGTTGTTCTGCATCAGCACACACCCGAGTCCTTGACGTGAGGCATCACAGAAGACTATGAAATTCTCTGTGCCTTCTGGTAGTGCCAAAATAGGTGCATTGCAGAGTTTATGCTTCAACAGTTGAAATGCCTCCTCCTGTTGAGAGTCCCATATGAACTTTTGATCTTTCTGGGTTAGAGTAGTTAAAGGCAAGGCTATCTTTGAAAAGTTCTTGATGAATCTTCTGTAATAGCCCGCTAACCCTAAGAATTGACGAATCTCTGTTGGGGTTTTCGGTGTCTCCCATTGCTTTACCGCTTCAATCTTGCTGGGATCCACTTGTATACCATTTTCATTTACTACATGCCCAAGAAACTGGACTTCCCGTAACCAGAACTCACACTTGGAAAATTTGGCATAAAGTTTCTCATGTGCTAAAAGTTCCAAGATCAGTTTTAAGTGTTGCACATGTTCTTGTTGACTGCGGGAGTAAATGAGAATGTCATCAATAAAAACAATCACGAATTTATCCAAGTAAGGTCTACACACACGATTCATCAGATCCATAAACACTGCAGGCGCATTAGTCAGCCCGAAGGGCATTACTAAAAACTCATAATGCCCGTATCGAGTTCGAAAAGCTGTTTTAGAAACATCATCATCATGGATTCGTAGTTGATGATATCCAGATCTGAGATCGATTTTTGAAAAATAGATAGCACCTTGCAATTGATCGAATAGATCATCTATACGGGGTAGTGGATAACGATTTTTGATTGTCAATTTATTGAGTTCCCGATAGTCGATACACATCCTGAGAGTACCGTCCTTCTTTTTCACAAAAAGGATAGGTGCGCCCCAAGGTGAGTAACTCGGTCTAATGAAACCTTTGTCTAAAAGTTCCTGTAATTGACTCGATAGTTCTTGCATTTCCGATGGAGCCAATCGGTAAGGAGCTTTAGCTATAGGTGCTGCTCCTGGTACTAAGTCAATACGAAACTCAACTTGTCTCACTGGGGGTAATCCTGATATATCGTCAGGAAAAACTTCAGGATATTCTCGAACTACAGGAATGTCTTCAATACGTTTTTGATGTGGTTTGTTTTCAGTCACGTAAGCTAAAAAGGCTTGACAGCCCTTTCTTAAGCACTTTCGAGCTTGCATACATGATATGATACTCAGTTTCCTGCCAGCCCTTTCACCTTGTATCATAAGTGTATCACCATTTGGTAATGAAATACGAATCATCTTATTTTGACATATGACTTCCACTCGATTTTCTGAAAGCCAGTCCATACCAATAACAACATCAAAGCTTCCCAATTCAATAGGAAGAAGATCAATATTAAAAAGATGATCGTTTAGATTCAATAAACACCCTTGAATCACATTGTTAGTCATAATTGACTTGCCATTAGCAAGTTCAATGACGTAAGGGTTTGTTAGGTTATCAACGGCCAATCCGAGTAGTGAAGCAAAATCAGAGGAAACAAAACTTTTGTCCGCTCCGGTGTCAAAAATAACAGATACATAGTGATTGTTAAGAAGAAACGTACCGGTAACGGTGTTGTTATCACGTCGAGCCTCTTCCGCCCCTATCTGGAAGGCTCTTCCTCTTGCTTCATTGCCCTGGTTGGTGTTGTTGGTAGGGCAGTTTTTCATGAAGTGATCCGGGCTTCCACATCTGAAGCACGACCGGTTGAATTGTTGTGGTTGTTGTTGTTGAATTCCTTGGTTTGATCGGCGAACAGGGAGATTGCAATATTTGGAGAAATGCCCGACCTTGTTACAATTGTTACAAACAGGGCAGGGTCCCACATGATGAAATGGGCACTTAAGACATTTAGGTGCTTGCCCTACATAGGCTTTTCTCTCCAAAGTTGTGGCAATGTATCCCTTTGCCATTTGCACATTCCGGCTGGGTTCCACCGGAGCCCCTGGTTTGCCTTTCCCAACCCATTTTCGTTTCACCCCTTTAACAGTGCTGGGGGTAGTGGTTGCCAGACTGCTGCTTGACTCACCTTTCACTGTCAATGTACCACTTCTTACTGCAACATCGGTAAGCCTGGTGGTTAAGGTGATAGCATGTTTCAAAGTACGTGGTTCAGCTGCCGTGACCATTCCCTTGATTTGAGGTACCAGACCTTTGATATATTTTTCTATCAAAGCCTGCTCAGTTGGAAACATGTTTGGCAGCAAACATGTTAATTCGTGAAATCGATCGGTATATTTCAAACAATCAGCACCGATCATAGAATGGTTCCAAAATTCCTTTTGGAGCTTTTGGATTTCAGTGATGGGACAATATTCTGACAGAATCAAAGTTTTAAACTCGTCCCAAGTCATAGCATCCACAACAGCCGTGGTCAAGGTTTTTGCCTGGGTATTCCACCAGGTCAATGCTGAGTCTGTCAGTGAACAAGCTGCATAAGACACTTTGTGTTCAGCCAAACACTGGCTGATCTTGAGCTTAGTCTCCATGCTCTCAATCCATTTCAAAAGTCCTGACGCTCCTTCCTTCCCCGTAAAAGTAGGGGGATTGCAAGAAGCGAAGTACTTATAAGTGCATCCTCGTTGTGGAGGATCCGGATTGATTGTGTTGGTACTAGTCGTATGGCGGGTTTCAACATGTCCGCCTGTAGCATTATGCTCCGTATGGACTCTACCCGAGCCAGGAGCACGATTTGTTTGATATTGGGCCAACATGCCCGTAAGAACAGCGGATAATTGGTCACCTGCTATACGAGCAACGTCCGCTTCATTTAGACTGGGTCCATTCACAGGTGGATCCTGAATGGATTCTTGAGTTTGAGGATTTTTAGCAGAACGACCTCTTCTAGGGGCCATAGTCTAATCACACACAGATAAAGTAAAGTCAGAACAAGAATCCATAGTCGTAATAAAGACAAATGTTGTATAACTACTTCGAGTTTTTCACAGTTATATTGTACACCACTAAGTCATGTTCATAGTTGCAGTTATACTAGTACGTCTGTTTATCTTGCCAAGCGTATACTAGTATCATTTTATAGTCTACCAAAATGACACCGATTTAGACATGTTACTACACTGATATGTACTAGTATTACATTATTTCACTATAATGTAGTACCGATATTAATATGTTTCTACACGTTTTTGTTATGTACTAGTATTACATTATTTCATTATAATGTAACACCGATATTGATATGACCCAATCACAAATTTTGTTACGTACTAGTATTACATTACTTCACCGCAATGTAACACCGATATTGTTATGACTCCACATGAGTCTTGTTATGTACTAGTATTACATTACTTCACCGCAATGTAACACCGATATTGTTATGTTTTCGCACAATTTTTCTTTTTATATGACTTGAAAAGTTAGCACCGGCTATAATGTAAAGACACAATGTTGCACATACAATGTTAAAAGAAAACTTTTATTATAACTGTCACAGTTGTACATTAGGATTAGTACATATGCAAGAAAATATCCTAATGCAGTTGTACCCACTATTACAACCTAACCGTCCGAGGCCTATTTTACAAGTCAAAACTTCCTCGGAGTAGTACAGTCCAGCCTATTCGATTCCTTTACCGTAGTAAATACAGTAAACATGTGATAATGATGGCCACCGCTGCCATCACTATTGCTGCGTCCAACAGTCGTAGCTCCATCCTCATATTGCCTAACCCTACCATCCATCCCCTAACTCTCTCTACCCCACTCCTACACATACCACCTAAAGTCCACTGAAGTCTACCCTCAATCACCTCCCTCCATGCCCTGGCACCTGCCTCCAGGACAGCAACATGTTCAGCTAAACTCTCATAGGCCGTGCGAGTTTCCCACAGAGTGTCACGTGTTTCCTGCAATGAAACACGCGATAACTGAAGATCCAATGTAACCCGTTGCAGCTGAACTCTCATCTCAGCTTGCTGAGATGACTCGCCTTCCTCATGTATGGAATGAGGTACATCCCGAGGTGCTAGTGGTCCTCTCGAAACAGGACCTGTCGAGATGCGGGCTCGTCCCCGCCTTCCTCCAAACCCTGTAAATACTGGTACCTGCTGTGGTGGTGTAGGGCTTTGTGCCCTCCCGATAGCTGGTGAGTCAGCATCTAACAGATGCTGAGGTATAGGTGGTGTAGGTGGTATTGATGGTAAAGTCTGGTGGGACATTTGAGATGACGGCACTGTCTGTGTTGATCCTGAACTTGTTTCCGTGCCAATTGAATCACTTTCTGAGTCTGACATTGCTGTATCGACACACAAGTTCGTATTAGTAACGTAAAATAAATAAATAACAACAACATTTATTTGAGTGTTTATATTTGTTAACTATATTTGGTGCTCTCAGTGTAACTATTCGAGCCTATGGTTATAATCTAGGTTTCTAAGTCCACCTAAATTCTATAACCTGTGGCTCTGATACCACCCTGTCACACCCCCACCTCCTGTTACGCCAGACGACGTCATTTCTAAAGGTAGCGGAAGCATAGCGGCGAAGTCTCGAAGGTGAGGGGTGACTTACTTGATCCGGTATCATAACACACATAGTTAAGAAAAGCACTAATTACAAATCACGACAAATATTTATTACATGTCCTGAATATCCGTTTACAACTTAAGTTCCTTCTATTACATCCCAAGTCCTAACTACATGGTGCGTGCACAGGTGTTTCCTCACCGTTGGTACTGATTACCTGTAAAAGATTTAAAGTTTAAAAATATCAGTATAAAACTGGTGAGTTCATAAATAAGACTCGATACAATATGATATGATAGTAAAGTCAATGATACACATTAACATAAGTGAATAATCATGTGACCCGTATCCAGATCCTTTCTGACAGTCCAGTCTAGAAAATGACCGAAGTCAAAATCCGTGCCTCTAACTCAATGTCTCACTACATCAAGTCGATACCAGGAATGGTGACAAGCATTCACACAAGGGTAGACGCTATCTATCCATGAATGGGGTTGTCAGCCCGATAGTACTATCTTTGTCCACACATTCTGCCCCACGTGGGTTAACCAGATACAGTTGGTTTTGAGGACTTTTGTTGTACACAGAAAATAGTCATAATCCCATGACACCCACATGCAAGCCGGTATTGCAATTGTTACTAAACATATCACACGTTTGATAAAGATTTCATAATAGTCACCCCGATGTTAAGAAAACAGTAAAAGAAAAGGGGTTGTATGAAACTCACCTGAAGTTTATGAAAAGATAAAATCACACGAACGGTGGCTAAAAATGCTAATCTGCATTAGTTTATTTATAATTAATTATTTGTGTTTTAACTTGCTGATTAGATCTGTTTGAACGTTCAATATCACCGACATTGTAATGAAAAGTCATCGAACTAACATTAGATGTTTAATTAATTATTTAGTCTAATATCATACAATGTACTATAATGTAGGTACCTATACCCGTTTAGATACCTTGTGTTAAGTTGATGACTCATTGGATTAGCCGGGATAATCTCCGACTAATTAGTTAGGTAATGCTGTTGATTATATTACTTAAACAGTCCCTAGATGAAATCTCGGCTTAGGAATGATTAATTCTTGTCACTAATTATCCATGTATCACAAAACATAACAATATGACATTTGAATAGGTTAAACAATCATGTTTAACATATTAATCCGACTGTTATCATAAAACCAGACAGTTATTCCAATTGGTAGGGTAATGACTGTGATTAGTTTGAAACACTTGGGATTAACCTTGCATTTCCAAGATTAACCAAAATAATCACTTACATTGTCATAATCCAATGGTTTAAACCATTAGAAGTATTGTTATGGTTTAGTGAAAACCGGGCATTATAACGGATCAAAACAGGCATTTACCCGTTAACGAGACAAGTTATCCGTCAAAAATCATTCCTAGCTATCATCTAAGCAATAATCAACAACCCTAACTATATCATTACGTTCAAAAACACGATCTAATCAATGAAGATCAAGTCAGAAGGTTAAAAAGGATAGTTACCCAAATCAGACGATTCTACGGACAAAATCACGATCAGGACGTGTATACACGTTCACCGGTTCGAGCTGGACGTTCTGGTGGTGTCAAATATGAGTTTTGGTGGGAGATTGGTCAAGATCTTGAGTTAAAGAGGGTTTAAAGTCGAGAGGAAAGAAAATAAAATTTTTTGCATGCTTCTGCGATTTAAGAAGCTGGTTCAACAGACCGACCTACTCGTCGCGTACCGCGACAAGTGACCCACATGTCGTCGCGTAACGCGAGGGATTCCGGATAAAATTTGATATCGTGACTTGTCGCGTATCGCGAGGGATCTAATTTCAAGATTTTTCTTCGTTTCGCGATTCCGGACAATCCGTAACTCGGTTTCACGCACGGTTTTCTCCCATGTTCCCAATTTCTCGCACACTTTAAACCTGCAATTGTCACATCTTCCCCACACTTGGGTGTTGTTATAGCAACAATGAAACTGAAACAAACAAACAAGAAAACAAACAAAAATATTAAAAAGCCGGGATGCCTCCCGGTTAGCACTAAGTTTTAAGGTCTTCAGCCGGACCAACATACCTGCTCATGGAGGTTGAATAGAACACTTGCCTATTGCATTCCCAACGTAGCCGCGATAGTTTGCACGCCAAATCCAAATTAGTAAACCAACAGTTGACGCGTAAAAAAAATACCTGAAGTATATGTTGATGTGGAGCCCTTTCATAATTGCTTGCCTAATGTGTTATGACTTCACGCTGTTATCCGTGTCTTCAAGTACTCATCCCCACATTTGTTGATTAACACAATTAATTTAGAAGGGGGTTTGGAAGAACAATGATTACCTCAATTTCATCAACAACAACCAAACATTCCACTTGGGATTCTTCATCAGGTGAGACATTTGATGTGGTGTTCATCTCCATAACCTCTTCCTCCCCATAGCTTCTGATATCTATCGACAATAGTGAGATGGATTCTTCTATTTGAATCTTCATCTTTAAAAACTTACACTTCATCTCCAAGTAGTGAACGTGTTCTTGA
Source organism: Mikania micrantha (assembly GCA_009363875.1). Taxonomy (NCBI): domain Eukaryota; kingdom Viridiplantae; phylum Streptophyta; class Magnoliopsida; order Asterales; family Asteraceae; genus Mikania; species Mikania micrantha. Next base: position 117,810,417 of record CM018691.1, on the reverse strand, counting down.
ACTGATAGATTAGGTACTGAAAGGTACTCATCAATCAGGTATATCCTTAATTCCAATTGAGCAATTCTTGCTTCGTCTTCAGAATGATAAAAACTAAACAACTCAAAATTGTTGGAGCTTTGTGTCTTTGAGTTGTAATCAGCACCTAAGATAAAACCTATTTGGTAATATGAAGAAGGTGTATAATAGGATGCATCAAGACAATCTTGATAATAATAATCTGACTCGTAGATCTGTTGCTTTACATCCTCACAAAACTGTTGGTACTCAGGGCATTCATTCCTTGTATGGCATGGACTACCATAACCTCTGCATGAAGAATAGATACTTTCGTCCTCCATAATTGAATTTAAACTACTAAGCGGTCGTTTCGAAAAGATCCAAAGTGAGTGGAAGGGAATGGATTTTGGATGGAATTCCTGAAGGTTCCATTTTCTGGTTTGAAGTTGGAGAAATGAACAGCTTGTTTCCTCGATGCAAAACTCGGATTTGCCTTGCAGATTTCTCTACTTACAGATTAAACACTAACGGTGAAGTCTTTCCAGAATTTTTTTGTTTGATACATGCAATTAAAGATTACCTGCACAACACAAAACAAAGAAATACACGCGTAAATCTAAACAAAACAATTAAAAGCAAACACTTTGCGCACGACTCCCCGGCAACGGTGCCAAAATTTGACCGATTTCGAAGTGTCAGTCAAAAATAAGAGTAAAACTCCGTCGCAGTTACCTTATTAGATAGGGTAAGTCGGGTGTCGAAGCACGAGGAGTATTGTTGAAAGTGTTTGTAATGATCACTAAGTAACTACTTAACAAATGGAAAATCGATTGAAAGGTTTGTTTGTTTGTTAAAATTAAAAAGATAATTTCAATTAAAAAAATGGTCTTTAAACAATAATGAAAAAGGTGATTCCTCCAGGATTTGGATTCAAAGATGGATAAGTAATTTAGTTTTCAAATTGGGAAATCACATAGACATGAACGTGTAAATTAATTGATTGTGACGTGCAAGGACCATTTGCTTCGATTGTAAAATAATGGAAGATTATAACATGAACATCAATTGAAGTTTATCAAACCAAAAAACAACTCAATATATCCTAATTACTATAACTCTCAGGAATTGAAAAGCAATGATTAAGGTTTAATAAAATCCAATCGTTTACAATCAAAATAACCAAACAACTAGCAAAAAGCATTGAATGCTTAGATTGCATGTCCCAAACAAGAAAGAAAACAAAATCAAATCATCTACCTACAAGAATCCTCCACCCGGAGGAAACCACGAAGAAATTAGACGCTCATGACACCTGATCGATCTTCAAAACTTGATTCGATCTTCATCATGGATGATTATGAAGTGATTGGATGAATTAGAATGGTGGAAAGACTTCAATTTTGGCTTCTAAGATCGTCCAAAGTCGTCCCAAGTCGAATGGAATGAGTTAGCATCCCAAAAACCCTAATTTTTGAGGTTTAAATACGTGCAGAATTCACGACCGGAGTAGGTTACGCCCAGGCCGTAGGTTACGCCGGCCAGACCCCCAAAAACTTGTTTTCTTCATAACTTTTGCATCTCAAGTCCGTTTCGCTTCCCGTAAACGCCCAAGTCCTCGTCTTCCAATTCTCTATCATTTAATCTCAAAATTCACTCATTACTAATCATCTTTTATCTTTCCAAAACGCTTCCAATCCGTGCGTTTAACCTACAAAACAACCAAATAGCAAAGTTATCCAGTTTCATCCAATTACGCACTTGAATATGTATAAATTTAAGCATTAAACACACATAATCATCCAAACCCCATACATCACATTCCCACACTTGTCTTTTGCTTGTCCTCAATAAAACATCTGAACTTTTGGATCATCATAATCAAATACATCTCATAATGGACCCACCAATTCTCAATTAAGGTCCTTAATCACAGTCAATTCCCAAGACTTACAACATTACATAGTTTTACACCTAAACAAGCAAAGAGAATGATTTCTCATGTATTAAGTCCAAAACATGTAATAACCCCTAATTAGGATTAAGATTCTTAAAGTAATTCACATATAAGCAATACACCCCTCACAATGACTCTACTTTTAGTTGTTTCTCAAATAGTAAGATGTACTAGTATATATCTGTACTCTCAACCAAAGATGAATTACCATCATCATAAGCTTGTATTGCAATCAAATATCCAACGACTTGCACATAACACACATAAATCAAGAGGTCTTGAATGGTTATGATGTTAGGCTAAGGTTAAGGGTAGGGATAAGGATTTTTGAAGGTGACGAAAGTGGTAATGACAATCCAAGTTTATTGAACACGCGGATGAACATCATCCTTTTCTTACATTGACTCTTTTTCTTGCATTATATCGTAGCCATTTTGACATGATATTTTTCTTTTTCTTTTTTTTCCTTCTTTCTTTTCTTTGTTTTCATTTTTTTTCATATAAAACTACAAACTGACTCACAACTCATTACTTTACTTGGATTGTACCACTAAGGGTTTAAAATCAAAGAGGCTAATTGGGTAAATGGGTAAACGTAATTGGGTTGAACAAAGAACATGATAGGCTCAAATTGGTTGTCTAATGGTAGCAATAAGGTAAGATCTAGAAATTAAAAAGGCTAATAAATCCTAAGGTGTATTCCTAGATGCCTCTATCATTTCTGTGTGAGTTATGGCATACGCTTTCAACAAGTATCTCAACGCAAGTTCTAATTAGATAACCACGTTGGTATCACTCATAAATTTTCAAACAATATGATCAAAAGAAGGTTTAACGCGCACGTAAATGGGGGATACTGGGTTACCGATGCAAACTTACATGCTTTTCACTTTTAGAATCTCATCCCCAACCAAACATTATTCCAAGCTTTTTCTAAAAACACTCATTTAGGCTACTATCATGCAACTTAAAGAATTAATCATGAAAAAGGACCTACACCGATGTATTAATGGTTCAAAATTTGATGATTTAGAATGACAATTTTGATCCTCAATTCATTTAAATTTGCTATGGACATTTTTAAAATTCACAAATTTTCCTCATCCCCACACTTGGGATACATTGTCACCAATGTACGGGTCTTTAGGTTAAACGTGTGTGAGTATTCAAGTTTGAAAATACCTTTTTAGCATGACTAATTTCCTCCCCCCCCCCCCCCCCCCAATCCAGCCATAAACATAACTAAAACCAAAACTCATAAGATACCCAAACACAACATTTAACAGACCACCACAGATTCATTATCCAATTACACCACATATAACACAAAAGGGAAGATAAGAACACGGGGACCTGATTATGGATTATAGAGGGTTCAAATTAAATGGTTGTTGATTGCTAGAGATTCCTTTGGTGTCCATCCATCCTTGGGTGATATCTTCCCCACACTTGGGTGTTGTTATAGCAACAATGAAACTGAAACAAACAAACAAGAAAACAAACAAAAATATTAAAAAGCCGGGATGCCTCCCGGTTAGCACTAAGTTTTAAGGTCTTCAGCCGGACCAACATACCTGCTCATGGAGGTTGAATAGAACACTTGCCTATTGCATTCCCAACGTAGCCGCGATAGTTTGCACGCCAAATCCAAATTAGTAAACCAACAGTTGACGCGTAAAAAAAATACCTGAAGTATATGTTGATGTGGAGCCCTTTCATAATTGCTTGCCTAATGTGTTATGACTTCACGCTGTTATCCGTGTCTTCAAGTACTCATCCCCACATTTGTTGATTAACACAATTAATTTAGAAGGGGGTTTGGAAGAACAATGATTACCTCAATTCATCAACAACAACCAAACATTCCACTTGGGATTCTTCATCAGGTGAGACATTTGATGTGGTGTCATCTCCATAACCTCTTCCTCACCATAGCTTCTGATATCCATCGGCAATAGTGAGATGGATTCTTCTATTTGAATCTTCATCTTAAAAAACTTACACTTCATCTCCAAGTAGTGAACCTGTTCTTGAACTGATAGATTAGGTACTGAAAGATACTCATGAATCTGGTATATCCTTAATTCCAATTGAGCAATTCTTGCTTCGTCTTCAAACTGATAAAAACTAAACAACTCAAAATTGTTGGAGCTTTGTGTCTTTGAGTTGTAATCAGCACCTAAGATAAAACCTATTTGGTAAATGAAGAAGGTGTATAATAGGATGCATCAAGACAATCTTGATAATAATAATCTGACTTGTAGATCTGTTGCTTTACATCCTCACAAAACTGTTGGTACTCAGGGCATTCATTCCTTGTATGGCATGGACTACCACAACCTCTGCATGAAGAATAGATACTTTCATCCTCTATAATTGAATTTAAACTACTAAGCGCTCGTTTTGGAAAGATCCAAAGTGAGTGGAAGGGAATGGATTTTGGACGGAATTCCTGAAGGTTCCATTTTCTGGTTTGAAGTTGGAGAAATGAACAACTTGTTTCCTCAATGCAAAACTCGGATTTGCATTGCAGATTTCTCTACTTACGGATTAAACACTAACGGTGAAGTCTTTCCAAAATTTTTTTGTATGATACATGCAATTAAAGATTACCTGCACAACACAAAACAAAGATATACACGCGTAAATCCGAACAAAACAATTAAAAGCAAACACTTTGCGCACGACTCCCCGGTAACGGTGCCAAAATTTGACCGATTTCGAAGTTTCAGTCAAAAATAAGAGTAAAACTCCGTCCCGGTTACCTTATTAGATAGGGTAAGTCGGGTGTTGAACCACGAGGTGTATTGTGGAAAGTGTTTGTAATGATCACTAAGTAACTAATTAACAAATGGAAAATCGATTGAAAGGTTTGTTTGTTTGTTAAAATTAAAAAGACAATTTCAATTAAATAAAATGGTCTTTAAACAATAATGAAAAAGGTGATTCCTCTGGGATTTGGATTCAAAGATGGATAAGTAATTTAGTTTTCAAATTGGAAATCGCATAGACATGAACGTGTAAATTAATTGATTGTGACGCACAAGGTCCATTTGCTTCGATTGTAAAATAATGGAAGATTATCACATGAACATCAATTGAAGTTTATCAAACCAAAAAACAACTCAATATATCCTAATTAGTATAAATCTCAGGAATTGAAAAGAAATGATTAAGGTTTAATAAAATCCAATCGTTTGCAATCAAAATAACCAAACAACTAGCAAAAAGCATCGAATGCTTAGATTGCATGTCCCAAACAAGAAAGAAAACTAATCAAATCATCTACCTACAAGAATCCTCCACCCGGAGGAAACCACGAAGAAATTAGACGCTCATGACACCTGATCGATCTTCAAAAACTTGATTCGATCTTCATCATGGATGATTATGGAAGTGATTGGATGAATTAGAATGGTGGAAAGACTTCAATTTTGGCTTCTAAGATCGTCCAAAGTCGTCCCAAGTCGAATGGAATGAGTTAGCATCCCAAAAACCCTAATTTTGAGGTTTACAGTGCAAGATTCACGACCGGCGTACGTTACGCCGGCCAGACCCCCAAAAACTTGTTTTCTTCATAACTTTTTTGTCTCAAGTCCGTTTCGCTTCCCGTAAACGCCCAAATCCTCGTCTTCCAATTCTCTATCATTTAATCTCAAAAATTCACTCATTACTAATCGTCTTTTTAACTTTCCAAAATGCTTCCAATCCGTGCGGTTTAACCTACAAAACAACCAAATAGCATAGTTATCCAGTTTCATCCAATTACGCACTGGAATATGTATAAATTTAAGCATTAAACACACATAATCATCCAAACCCCATACATCACATTCCCACACTTGTCTTTTGCTTGTCCTCAAGCAAACATCTGAACTTTTGGATCATCATAATCAAATACCCACCAATTCTCAATTAAGGTCCTTAATCACAGTCAATTCCCAAGACTTATAACATTACATAGTTTTACACCTAAACAAACAAAGAGAATGATTTCTCATGTATAAGTCCAAAACATGTAATAACCCCTAATTAGGATTAAGATTCTTCAAGTAATTCACATATAAGCAATACACCCCTCACAATGACTCTCCCCTTAGTTGTTCTGAAATAGTAAGATGTACTAGTATATATCTGTACTCTCAACCAAAGATGAATTACCATCATCATAAGCTTGTATTGCAATCAAATATCCAACGAC